>BPLT01000041.1:0-185000 GCA_019656295.1 Rhododendron mucronatum var. ripense
AATAACATTTTTTAAACTGCAAAAGTATTAATCTTTGAAATTGTTACAAACACAAAAGAACAAGGATTCCAACATCACTTACCCCCCCCCCCCCCCCCCCCCCCCCCCCCCCCCCCCCCCCCCCCCCCCAAAAAAAAAAAAAAAGGATTCACGACATCATATCTCTAAACAAAATTAAGAATAATCTTGCGCTAATTCAAGATTGGCAAGATGCCAACCCCCAAATCACCTACGGGTTCAAGTGCAAACCTAATTAAAATCCAATAAAAAAGTAAAATCTACCGCCCAAATCCTCTATCAGTTAGTAGGTGGGCCGTCACCAGAGCACTCTCTTTAGAGCAAAATAGTCGCACAGGATTCCATGCAAAAGGTCACGTGGATGTATTCAAATTAAGCGTCTTTAAATTATAATGCAAAGAGTCATCAGCTAATGGAATATTGCTCGCAGAACATTTGAAATTACTCCCTCCGTTCCAAATTAAATAGCTACTGTAAGATGGACCCGGCCCTGTCAAGTGCCTGTCAAACGCATTGTTGTCGAGATGGACAGTCCAGACCGTTGTTTGGCAGCATCTCTGAATCCCTGTAAGAAATAGCAGCCCTTTAATGGGATACCACAGTAGAGTTACACATACAACCTAGAAGCTTAAATTATTAGTAATGGAAGTTCTTAAAAAAAAAATCGTAAATAGGCCCGAACCTAAGCCCCTAGCTTGGATATTTAGGGGTCGTGGGCTGGGTTGGGCTGGGCCTAGTTTTTTAACATTGGGTGGGTCTGGTCCTACCCATTCTTTGTGGAGCCCGATGGGCTTGGACTAGGCCAGCCCGAGCCCAATCATTTGTGAACCGGGCTAGATTTACACCCCTAATTACGAGGTGAGCCCTAACAAGCTGAGCTTGGCTAATGAACCTCTTTAAACGAGTTGAGCCTTTACAAACGAGTCAAGCTTTTGTGAGCCGAGTCAAGCTTTTGAGTGTCGAGCTGCTAGGCTTGTTTAGTAAACTAGCCCAAAACTCGAGTTCGTGCTCAGCTCAGTTACTAAATAAACTGAGCCACGACCTGCTAACAGCTTGGTTCATTTGCATCTCTACTAGTTACCATGACATTTTCTTTTTGAAGTCCGCCAAAATTCTGCTGTTTGTTTCCTGCCTAGCTGCCTAGGCCATCTTCCTGATTCTTAGGAATTGTTTGTTTAGTTCAATAATCGTCATTGTGCCTAGACAGTTTCTTTTAACTAGACTAGGTGCATGCCAACGTGCACAGCACGTTCATCATGCCCGTTGTGCAGATGGGTTTGGGTTTTTGATGGAATTATGGATTTTGTTGATTGTCTAGTATGAAGTGTAGGAATTTAGAGTCTTATGAATAGCATAGCAGAAATGTGTATTGTAAGTTAATGTACTAATATACAGTAAGAATTCATATAAGACAAAGTAAAGAACATAAGTATATGTGTAGCTGGTGGATACTTTCATTAGGAAAGAGCACAAGAGGTCTAAGTAGAGCAGATGCCATACAGTGCAGTAATAAAGGAAAGTGAGACAAGATGGCTAATTATGCTAAGCATTTGTAACCTAAGTATTGACACTATAAGTAGAACTTCTGAAAATTGTCATCTAGTGGTCAGTTACTTGTCAAGACCAGTATATTATAGCTGATCTCAATTTCTGTCTTCTTCATGAAGAAATTTAGAGTCTCAAGAACCTTTTTTACTCTTCTTAACATTAAGTTAGTAAAAAGAACCTAATTTGGATTATGTGTAAGAGGTAAGAGAAGGAAGATAAGGACACTTGAAACTTAAGAATTGCCCTTTTTGCATCAAGAAGAAATGAGATTCTGCACGTTGAGCTTGTTCATTTTTTCTTGGGAACATTTTGGCTAGTTAGTTCTTGTTAGTTGGGTGTGTCTTGAGTGCCTATTGTTGTGTTTTGTGGAACCAGTTTTTACTACACAAAGTTCATGTTGAAATATTTTGAACTCCCAGCTATATTGTGCTATCAGAATATGCTGCAGCATTTTTGAATAAACTGGATGCCTTCGAAAGAAGAGCGTAAACCTTCGGGCAATAACTATGCAACACAAAACAGCATATTTTTAAAAATTAATAGCCTAAGAATAATTACATATGAACTGAGTAGGACTATCTTCAATAATGATAAGGATAAAGGAAGCAAACAGACCATAGTTGGGGCAAACACATGAAGCTGGGACATATGCTTGACATACCAGCGCCAACACCTACAAAATATAATACCAGAAAGAATATTAAAATTGTAAGCACTTGGCATTCACAACAATATCATCACATTTACATATAATAAAACTTCATGTATCTATTAATTATAACTTATATATTATATGTTGAACTGAAGAAATACCTGGCGCACTATATCACATAAAGGAATTATGCACAAAAGCATCCAACCATTTCACTAAATCATCCCGCACAGCCCATTCCAAATTGTCACCCAAACCCAATATGTCCCTGTACTTTCGCACAAAAAGACTAAATGCTTTATACTCGAGGTGCCCAGGATGTGGATACCTTGCAACAACAACAATCACCCTTCGGCCTTCAATGGGGAGAAGGCAATAAAACCCTCCATGTGGAGTTTCAGGATTCCGATGCTTCACATGCAACCACCGGCGAAATGAAACGCGCACAACCATATTACTAAATCATAAAACTAAGGATTCAGAACTCATTTAATATGTTCTGAAAAGAACATATATATCGAAATTAAGTCATATACTTGACTATATTAATAGTAGCGTCATATTACTCTTGACTCCACATTTAGCAAATCACATCACCCAGGACACATACAACATGAACAGAATACAAAACAAAAATGAGGAATTAAAAAAAATGGCAAATGCAAATGCACAAATCAACTGGCCTAAATAGCTTTGCACAAATGAAACACAGATAGTAGCTTCATATTACTTTTCACTCCACATTCAGCAAAATGACCTAGTCCAAATCAAGGGTTAAATTGGTGCAAATTGGGCAAATTAAAGACAGAGCAAGAACATTACGGTCCAAATTGGGAAAATTAAACACAGAGCAACAAGAACATTACCTCCTACCAACAACAATAGCTACAGCAGCATGAAAATCAAACGACCAAATAAAAAAGCATCGATGAAATCAAGTGGTGAAATCGTCAAGTGCCAAGCAGTTGAGAAACTTGCATGGACAAAAGACTGAACTGAGCCTCTCTCTCTTCCTCTTCTGATGTAAACCCCTCCAAATCCACCTGTCCAATGCCTTAACCCAATACATGACACGTAACCCACTACATGACACAAGCAAAATGACCAATTGCCCCAACATCCCAACAAAACATTCATCCAAATCGAGGGTTAAATTGGTCCAAATTGAAAAAATTGCCAAGCGAAAAAATTGCCAAAACTCCCTCTTCTTATAGAGGAGAGGAGGATATAAAAGGAGATAAGTCTCCCATGCACAGGTTCATTAACCCTTCATTCCTAGCTCTTAAATTCCCTCCAATTTCGCCATTTTCGATTGTGGACCCTCTTTTAAAAAAGTTTTTTTTTATTTATAAACATAATTGTCCAGGCTAGTTTAATTTGAGAGACCAATTACACTGTCTAGTCAGGTGTAGACTGACAGGTTTTAAACCCGAGAACTTTGGAGGAGGCAGCAAATCCCTAAATCTGCGATGGCCACTAGGCCAACCCCTTGGGCCTTGGGGTTCTCTTTTAAAGGTAGTTGACGGTCTATTTAACTTATTCATAGAATCTGTCAAATTCCTGGCCATTGGTTGTTGATTTAAGTTTTTGTTATTCCTAGAAGCAATGCATTGAGAGAGTCTCGATACAATTATTCTTCTGCTACTCTATTCGCCAAAAATACTAAACCTATTTGCCTCTGCCCACTCGATACATTTTAAAAGAAAACCAAACAACAGAATAAGAACGAGATGCAAAATTGTTACAAACATGCCAACAAAACAAAATGAGATACAAAATTGTTAGCAACATGCCAACAAAACAAAACCAGACACAAAGTGCTTGGTTGGTACTTTATCGACCAAGCACCATAGATACCAGAATTTCAAATCACTATTACAGCTTTATTAAACCAGATCACTATTACAGCTTTATTAAGCCAAAGAAGGGAAATTATGCAAACAACATCGGTGAAAATAAACGTTTGACGTCACAGAGGTGTCTCATGTGGCGTAGTTGGCGGTGAATCTCCTACTGACGATGAACCAGCTTGAGTTTCCGTTGCAACTGACTGAGGAATAAGCCTAACAAGTCTTCTTCTGTATGAACCTAGTGGACGTTCCCAAGTAGGTTTGGCTATTGTTCTCGAAATTCTCTTTGGTGGTGCAATGGGTCACGGCTAGACAGTAAAAGCAAATGAAAGCTCAGTGGAGTCCTTGCAGCAATTTATTTGAAAGAATTGAAAGAATGAAAAATGCGCATGTCAATGTCATCGGCGTCCTCCTAGACTCTGTAACTAAATAGTGCCTGTCTCGTGACATTCAGAAGTTGCCAAAATCCTCGGATATTCTTTTCGACGATGTATTCTTGTTTGAATTGACTAACACTAATAAATGCCAAAGTAGTCTAAGCCTTTGACGATTCCGTTCTCGAAGTTTCAAATTTGGAGTAGAAACAACTTGGTGTAGATGTCGTGATACCTTTAACCGAAGTGGCATAAGCAACACTGTGCCGAAGCCTAGAGATCAGGGTATTTGGGTTGGGTATATGGTTTTGTTCTTTTTGAGGTTGGGCCAAAAGGGACGGAACAAGGATTTCGCAAACGCACGTGCCGAACTATGAACAACAAGATTTTGAAATTCAAGGTTTGGAAATACAATAGTTTGTTTGGTTGAGGTTTTGAGGTAAGCTTTTCGGGTAGTAAGTGGAGAGAGACATAAAAATTAAGAGAAATGAGATTAATAATTGAAGGAAAAATTTATGGGAGATCGTGGCACAAAGAGAGATTTTGGAACCCAAAATTGGCACATTTTTTTAGAGGATTTAAGGCTCCGTTTGTTTAAATGTAAAATACTTTTTCAGAAAACAAATTTCAAACTTTTCCAGTAAAATGTAGCGGGTTCATTTTGAAAAATAACTTACGAAAAAATTTATGGTTAAGTCATTTTCATCCAATTAATAAAAAATGTTTTACATGTAAAATGTTTTCATCGTTTTTTACACAACCAAACCAAAAACAACAGGTAAAATATGTAAAATACTTCTGCCTAGACAACAAAGCAGAAGTATCGTAGTAACATCTAGAATCATCAATCAAGGAATGTTAAAAGAAAAAACCAAAGAACCAAAAACCATTCACCACAGCACAATTGAAGCCCCAATTAATTCACTTTCGTTCATTCATTGAATCTTCTTTTTTACTCATTACCAGAATCAAAAACATCACGGACGCATCACAGAGAACCAGCGGTCAAAAAAAAGGGCAGTAACACTAACAAAGTAACCAACGAGATAACCCTAAAATGATGACAGAACAAATACCCAACATATTACTAAACAAGAACCAGCAAACACCAGATAATTTCCCCAGATCAACCTCATATTCTCAGTTGCCGCTTCATCCTGGTGCCCGTGCCAATTTATAGTATTGGTGCCAATCGATACAGAAGCACGAATATTTGAACCACCCCGTATATATATATATATGTATGTGTGTGTGTGTGTGTGTGTGTGAACAGAACAAGCTGAGGTTGATCCCCTTGTGCAGTATAATTCCGGTTGTCCCCTTAACTTGTAGAGGAGCCCTATTCACACCTGCGTTTTCCTTTCAAAACCCAATTTAATTTTGAATTTGATGGTTCAAGGTGGTTTCGATCAGGCCATGGACCAGGTGGAGTATTTTTTCTAGTGAGGCTTGGCAAATTTTCCGATAAGGGAGTTGTGAACAAAATTCATAGTGCATTCGAAGAACTGAACATTTCTATCGAACCCAATAACTCCTCCTTCCATTTGAAATAAGGAGCAATACATGTAAATTCTCAACATCTTTTGGCTTATATATTCTTCTTATATTTCAATGTAATTAGATTTTTATTATTAATATATTTTGACATAATGATGACATCTTGGTTCAATTAATTCTGGATCGATCGTGGTTGAACTGTTAACTCATCCACCCAATCTATTTTTCGGTTCACTAATCACCAATCCGATTTTCAAAACATTGATATGGGATGACTAGTAAGGATTAACTTAACTTATTTGTCTATAGACCTTAAACAATCGTTCTTTAAGGTTTTGGGATGACTAGTAAGGATTAACTTAACTTATTTGTCTATAGACCTTAAACAATCGTTCTTTAAGGTTTTTTAATAAGGCTTCCCGCTCTCTCTCTTGATCTGTGTTGAGTTTAAAATTTAATGCGAAAGTATTAAAGAGAACAATTACTCTCTCTCTCTCTCTCTCTCTCTCTCTCTCTCTCTCTCTCTCTCTCTCTGTGGATTCTAAATTCAACTGAGGCATGTGACCATAATTGCACAAATATTTTTATTTATTTTTGAATAGAGAACAACTAGTCCATAAACGATGTCCATCGTTAATGGACATGCGACCATGCATTACGCCTGAACTTTTTTTTTCCCTATATCAATGTTGCCATCCGATTGGCTGAGATAGTATACCTCATAGCCTATTATAAACATGCCTATATAATCATATATGCACTTTCTAGGAAAATATTACCCATAGGACAATGTTCTTTTATTGAAAGCCTTAGCATAATCATCTCCTTTTCCATAGACCTAATAGGACTATATAGTACTTTAGTGTACTTATATACATACACATAAGCATATATATACACTTAGTACTAGAGAGAGAGAGGGAGGCCGAGAGAGAGAGAGAGAGAGAGAGAGAGACAGAGAGAGAGGCTGAAGGAGAGAGAGAGGGAAGGCGAGTGTGTGCATGTGTTTGGTCACTCAAACAAGCTACCTAAGTACACTTAACAACCCATTTTTAGGCAACTTTGAACACAATCCTAGCCATCATTTTATTATTTCTTACAAGCAAGCCTTTCCTAAGACAAGACAAGCCAAAAACCCTTCATGATAACATAGACTTTGAACCTAAAATTGGATGACAATGCATGGCATGCTTAAATATGTGATTTGACTAAACCATGGAACAAATCCATGGGGGAGAAAAGAGAGAGGGGGGCCGGCCAATGTGAGGGGGAAAGGGAGCTCAAATTTTGCTATAAATAGGACCCTTGCCCAAGTATTCAACTCACACCTTCCATTCTTCAGCTTCTCTCTCTAGAAAATTTAGTGTTCTTACTTTGTTCTTGCTTGTTCTTCTTGTTCTTGAGTTTCTTCTTGAGTTCTTCAAGAAACTTATCCAAGACCGCCATTAAACCGCCACTCGACCAACCTTTCGATCCAAAAAGTTTAGTAGTATAGTCAAGATCAAGTTTCGAGAGAAACCTTTCTCTTTCGAAGCTACCGGAAATTTACCATAGGAAGTCACTCCGCCCAATCGTCAACTCATTTTCCGTAGCCGCCCTACCGCCAAGAAGAAAGGTAGAATATTCTTATCCTCTATCTCTAAGTATACGGAGAACATCTCTACTTATTTGCTCTAAGTATACGTAAAGATTTCTGTATCCGTTGAACTCTAGTTTTATTGTATGATGCTTGTATGATAGAGATGCATGAGAACTTGAATGGTGTCTTTCTTAAAGTTTTGAAAAGGATGGGGAGTATGTTGTATATATCGACTTTATTTTCCGGAAAAAACATATGTTGTTTAGAAATTTCCACAAAAAAAAAAAAAGAAAGAACAAATTACGAAGGATAATCATTTAACGTTTGATTGTAAGTATTCGTATTTTGATCGTAAGGAAAGTTATGAGAATGCATACATGTATTTCTTGCATTACTTGTGCTTGTGTGATTAAGCATAGGCGGTCTCCACTCTAAAGACGTCCATACATGTGGCGTTATGCTTAAGTTGAGATTTGAGCATGATAGATAATATAGAGTTGGATGATCTTACTAGTTTAGTTTCAAGATTACAATGAATGATTTATGATTACTTGCGTGAAAAATCCTACGGCGGAGTCTTTGCATGAAAACGAAACACAGAAAACGAGAAAGTAGAAATATGACACTTAGGGTGTTGTTAATGGAAAGTGTGTTTTGAAAAAGGTAATGTTAGGAAACCGCAATGTGGCCGGATTTGCCCATTGTGTGGTGTGTGTTTATGTGTGCCAATGGGAACCCGGGATGGCGGAACCATTATAAGGATACTCGAAAGATCGGAACAGCGGAACCGAGGTTGGGTGTGTAGCTTGGTTATCCACGGAGAGGAGCCAATGCAAGTTTTGTGTGCCAATGGGAAACCGGTGCGGCGGAACTATTGTGAGGATACTCGGGAGACCGAAACGGCGAAACCAAGGTTGGGTGTGTTAAAAATGATTTTGGAAATGTTGATTTGAAAAAGGAAAGAAGAAAATGGTGACATGGTCTACGACAAGTCGCGTAGAAGAAACTCAGAAAATCATGGACACCAATGTTTGTTTGAATAGTGAATGTGAATGTGAATGTGTTATTGTTAACAATTTTGTCAAACATGCATGTTAAATATGGAAACCATAACTATTGTTATAAGATAAGGGTTAGTGGGTAGGGTTTATTCTATTGGGTTTTTGTAGCTCATGGTGTTACCTCGGTGACCCTGACATATTATATTGGTGGCGATACTGATATAATATGTCAGATCTTATAGATGAAACATGGTGATCTCTTTACCTTGGAGGCTTTCAGAGCTGAAGATCTGGCTAGAATGGAGAAACTAGCGAAGCAGTAGATAGGGACTCTAATTTTCCCTTCCATGTTTAAATAAAAATACTCTTATGAGAGTTATGTTGTAATAATGAGCCATGACTCTATTTAAAGTTTTCAATAAAATGTTTATTTAACGTTCCCAAAATTAGGGGCGTTACAGAAACAGCCCTATCTTTTTGCTCCTTCAGGCCTGAAAATAGCTTTCCATCTAGAAGTTTTTAGAAAACTCTTAAATGTTGGCTACGGCACTCAAGCCTGCTATGATCATCCAGATGTTTATCCAGGCCTTGTCGTTGTTCGGGAATCCTCAATGGCTTGAACTAAGAATTTGTCTTGCTGAAATGTTAAGAGTAATTGTGAATAATCTTACTTTTGATTGGATTCAAGCTTGCTTATACTCAGTTATCTTTTCTGGTTTCTTTGTTGGAAGTGTGTTGATTCAATTTTGGTTAATACCTTTTAGAAAAATCCTCTTCGTTGAGGTAATTGAACGGATAACACAATTGCCTGATTAAGTTAGCTATTTCTGAGTTAATCTAAAAAGATAGATTTATATTTTTTTCTAACACGCCGGCACACCATCATTTTGCCAAAGATTGAGTTGAATTAGCAACAAACACCAGTGAAGCAATTTATCTTTACTTTTTCTGTCAATCTAACTCAATTCCTTTATCAAGTAATTTGGGTTTTTATCTTTTCGTTACGCCAAACTTTATTATTCCGACCAACATAATAATGTTATTTACGTTGTTCTTCTTTTCTACACGGTTAGAAAATTGATTAGAAAATTATTAAGTCCACAACCGTTGTGGCAAACCATGAACCATCTAGCCCTTAAGGTCACAACACTTTTGCTTTCACGGTTACAAAGTCTGATAAGGGTACGCAGTCCTTACGCTGTACTCGACAAGTACTCTAGCATGCCTGTGCTCAGCCCTTGCACCGTAAGGAACGTTTTTGTGCTAAACACTTTCTACAACATGAGAAGAACACGGGTTTTTATGGAGTTTGATTTAGTTCACCCTGTTTAAAAATAGGTGAACATTACCTATTTTTTTAATGGTCCATACTATCTCGTGCAGCCGGCATTATTTTAACTATGATTGTAGTTTTAAAAAATAGTAGTAATAAAGGGAAGATTCAAAGCTTACCAATTTACTTTGGAAACATTACCCACTTACCTTTTGTACCAAGAACGTGAACGCATAAAATTTCAGTAAAAATTCCCACATAGAAAAACTTTTTATTTTTTTTAATGACTGTTACTTCGATGAATTAAAAACAAATATTAATGTTCACTTACTTTTAAGGTGGGTAAACAAAATCGGACTCATTTTTGTGTGGCTAGGGCAGGCATTTTTTTGAGTAGTGGAAATATGGTGAACTTTTGGAATTGCCTTACCTTCTTTGAGAGTATGACATCTTCTTGAATCAAGAATTTATTTGCCACATCTTATAGTATCAATGGTTTTATCTTCCAATAATATTGACATGTTTCAGGTGCGTTCTATTAACTAAAATAAGTATTCCTTTTTCAAATATAAGTACTTATTTTTTGAATTAAAGGTGATGTATTGTAAATTTGTGATAGATGATCTGTCTCATAAAGTAAGAAATGAATATATACTTAAAAAAAGACGAACCTTAGCGGAACACGGCAGTCTCTCTCTTTGTTATTCTGAAATGTATGTTATTTCATGTCTTTGAAGCTCAAGAGGCAAAAGGAAGAAGCTGATCGAAGCAGCAGCAGCAGCAAAAGAAAGCGAGTAGGCAGAAGAAAAGGGCAAAGTAAATAAGCTAGTAAAGAAGACTGCATTAACAATAACACATGAACAGTTCCCAGGGAAAACCCACCCCCCCCCCCCCCCCCCCCCCCCATGAAGACGACGGCGTCACAGTACACGTGATAGAAGTGAACAGAAGATGAAAAAGGGCAAGGATATATAGTCAGCACAAAGGCAAACAACCACTGGAAACACAACATCTGAATATTGTGAGTATTGCATACATACATACATACATACATACTCCACTGTATTTTCTAGATATTTTCGATATCTGATTCGCTTTAGGTGTGAAATAGAGTTAGCGTATGATATGTTGATGCTTCTTTAATGCAGTGATTGACTAGACAAAAGGCCATTGTAGTATCCATTAAGCTTAGAGATGTATTGTGCAACTTAAACATCCCTGATTCGTAGGGACTCGTTCCTTTCATAAATAAACACAATGTCTAAAGACCTACAAATCACCTCGTAACTGGGTGCAAACTCTTCCTCATACGGTACAGTGACAACGACACGGAATTTTTTCTTTTTTGGTTTAAAATAAATGTCTAGCAGCAGAAATGTCTTGAAAAACTAGCCACATATATTTTGTTGACAGTGAAAAGAAGCTAATCTAAGCTTGAGGATCGGCTCCATCTTCCTTTCAAGTATTCTTTTGAGGAAGTTCAGCTGCTTGGCTCCCCACTGCTGAACGATGGGGAGGTGTCTTCTGTGTCAAGCAACGCAAGGGTCAAATGAGACTTTGTGCTTGAATGGGGATAAACTTCATCGTCAGTATTTTCCTCGTTTTATATACCTCTTCAATCTCCAAACTTGGATTTTACAAATTCCTCTACGTCTTTGTCCCCTTTTAAGATGTTTAGTATCTGTTGAACGGACAGGAATTTCCCAGTTCAAAGATAATGGATGCAATGAAACAAATCAACAATATGCAAAACTATTATTAGAGAAACCAAATTTAACAACAAAGACACAAGTGAAGCCAAGATTTGTATTGCTTATGTCCAGCGTCAAAGAGATTGGAGGAAGATTTCACAACTGCAAAGGGAACGAATGCTCCAAAGAGCAAGGATAGAGTTTATCTAAGCAGGATAAAACCTACTTTCCTCTCTCCCTCAAAAGCTACTTCTTAGCTGTTTGAACCTCTCAACCAAAAGCCTCATTTCACAATTCTCGTAAAACAAGAAGACACCAATGAATGGAGTTCCATCAAGCCACCAAGGCCACACCAGAAGGAAGATAGCCGAATGTTTACAGAGCCCTCTGCCACGGAACTGATAAGTTCAACCAAGGAAGAGATCTATGCTGTCCTTCCTCAAGTTAATCCATGCCAGATTTGGTGTCCTACTCCAAGTCTAAAATCAGTAAGAAACATCCAAAATAAACCATTACAAAGCCCAAAAACCAAGTCCAAGTCAGTAGAAAAAATCTCCGGTCGGATTCAGCCTGAGCTCATTTGATAAGAAGCTCAAATTTGTGTGACGTTGCTCTACTCAATTATAGTAAAAATGAGCTCAAGCTAAATTGACCAGAGGTCAAACATTGAGCCAATTCCAAACACTAAGAATAACTATAGAATTACTATTATCTGTCTCATTTTAGGACGAAGCCGAGCTGATCTTATGAGGCAGAACCTAACTGCAAGAGCCATTCTCTGAATTTGAACCTCATCAATATTGCCATCAAGGTTAGGATCCAGTATGCTTCTTAGATCTCCACTCTCTAGCTTTGGTTTTGCCTGAATATGAACTACTTAGTCATATACCTGTAAATAAAGCTTGCAGGAAATAGAGGTTTCTGTTAAGGAAAAAGGCCTTACCCACATGACCAAGCTTTCTTGGCCTTTGGTAGACTCTGAACTGATCGGTTTCCTCCCTGATAACAATTCAAGGAGAACCACACCGAAAGAGTAGGCTTTGATCTTGTCACTGACTTTTCCATACATAAAATACTCGGGAGCAAGATACCGAAAAGTTATTACTACATCATTGTCTGTCAAGAACGATGAATCTGACGGCCCCCATATTGCTAACCCAAAATCAGATAACTATCATAGGAAACTTTAACGAATCGTCAACATTGTAGACAGAAATAATACTAATTGTCAACTGCCTGAAGTACCTTTGGTTCAAACTCGTCGAGAAGAAGGATATTTGAGGACTTGACATCTCTATGAATCATTGGGGGAGAGCATTCATAGTGAAGATAATTTAGGGCTTCAGCAATCCCAACAGCTACTTTGCATCTCACTTCCCATGGCAATACTGATTTTTCTTTGCTATTACCTTTTTCTGCGACCAACTGTCAATTAGCATAGTTTTTAACTTTCTATTGACCATTACATGGATAGGGATGAGTTTTAAAGGAGGTGTTACCGTGTAGGTTTTCCTCTAGATTTCCTTTAGGCAACAAATCATAAACAAAGATCAGGGTATTATCTTCAACACATACACCAATCAAAACATCAACTACCTGTAATAAAACTGTTATGTGGGAAGAATGAAAACTTTCTTATGTATTCACAACAGTCAGTACAAATATATACACAAGCCTAAGCCTAGGTTTACAAGGAAAAGAATCTGAGATCCATAAGTTAGGGAAACAAAATCCTAATTTAGGAAGTAAAGAGAAGGTAAACTATATTAGCGGGATACTACGAGATTGTAACATATATTCTCTAACACTCCCCCTCAAGTTGGAGAGTGAATGTTGTGAAGTCCCAACTTGCCACTCAAAGTGTTGAAATTATCTTTTCCCAATGCCTTGGTAAAAATGTCTGCCAGCTGAAAACATGAAGGAACATAAGAAGGCTTGATCAATCCAGCTTGTAGCTTCTCTCGGATGATATGATAGTCTATCTGAATATGCTTAGTGCGCTCATGAAAAACTGGATTTGCAGCTATATGTAACACCGCTTGATTATCACAATGTAATGGTGCTGGATTGTCTTGAATGACTTTCAAGTCATGTAAAATGTATCGCAGCCATGTGAGGTCAAGACATGTGGCTGACATGGCTCGATATTCTGCTTCTGCGGATGAACGGGCAACATTAGGTTGTTTCTTAGATTTCCAAGAAATGAGAGAAGCACCCAAGAAAACACAATAACCTGTGATTGACCTTCTTGTGGTTGGACAACCCGCCCAATCTGAATCACAATAAGCCCTTAAAGCAAGATTTTTGGTGGCCGGAAGTAGCAAACCTTGACCAGGTGTCCCCTTGATAAACCTCAGTACTCGTAGAGCTGCTTCCAAGTTCGATTTCCTGGGCTGGTGCATAAATTGACTCAAAGTTTGAATTGAGTATACTATGTCCGGCTTTCTCATTGTAAGATAAATTAACCGACCAACTAGTCTTCTGTACCTAGTAGGATCATTAAGCAGAGTTCCATCCGTAGGGGTGAGCTTCCAATGTTGTTCCATTGGGAATTTGTCTGGGCGTGCACCTAAGAGACCTACATCCTTTAAGATATCTAATGCATATTTCCTCTGAGACATGAAGATGTCTTTCTTTGAACGTGAGAACTCGATACCCAAGAAATATTTCAGATCTCCAAGATCCTTAATATGAAAGTGTATGAGAAGAAATGACTTGAGGTGTGCCATCTTTTATAGGTCATTCCCTGTGAGAAGAATATCATCAACATAAATAAGAACTGCAGTAAAAGAATTGCCCGTGACCTTGGTGAAAAGAGAATAATCTGCTTTTGATTGCTGAAAACCAACCCTTTGAATAGCATTAGAGAATTTAGAAAACCAATTTCTGGACGCTTGTTTAAGTCCATAAAGAGACTTATTGAGCCGACATACTAAGTGCTCCCCCTGTCGGCGAAGGCCAGGTGGGGGCTCCATGTAAACCTCTTCATGTAAATCACCATGGAGGAAGGCATTCTGAACATCAAGTTGATGAATAAACCAATTGCGGGCAGCAGCGACAGCGAGAAGACATCGGAGAGTGGTAAGTTTAGCCGTAGGAGAGAAGGTCTCAAGATAATCGAGGCCCTCGACCTGTGTATATCCCTTGGCAACAAGGTGAGCCTTATACCGTTCACTGGTACCATCAGAATGATATTTGATTTTGTAAACCCATTTGCAGCCAACGGGTTTATGACCAGCAGGCAAAGGCACAAGAGACCATGTGTTATTGATCTGTAAAGCGTCCAATTCTGCGTGCATAGCATGTTGCCAATGCGGATCGCGAATAGCATGAGCATAAGAAGTAGGTTCCATGTGTCTGGAAACCTTGGCTATAAAAGCACAATGAGATGGGGAAAAACGAGAGAGGGAAAGATAATTGGATAAAGGATATCGGGTACCTCGAGATGCAGATGGCGCCAGAGACAATGAATCAGCCCGAGTAAAAGTGGTGTTGAGCATGTGATAATCCTTTTGCCATGCGGGAACCTGTTTTGGTCTGGTGGACAAGCGGATGGGAAGAGGGTCCAGTTGGCAGGTATTGAGAGGTGCGGAAGCATGGGTTGGTGTGGTTTCAAGAGAGGGAGGGTCAGCTATGGGTAGAGTTGTCGGTTGGGTCAAGGCAGTGGCCGGAAGGACAGTAGGTGGTGGGTTGGGACAGGAGCTCATGGTGGAGTCAAAGGGTTCAGGAATATCTAGAGTTGAGATGGGTAGGACACTGTTGTCATGGCATGGAGCTGGTGGTGCAGAAGAGTACGAAAAAATATGCTTGTGAAAATGGACATCGCAATTAACAAAAACTTGATGTGTTTGCAAGTCATAAAGTTTGTATCCTTTTTGGCCAATAGGGTAACCAACAAAAATACAACGACAGGCATGAGAATCAAATTTGTGTAAATGATGAGTGACAGTAGCATAGCATAGACATCCAAAAACTTTAATGTGGTCGAATTTGGGGGTTTTCTTGTGTAACATTTCATATGGGGACTTTTTAGATAATAACGGAGTGGGTAACCGATTAATGAGATACACTGCAGTTAGGACACACTCCCCCCAAAACCGCAAAGGAACATTAGCTTGAAAGTGCAAATCACGAGCCACAGTGAGAATATGGCGGTGCTTGCGTTCAACTACTCCATTTTGTTGTGGATTATCCACACATGAACGCTGATATTCAACTCCATTGGCAATAAAAAAATCCCTCACGGAATAAATTTCAGTTCTATTATCACTGCGAATTTTTTTAATGGTGGAATCAAATTGAGTACGAGTGAAGACAAAGAAGGATTTGAGGAGGGACTGTGTTTCAGATTTAGGACACATGAGAAAAACCCACGTGCTTCAAGTAAAATCATCGACCATGGTGAAAAAATAACGTTCTCCGGAATGAGTGGGAATTCTATGAGGTCCCCAAATATCACAATGTAATAATTCAAAAGGTTTAACAGACGAAATAGAACTTAATAAAAAAGGAACTCTAGTTTGTTTGGCCATAGGACAAATCCCACAATTATTATCAAATAAAATTGCATGGGAAGGAAACAAACGGGCAAGTAACCGAAGACGAGAAAATGAAGGATGTCCAAGACGCATGTGCCACAAAGTAGGTGTACTGGATGCATGACAAGCAACAGATTCCCTATGCGAATGGGCCATATGATAGAGACCACCACTTTGTTTACCCGAGCCAATCATCTTCCCCGTAGCCAAGTTCTGCAGGACACAAAATGTGGGGAAAGAATGGCACAACAGTTTAATGAGGCAGTAATTTTACTTGTAGACATCAAATTCAAAGAAAATGAAGACACACATAAAACATTATCCAACGTGATGTGCTTATTGAAAGGCACGGTGCCAACAAAAGTAATAGGCACAGCGGAACCGGTGGGTAAATGGACAACAAGCAAGGTAGAAGGCTGAGACTGAGATTTCGTAAAAAGGGTGGAGTTAGATGTGATGTGATCAGTTGCTCCACTATCCAAAATCCAAGAATCAGAAAAAACATAATTAATTGAGGGGAGTTCGAAAGAAGTCCAACCTGCTGCATTTGCATATGCATTGGAAGATGATTGTGATTTTACCATAGATACGGCTGCGGCAAGCTGCTGATATTGATCTGGTGTAAGGCCATTCAATATATTCTGGTCTGAAAAATTGAAGTGGGCTGGTTGATCCGAAGAATTAGGTGAAGCCGCTTCTGCAGCTGGCTGCCTGAATTGAGCAGCATGTGCAGTAGGATGGGAGGTGGTATTGGCACGGCCTGATGAGCTGAAGCTTTGGCGCTGGCCTTTGCGGTTGTCAAGGCCACGAGCTATTTTTTGATTGTCACGTCCTCTTGTACTCCCGTTTCCGTGTAACTTGCGACAAAACTCATCTGTGTGGCCATCTTTATCACAGTGCTTACAATGATGAAGGCGAGTACGACAATTGGTTATTGTGTGCCCATCTCTATCACAATAATCACAATGAACCTTGGTATTTTTGAGATTGTTAAAGCGACTTTGTGTGGCGGCTGCCATGGAAAAATTCTCAGGAACTCCATTTGATAGTTCGCGCTGCTTTTCCTCTTGGATGATGAGAGAATAGGCTTTACGGACCGTGGGTAGGGGATTCATGAGTAGAATTTGTCCTCGGATGGGACCAAAGTTTTCGTGGAGGCCCATCAAAAACTGCATGATTCTGTCTTGATCTTGTTGGTCATTAAAAACCTTCATCCCTCCACAAGAGCAAGTAGGGAAGTTTTGGTAGGATGAGAGTTCATCCCACAAACTTTTCAGCTTTGTGTAATATGCTGAAACGGATGTGGAGCCTTGTGAATGAGATCCGATTGCCTTCTTGATTTGAAAAATCCTTGGGGCGTTGCCTTGAGAAAAAGGATCATGAAGTTTCCGCATACACAACTCCATCAGCCAAATCTGGTTCGACTGAGTTCAGGAGCCATGAAAGCACCATCTTGTCACAATGGACCCAAAGGGCAAAGTCCGTTGGCTTCTTGGATGCAGAGGGTGGTTCGATGGTGCCATCGGCAAGACCAATTTTGTTTTTGGCTGTGAGGGCGATGACCATCGATCGCTACCCCGTACCATAGTTGTCGCCATTGAGATGCTTTGAAACCAGAACAAGGCCGAGATGATCAGAAGAATGGATGAAATAGGGACGTGTCAATGACAGATTCATCTTTTTGTTTAGAGCTTTCTTCTGATATGGTCATGATGAAAACGGGAAAGAAAGCAAGGTAGGGAAGCTAAAACCTTGACTGCCACCGACTTCCCATCCAGAAGAATCCCCATGTACACGCAATTACACCCTCCTTTACCGATTAGCTTATCTGCAATGGAACAGAATATTCAAAAAAAAAAAAGATCCACTCAAACAAAACCATGTTAACTGTTGTCTGTTGAGTCAAATTGGAGGGATATAACTTGAGGAGAATTCCAAAGTAGAAGTTTTCATGACATCGTAGCTGAACCATTTGCAGTCGGATGAGTTTTTTAGGAAGAGCTTCTCCAAATTCTCTGGTAGCTCACTTGTATCTGTAGTGCTGTTACTCTGTGGTGAGAAAGGAATTTTTGCTTCAATTGGAGTCATTGGACTAAAACCACCTTCCTTGGATAGAGGACTCTGCTGTGTAGACCGGTTCAGTAATCACATTACCAACTTCACAACCAACATTTTGCTCACTTCCTTTGCGGAGGACTCACTACGCTGAGCAGTGGCCAACCAAGACTCTACTCCCCGAAATCCTTTGAATGAAAGGAAAATGAACTTGTAGAAAGTGCTTTGTGTTGTCAAAGAGGGTTGAAATTAGCAAGGCTGAGTCTAGCAATCGCTAATGTCTCGGAATCACCAAACTCAAATCGGGTATCTAGTGTTTAAAAGGCTAGGGATATTTTGGTCTGATCAGCCAAAAATAGCAATACCATGTGTAGTAAGACTAGAAATAGAGAAATTCTATCAGGGTGGTGCTAATGCCAAAACTGTTGTGCATAAAAAGCTTGTAGCAAAGTAAAAGTTTTGGCATTATCATTTCCCATTCTATTATTTAGAGTATTATGTTACAAGAGGCCAGTACATTGTTATATAGGGAAAACGTAGAAACCCTAAGTAAACCCTATTACAGGAAAGGACAATACTACCCTTGTAACTAAACATTAATAGCATCATACACATTAATATTCTAACACTCCCCTTCAAACACATGATGCGAACACAGAGAGCATCGTGAGTTTGCCATGATGAAAATGAGATGATCCAACTGATATCTTCGACTGAAACAATCCAAAAAGCAAAGCCAAATCCACGCGGTAATGCAACTTTGATCCAATCCAAAATGAAGAATCACTAATACTTTGGTACCCGAACAAATGCAGTGGAAGAACAAACGAAAATGCTAATGGAGAAATATGAGACAATTTCCAACACTCCCCCTCATGTGCGAACCCCAAATCGCACGGGGAGAGATAAACAAAGGATCCAACACGGATCACATCAACAGATCCAACAAGGATCACAACAAGACAAGGTGCCAGTGGCACAGCAAATGGAGATTTAACTACCAAACAACGAGACAAATGCTCTCCCATAATTTCACCAAAAGCCCAGAAATATCCTTAAGGGACCAAACTGTCACACTGCTACAAAAACAGGGACCAAAACAAATACTGCAAAGTTCAGGGACCAAACTATAACAAAACAAACGTGAGGGACTGAAGTGTAAAACCCTAGAGATTGGATAAATGCGAGATCCTACTAAAAAGCCGGGAAAAAGATACTGGAAATCAGTTCCTTGGGATGAAAAGTTAAGATTACTTCGCTCAGAATTTGGTTAAAAAAAAAATCATTATTTTCAATGTGAGCTTTGAAAATTTGTGAAAACCTTGAAAAAAAAAAAAACTTTTACAAACCCTAAAAAACAAGACTTTTACAAACACTAATTAAAAAAGATAGACTTTTTAACTAACCCTAAATAAAAAATGAAATTCTGATACCATGCAGTGAGACTAGAAGTGAGAAAACTGAAAAAGAAGGAAGAAGATATGACTATTGTGCAGATTCTATGGTTTGTTGTAGAATAGATGAGTGCCTGATAGATGGCAATGAGCCATAAACCGCCCGCCGAAAAACGAACATCCCACAGGCCTAGATCTTATGCTTTAATACCATGTAGAAATAGAGAAATTCTATTATTCAAAGTATTCTGTTACAAGAGGCTAGTACATCATTATATAGGGAAAACATAGATACGCTAAGTAAACCCTATTACATGAAAGGACAAAAACGTCCTTGTAACTAAACATTAATAACATCATAAACAATAAAATTCTAACACCATGGAGGAGCCACATTCCAAAAGGCCTCCAATTCTTTTATTTTATACTCATACTTCGTATTGATAACACATATGCCCCCAAACTAGCAAACGAATGGTGACATGGCTTGGTTGAACTTAGAGCCCAACATGAGAGAGACAAAGCGCACTCCAATATACGTGATCCCAATCTGTGCAACACCACCTGCAGTTTCTGTGTTGCCAACTCATGAACCACCGTCAATATTTGTGTTCCAGATCGATCCTAATTGACGCCCCACCTCTTGTGGTATTTGTGTTGCCAACAGCTGGTAGTTCACAATCATGCAGCCAATCGATACAGGAGCACCGATATTATTCGATATCCCAAGGATTACACCACCTTCCATATTCGTGTCCCCAATTAATACACCACCTCCGGTATTCCTATTCTGGTCACCATCGGATGCTCCTGCTGTGGCTATTTGGGAGGTAGAGATTCCCAATCTGATACAATGAAGTCCTCGCCTCCAGCTTTTAAATATCCCCTACTGTCTCCACCTATGGGCCACCATGTCCCCTGGTACATAACTTCTAAATTGATGACACTAACACCGTCCTTGGTGTTGAAAAAAGGCCTGATCAACGTACAAGCTCTTGTAGATGTGTCTTCCCCTGGTTGGTCTGCCTGTGCAGTAATAAAGTCAACTGAGTATTTAGTCGGTCCCCAAGCCCAGTATTTGCCATTGTCACAACATCTTATGTGGACTAGTCCATCTACAGACTTTGACATCTGAATTTCGTGCTTCACGCCCCATTTTCCAACGTCAGCCGCCTGATCAAATTTCAAGTAGCAACTTTGGCCAACTGGGCACAAATAGTTTTTGTTCAAGAGTGAATTGAACACTACAATCTTTGTTAAGTGCATTTCCTCTTCAAACTTTGGCAAGTCCATTTCCTCATTCCTAGTACGTCCTGTATACAAATTTTTGTCACCAACAGATGGACCTTGTGGCTGATTGCATGGCAGCGATTCCCAATCTGATATTATAAAGTCCTCGCCTCCGGTCACTAAATATCCCCTACCGTCTCCACCTATGGACCACCAGGTTCCCTTGTGCATAACCTGTAAATTGACGACACTAACACCGTCTTTGGTGTATTGGGAGGGCTTGATCAACGTACAAGCTCTTGTAGTTGTGTCTTCCACTGGATGGTTAGACTGTGCCACAATATAGCTTCTTGAGTAATCAGTAAGACCCCAACTCCAGTACTTGCCGGTATCACAACATCTTATGTGGACTAGTCCACCACCAGACTTTTTCTTCATAACTTCGTGCTTCACGCCCCAGCTTATGGCATCCACTACCTCGAATTTCATGCAGCTGTTTGCCCCTTCCGGACGTAAGTAGTTTTTGTTCAAGAGTGAATTGAACACCACAAACTTTGGCAAGTCAACTTCCTCTTCAAACTTTAGCAAGTCCATTTCCTCTTTAAACTTTTGAAAGGCCATTTTCTCACTCCCAATCGATGCACCAGTACCTCCAATATTACTATTTTTGTCACCGAGTCCCTGCAGCTGATTGGGTGGTAGCGTTTCCCAATTTGATACGATGAAGTCCTCGTCTCCAGCTACTAAATATCCCCCATCGTTTCTACCTATGGAAAACCATTTCTCCTGGTACATAACTTGTAAATTGACGACCTTAACACCATCCTTGGTGTTATGGGAGGGCTTGATCAGCGTACAAGCTCTTGTAGTTGTGTCTTCCCCGGGTTGGTCAGCCTGTGCTGTAATAAAGTTAACTGAGTCTGTAGTCAAACCCCAGCTCCAGTATTTGTTGGTGTCACAGCATCTTATGTGAACCAGTCCACCTCCATACTTTGCCTTTTGAACTTCGTGCTTCACACCCCATTTTACAACATCCACTGCCTCAAATTTGATGTAGCTATTTATCCCACCCGGGCGCAAGTAGTTTTTGTTTGAGAGTGAATTGAACACTACAAACTTTGGCAAGTTCATTTCCTCGCTCCCAATGGGTGGTAGCAATTCCCAATCTGATATGATGAAGTCCTCGCCTCCGGTTACTAAATATCCCTCATTGTCTCCACCTATGGACCACCATGTCCCCTCGTACATAACCTGGAAATTGACAACACTAACACCGTCCTTGGTGTATTGGGAGGGCTTGATCAATGTACAAGCTCTTGTAGTTGTGTCTTCCCCTGGTTGGTTAGCCTGTGAAACAATAAAGTGTTTTGAGTAATCAGTCAGACCCCAACTCCAATATTTGCCGGTGTCACAACATCTTATGTGGACTAGTCCACCTCCAGACTTTGCCTTCTGAACTTCGTGCTTCACACCCCAGCTTATGACGTCCACTGCCCCAAATTTGATGTAGCTGTTTATCCCATCCGGCCGCAAGTAGTTTTTGTTCAAAAGTGAATTGAACGACACAAACTTTGGCAAGTTTATTTCCTCACTCCCAAGTGTTGCACCAGTACATTCGGTATCCATATTTTTGTCACCGATGGATTGTTCCTGCAGCTGATTGGCTGGCAGTGATTCCCAATTTGATATGATGAAGTCCTCGTCTCCGGATACTAAATATCCCCCCTTGTTTCCACCTATGGGCCACCATTCCCCTACGTACATAACTTTTAAATTGACGACCTTTACACCGTCCTTGGTGTTATGGGAGGGCTTTATCAATGTACAGGCTCTTGTAGTTGTGTCTTCCCCTGGTTGGTCAGCTTGTGCTATAATAAATTGAACTGAGTCTTTAGTCAGACCCCAAGTCCAGTATTTGCCGGTGTCACAACATCTTATGTGAATCAGTCCACCTTCAGTTTTTGCCTTCTGAACTTCATGCTTCACACCCCATCTTACAACGTCCATTGCCTCGAATTTCATGTAGCCATTTGTCCCACCTGGGCGCAAGTAGTTTTCGTTTGAGAGCGAATTGATCACCACAAACTTTGGCAAGTCCATTCCCCGCCCCACTCGCTCTTTACCTGAAGGCTGTTTCCTAGTCAAAAGATATTGGAGTAAACCTGGGGAAATTAGAGACCTTAGATTGGATATTGAAACTTGTCCGTGTCACAGTTTCACCGAGTTTCAACTCCTACAGAAACAAACCCAACATTTGCATAACTAATGCGGATTCATATACATAAATGAAAATTAAAAGAAAAGACAAAGTTAACTAGATAAATACCTAATTGACTTAAGATGTTGTAATCAACTCCTAATTGTTTGAGCTGCAAAAAAATTGTCAGTAATTGATTGTTAGAGTAATAATCAGAGTTGATTAGAGCTACATTAGCTCTAGATCACATCTTAACTGGTCAATGAATTCCAGTTCTTATTTCATTCCCTAAACAAAATACACAAAATATTGAATTTTTTTTGAAAGGAAGTAACTTAAAACATGTGGGGGAACAACAGAAAAACATAACGTCCTCTACTTTTCGTGTCTTTAGGGTCATAGTATTTGGGTTGAAGGCTCCACCCAAAACCAGAGTTTTAATTGATTTCAAATTAAAAAAAAAGTCACCCAAAAACAAAAAAGATAACGTATTTGTGAACCGAAAAACATGAAGGTACGTTTCATTTTGAATTGTGGAAATAAAGATCAAATTAAGAAACCCAGGTAGAATAGAATCCCGAAGAAATTAAAATGACAAAGTACGTTATGGAGTCTTCCCCTCTAAGGAATGAGATGAGAGACTTACCTGCTAGAGAGAGAGAGAGAGAGATGAAGCGTGTTTTTTGTTGGGGAAATTGCATTTCAGTGGGAGTTGGGGCAAATAATGCCCAACTCATGGAGAGGTTTTTTCGAAATTACAAAAAAATGAAACGGAGAAAAAAAAAATCCTCAAACATGAAACGGAGGAAAAATTATTCCCCATACATGGAATTGGTTTTAATTGAATCTGGGTTTTCAGAGTTGCCCTTTTATGAATTTAAGTTGCCCCTCATATGGACTTAAGTTGCCCCATCTATGAACCTAAGTTGCTCCTTTCATAAACTTCTTGAGTATTCAATTTATTGAGCATTTTTTCAATCTCCTTACCATTTATATTATTTTTTGAGAAATTTGGGATCTGTGTTACCTGCACATTTGGGTGAAACGGACAAATAAAAATTCTCCATGCATGAAACGGAGGAAATTTTTTTTCCAAAATATGAAGTCGATTTGTAGTCAAATCTGAATTTGAATCTAAGTTGCCCCTTCTATGAACCTAATTGCCACTTTTATGGATTTAAGTTGCCCCTTCTATGAACCTAAGTTGCCATTTCTATGAATTTCCTAGGTATTCAATTTCTTGAGGATTTTTTCAATCTCCTTTCCATTTCTATTATTTTCTGAGAAATTTGGGATCTAGGTTACTTGCAAATTTGAGTTTTTAAAATTTTTTGAGATTATTGTATTTTGGGTAATTTTTTAGGAAGAGAAATGATAGAGAACTCACTTGGGAGAATCTCACATAGGTGAAATATGGGAAATTGACGTGGAATATAAGGAAATTGACGTGGAATATCATTTCTCTTCCTAAAAAATTACCCAAAATACAATAATCTCAAAAAATTTTAAAAACTCAAATCTGCAAGTAACCTAGATCTTAAATTTCTCAGAAAATAATAGAAATGGAAAGGAGATTGAAAAAATCTTCAAGAAATTGAATACCTAGGAAATTCATAGAAATGGCAACTTAGGTTCATAGAAGGGGCAACTTAAATCCATAAAAGTGGCAATTAGGTTTATAGAAGGGGCAACTTAGATTCAAATTCAGATTTGACTACAAATCGACTTCATATTTTGGAAAAAAATTTTCCTCCGTTTCATGCATGGAGAATTTTTATTTGTCCGTTTCACCCAAATGTGCAGGTAACCCAGATCCCAAATTTCTCAAAAAATAATATAAATGGTAAGGAGATTGAAAAAATGCTCAATAAATTGAATACTCAAGAAGTTTATGAAAGGAGCAACTTAGGTTCATAGATGGGGCAACTTAAGTCCATATGAGGGGCAACTTAAATTCATAAAAGGGCAACTCTGAAAACCCAGATTCAATTAAAACCAATTCCATGTATGGGGAATAATTTTTCCTCCGTTTCATGTTTGAGGATTTTTTTTTTCTCCGTTTCATTTTTTTGTAATTTCGAAAAAACATCTCCATGAGTTGGGCATTATTTGCCCCAACTCCCACTGAAATGCAATTTCCCCTATTTTGTTCTGAGAGCCGAGCGTAACTTTTGCTGGTGGATTCTGGATCGACGGGATGGAAAAGCCGATGGGGTACAACGGATTTCGACCGTAGATCCAAGTTTGACCCTTGTGATCTCTGGCAAAAAGCAATCGCAGCCGTTGATTTAGATCCAACTGCTAGTAAACAATTATGGAGGGTTAATATATGAGTAGATGGCTTTTGATGAGTACTACTCCCTCTGTCTCGTAATATTTGTCCGGTCCGCAAAACGGAGACTACAAAATAATACATTTCTTTCAAGAAAAAATTCAAATTTTTTTCACAAGTTAAAAGAACTCGTCGAGATCTAGTAAGTTGTTGAATTTTTTCCGAACTTTTCTTACAAAAATAGAATTATTTTTACGTCTCCGTTTTGCGGACCGGACAAATATTATGGGACGGAGGGAGTAAAAGTCAGATAAATACTCCCACTTTTTGGTTTTTTTTGCATTTTGATTAGGCTGTTGATTTTGCCATTTCATTTTTTGTTAACGTCACTTTTTTATAAGTGTATTTTTTGTGTAAAGGAGTGGCGTTAAAAAAAATGGAGTAACAATCATTTCCCTTTTATTATTGTCTTTTTAGCTTTTTGAATTTTTTAGAGTGTTTGAAAGATACGTGAAGAATGTATTTTGTGACATGATTAGTGTTTTGAAACATGTGTGCAGAATATATTATGTAAGTCTTTTGATAATCATAATTAAAAAATTGCAACGACGACACAAATGACAAGACTTAAAAAGACTTAAACATCGAATGGCGGAGAAACCGTCTAGCTACAATAATACTCTTTCATGTATTGAAAATCTTGTGACTGCTGAGGATTTACTTAACTTATTTGTCAACACGCCTTAATTAAACAATCTTATCAAATTCAAAAATTGCGTTTTCAAAACGCAGGTGTGAAATGGGCCCGTCAACAAAGGGGACAACAACTGGAATTTTACAATTACTATATTTCAATACAACGAATGAGGAGCATTACTCCACAGTGGGAGCAACCTCAGCTTGTCTTGTTCACACACAAAGAGAGATACCTACAATTGTTCACACACACAGAGAGATTACCTAATATTTTTTCGTGCGCAGCGTAGCTAAAATTTGTGCACAATTGCTGTGTGGGTAGATTTTCTATTAATTTAACCCCTAAGTGCCGCTCAGGTATTCACGCCATTAAATAAAAATTTACAAATTTTTGCCAGTTTGACTTCGATAGGCCATTAAGAAGTTTTAACATTATTTAACTACCATTACATTTAATAGTTGAGCAAAGTCCACTTTGATCTCCTGTGGTTATCGACATGTGCAGATACCCCCCTCATGGTTCAAAACTGACTACATAACCTACCTGTGATTTTGAAAATGTGCGGATAGACCCCCTGCCGTCATATTTTTCATCCAAATTAACGGACACAACATTAAAAGACCAATATACCCTTATCATGTCACTTGATTCTTCTTCTTTTTTAATTCTAACCACACCATCCCTTATATCAAAAATTGAATCCAAACCATTGATATGATAAATTTTGACGAGTACTATATCTATGTTAAAATTCAAGTCAATCAAAAAAAGAAAAGCTCATGGTCGAATCGATTTTGTTATGAAATTAAAATTTCAAATTTGAATTTACTAAAAATTAGATCATTGGGTTATTGATGCCTGATCGAGATTATTTTTTACAAAGATACTCTATTCTTTATTTAATACATTATGAATGACTCAGATTACATTCTAGAGGCGTGTGAGATATACCTCCGTTAATATGGATGGAAAACATGACGGCAGGGGGTCAATCTGCACATTTTCAAAACCACAGGTAGGTTATGTGGACAATTTTAAACTATGAGGTGGGTATCAGCACATGGCGATAACCACAGGAGGTGAAAGTAGACTTTGCTCTTAATAGTTTTATGCCAATTCCTTTTTTTTATTCCTTTTTACATCACTATGAATGTAACGGTGGTTGAATAATATTATTGCATTTAGTGAACGCTATTATAAATAGTGATATTCCATAGTGTTTTTGGCCTGTCATAAAATGTCGATTGTTTCATATCGGAGAAAAGCTATGACATTGGAAGTCACTGCGCACTAATCGCTATCATACGGCCTAAAAATGCTCACGAATATTTGATTTTGAATCATATAACATGAAGAAGCATTTCTGGCTCATTTGATAGAACTTATCGCATCTCATGCATCTCACTAGAAGGTCAGGAGTTCGAGTCTTCCCACCACTACGTGTGGATGTTCTTTCGTCAATATTATTTCTCTCCCTAATGGGGACTTGTAGTTGGGTTAATAGTGGTTGAGTTGTTGGTTTCGTTATCTTGTGGACTTTCACACAATTGATGTAATATCTCGTGGTTTGTATTTTGTAATTGATACTTGATGTAATGTTCTCTTCTATAGATTAATCAAAAAAAAAAAAAAAAATCTACCAAATAACATTTTTTAAATGGCAAAATTATTAATCTTTGAAATTGTTACAAACACAAAAGAACAAGGATTCCGACATCACTTACCCAAAAAAAAAAAAGGATTCACGACATCACATCTCTAAACAAAATTAAGAACAATCTTGCGCTAATCCGGAATTAATTGGCAAGATGCCAACCCCCAAATCACCTACTGGATCAAGCACAAACCTAATTGAAACCCAATAAAAAAGTAAAATATAATCTACCGCTAAAATCCTCATCAGTTAGTAGGCGGGCTGTCACACAAACACTGTCTTTAGAGCAATATAGTCGCACAGGATTCCATGCAAATGGTCACGGGGATGTATTCAAATTAAGCGTCTTTAAATTATAAGGCAAAGGGTCATTAGCTAATGGAATGCTCGCAGAACATTTGAAATTCCTCCCTCCGTCACAAATTAAATATAACTATTGTAAGATGGACCCGGCCCTGTCAAGCGCCTGTCGAGTGCATCGTTGTCGAGATGGACATGTAGTCCAGACTGTTGCTTTGTAGCATCTCCAAATCCCTATAAGAAATAGGAGCCCCTTAATGGGATATCACAATAGAGTTACACATACAACCTAGAAGCTTAAATTACTATTAGTAATGGAAGTTCTTAAAAAAAAATAATTCCTAAATAGGCCGGAACCTAAGCCCTTAGCCCGGATATTTAGGGGTCGCGGGCTGGGCTGGGCCTAGTTTTTTTAACATAGAGTGGGCCCAATCCGACCCATTTTTTGTGGAGCCCAATGGGCTTGGACTAGGCCAGCCCGAGTCCAATCATTTGTGAGCCAAGCTAGATTTACACTCCTAATTACAGGGGCTTCTAACTGGCCGGCCCTCTTTTGTAGCTATCTACCCATCCAAGCCCAGCACATGTTTAATCATATCCCTCCAGGCCCTGTTTCAAATAATTTGTCCAAAATGCCCCTTCCGTTCCCAAAAGCCCTACGCTCCTCTACGTCCAGCGCCACCCACCGTAACTTCTCGACAGCGGTCGACGTTAGGCCCACCCGAGGAGGCTCCTTTGTCCACTACCATAGCAACATCAACTGCCTTCTTCACCAAATCTCGCCTCCCGACCTCCGCCAAACCCCTCACCACTCCTTTTAAGAAAATCTTCATCGATCTCGTCTCGCGATTAACCCGCCTCAAATCCGTCTCCGTCGGCATCAGGAATCCGGGGGGACCTGTCGTATGACGATGTCAAGGATGAGTCGGATGATTTGTAACTTGAACGTCGTCGGTTTCGTCCGGAAGTGGCTGCCTGTGTTGACGGCGGAGGTCGCTTGAGGTGTCGGATTTCTGGATTCAGTCGTGTTGGAGGCAGTCGGAAGTTCTGTCTCTGATTTGTTTCTGCTGCGTGTTTCGTGTTTCTCTCTCTGGAAAAAGTGTTTTTAACTGTGTTTGATTTGTTTTGGTTCATGCTGTCCAAAAAAAATACTAGTATTTGTTTTGGTTCAACTATCGGTTACTACATGTTGGTAAGTTTGAAAGAAATTGAAGGCTGTGATGATGATGCTAGAAAAGTACACGCTCTATTTGGATTTAGAGGTGTGAATTGTGTAATTTAGGATGTGTGAATTGTGTAAAGAATAAATCTCGATTTATGATGGATAGATATGTAAAGATGGTTTTTCCTTTGCTTTGGGCGCTTGTTGGTATGAAGTTTTGGTTTTGATTATGTTTCTGGCTCCATAGGTGTGAATTCACACATATTTTCAGAATTTACACCAAGAATTCACACTCCTAAGAATTTTGGATGTGAATACCTGAAAGGATGTGTGAATTCTGGTGAGTGTAAATTCTTCAAAGGGATGTGAATTCTACAATGAGGTGTGAATTCTACAAATAAGTGTGAATTCTAAAAAAAAGTGTGAATTTTAAAAAGAGATGAATTTTGCACAAGGGTGTGAATTCTGAAAAGATATGTGAATTTTAGAGTGTGTGAATTTTGGAGGGTGTGATTTTTTACAAAATGGTGTGAATTCTGAAAAGATGTGCGAATTCTGTAGGGTGTGAAACCTTAAAGGTGTGAATTCTTAGAGTGTGAATTCTGTGGGTGAGGTGTGAATTTTAGAGGATGTGAATTCGTGAAGGTGTGAATTCTGTGGGGTGTGAATTCTGTGGTTGAGATGTGAATTTTCGAGGGTGTGAATTCGTGGAGGTGTGAATTCTGTGAGGTGTGAATTCTTGAATGTATGAATTTTGTGGGGTGTGAAATCTGTGGGTGGGGTGTGAATTCGTTGAGGTGTGAATTCTGTGGGGTGTGAATTCTTGAGGTGTGAATTATGTGGGTGGGGTGTGAATTCTGGGAGTATTGAAGTAGTGATAAGGATAAAATGGTAAAAACATCTTTAAAAAGGGGCTGGATGGAATAGCTCTACAACAAGGGGTTTGCATGGAACTCTATGTAAAAAAGGGACCGGCCAGGAATTTCCTGTAATTACAGGGGTGTAAAGTAAACGAGGCAAGTCCCTAACAAGTCAAGCTTGGCTAATGAATCTTTTTAAACGAGCCGAGCCTCTACAAACGAGCCGAGATTTTGTGAGCCGAGTCAAGCTTTTATGTGTCTAGCTGTTAGGCTTGTTTAGTAAACGAGTCCAAAACTCAAGTTGAGCTCGGCTCAGTTACTAAACAAGCCGAACCACGAACTACTACCAGCTTGGTTCGTTTGCATCTCTACTAGTTAGTAGTTACCGGGGCATTTTCTTTTTGAAGTCCGGCAAAATTCTGCTGTTTGTTTCCTGCCTAGCTGGCAGCTGCTTAGGCCATCTTCCTGATTCTTAGGAATTGTTTGTTTAGTTCAATAATCATCATTGTGCCTAGACAGTTTCTTTTCTTTTAACTAGATAAAAGGAGATAAGTCTCCCATGCACAGGATCATTAACCCGTCATTCCTAGCTCTTAAATTCCCTCCAATTTCGCCATTTTCGATTGTGGCCGCTCTTTTAAAAAAGTTTTTTTTATAAACATAATTGTCCAGGCTAGTTTAATTTGAGAGACCAATTCCACTGTCCAGTAGTCGGGTGTGGACTGACAGGTTTCAAACCCGAGAATTTTGATGGAGGGAGCAAACCCCTAAATCTGCGATGGCCACTAGGCCAACCCCTTGGGCCTTGGGGTTCTCTTTTAAAGGTAGTTGACGGTCTATTTAACTCATTCATAGAATCTGTCAAATTTCTTGGCCATTGATGGTTGATTTAAGTTTTTCTTTTTCCGCCTGGATCATTTTCAATTTGAAGTAGGATTATTGGTTCTTTTACAGATTAAAAAAAGACGTATCGATTTATGTCGTACCCTCAATTTGGATTTGACCTCATCAATGTTAGTTGGTGGATTTTATAATGCACTGCTGTTGTTTGTTTTAATTGCTCAGAGACAGATTGATAAAAAAAAATTATTTTTGGGTAAATGGGTGAGCGTTGTACAAGACATGAGGAGAGCAACTAGGGCTGCAAAACAATTTATTATTAACCCGGCTCGTAATGGGCTCAGCTTGTTAGTAAACGAATTGAGCTCGAGTTTTAACCTTGTTTAGTGAACGGACTAAAGGAGCTGAGCTCGAGTTAGTTGTAGCTCGGGCTTGTTTCTAAAAGCTTGGGTCATATGTAGCGGATCGATTCCTTTATTAGATGAAACGAGCTCGAATGCCCCAATAATAAACGAGTCAAGCTCGAGCTCAATTATTTGGGCCGGCTTGAGCTCAAACCAAACTTGAGCTAGACTAATTTTAAATAAGCTGACCCCGAGCACTTCAAAGCTCGGCCCGGCTTGTTTGCAGTCCTAAAAACAACCTAGGGCTGTGTATGGATCTTTGCTATAGGGAAGGATTTGTGAAGGGAAAAGAAAAGGTTATGGATTTCCCTCCGCATATTCAAGTTGTGTTTTCTTGACATTTTTTCCTCCTGCCACAAATTTCGCCAGGAATCCTTGATCCTAGGACAATCGAAGGGAATAAATTGATTGGACTACGTTGATGGAAGTGGGAATAGTCCTACAAAGCAAAATAAAAGATTGTGTCAGGTGGCTTTCACAGAGTGAAGCGTTGAGCCTTCAGTCCTGATATCATAACAATTTGGTTCATAACCTGATACATATGGGAATCATTGAAGTCCCCTAAGGATTTTGATGTTTGTTTCCTGTCATAATAAGAGCCCATAGCTGCCTTGGCCATCTTCTTGATTCTTATGATTTGTTTGTTTATCTTGATAATCCTCGATGTGCGAAGAGAATATATTGTATTGCATACTTTTTAGTTACTCTCTGTCACCTGTTGAACACGTTCACTTTTGCAATGTGAGAGGAAACTCGGGTTTTACATGTGTGGGTAGGGGCTGGTATTTTTTAGCAGTTTGGCAATGGGGTTACTTTTGGAATTGCCTTAACATAGTTTAAGAAAAGAATACTATCTTCAATCAGGAATTTATTGGTTACATCTCACTATATCAATGGTTTTCTCTTCAAATAATGTTGACTTATTCAGCCTCTTTCTTACTTTTTCTGATAATGTTATGTCGTATTTGAAGCTCAAGAGACAAGAGGAGGAAATTGAAGCAGCAGAGGAAAAGCTAGGGAAAATGGACAGATTGAGGAGAAAGTGCATTGATAATACATGATGCATGAAGACGATGGCGTTGTAGTACACACTTGATAGAAGTGAACAGAAGATGGAAAAGGAAGCAGAAAGCCAAATCGAGATTCTTTGAAAGCAGCTCACTGCTGAAAGGGCCACAGATTAAAGAGTGAAGTGAGTTGGTTCACACATAGCAAGGAGAGTCAGCAAAAGAAAACAGCCACTGGAAACACAGCATCTGAATATCGTGAGTATTGCATACAAACTCCACTGTGTTTTCTAGACATTGTCGATATTTGATTCGCTTTAGGTGCAAATAGAGTTACTTGCGTTGTGTGTGATGTATTGATGCTTCTTAATCCAGTGATTGGCTAAATAAAAAAACAATGTAGTATACATTTAGCTTAGAGATCTAGTGTGCAAAATTGCAAATAAAAGAGGACGATGCAACATCATTTCTGCTGCTACTCTAGCTGCATCATTTCTTCCCATTGCGATGTAATGTGACTTTTCTATATCAATCCTGTCATATAATGTTTCCGCTGGGTTGAATGCTAACTTGGGAAAATGATGTAGAACTGGGAATGGTAAGTGGTCCAAAATGCTGTAGGGCACGTTAAGCGCTGCCGCTATGTGATGTAATATTTAACTGGATATGTAGAAGAACGTTCCCTAAGAACACTGGGGATAGTAATACTATAGTTTCTTGAGAGTTAAAATACAAATGCCAAACAATAACCAAACCAAACTGAACATTTAGTCCGATCAATTGGGGTCGACTACATGAGAAAATTGTTAAAGAGCAAGAGCAAGGGAAAAAATGTGGAACCAAGAGGATCACTTCCTTGAATATATATTTTCTGACGATTCCCTGAAAATTTCTAAATATTTTTTGAAACCATGTATGATATGACTTCTAGGAAACACTTTAATGAAAGTCTATGGGGAAATATAGTTTCCTCCCCCTCAAAGATAGACCAGTTAAGCCCTTACCTTAAACATCCCTCATTTGTAGGTACTTGTTCCTTTCATAAATGAACACAATGTCTGTATTTCTACAAATCACCTCATAACTGGGTGCAAACTCTTCCTCATACTGTACAGTGACAGATGACACATACTTCAAGCTCAGCTAGCGGCAGAAATATCTTGAAAAAACTACCTAAATATATTTTGTTGACAGCGAAAAGAAGCTAATCTAAGCTTGATGACCGGCTCCATCTTCCTTTCAAGTATTCTCCTGATGAAGTTCAACTGCTTTGCTCCCCACTGCTGAGCGATGGGGAGGTGTCTTCCGTGTCAAGCAACGCAAGGGTCAAGTGAGTCTGCACTTGAATGGTGATAAACTTCATTGTCAGTATTTTCCTTGTTTTCCGTACCTTTCTTCGATCTCCAAACTGGGATTTTAAAAATTCCTCTACATCTTCCTCCCCTTTTAAGATTCTTAATATCTGTTAAACGGACAGCACTCAGTTCAAAGATAATGGACGCAATGAAAGCAACCAATAATATGCAAAACTAATATTGGAGAAACCAAATTTATCAACAAAGACACAAGTGAGGCCATGATTTACACGATTCGGTCAAAATGACAGGAGTAAGATTAATTCCACCACTGGAAAGGGACCGATTCGAACGAATGCTCCAAAGAGCTATGATTGAGTTTTTCTAGTAGGATAAATCCTTCTTTCCTCTCTCTCCCTCAAAGGCTATTCTTTTTTATTGACATTCATCAGTACTAACACATTACGAGACAGCCTTATTTTTGTCAATCGAAAAACAAATGAAGAAAAAACTAGATTGCTTCAATCACCGCAGTGACGTACGATAACAAATGAAGAAACCAGATCATTAACACAGCACAGGTGAATAGCTTAAAAGATAAATGCCCAAATCAACTCACCTCATTATTTTCTTCTCTTTAGTGTAGAATGCGATTACTCTGTTTCCTGAATATGCCCGGATAGTAAGTGGATTTGATCATATCAAGGAGTAACGGAAACTGCAACAACACAAACAAGGTGACGGGCACACAGGATAAAACAGCCACAGGAATAACAATCCACGCCGTCTTTTGCCCAAACACGATTTTTAATGTCGCACCAAATGCAACCATCATGGATAATGGAGAGGAATAGAGTCACCAGCCCAATAATCAATCTCCTGGGTAAGGAATACAGAAAATCTTGTTCCCCATAGCGAGACGTGAGGATGGACAAGAACATCAACAAGGAAGAGGATGAGGAGAACATGGCGAGTGCATCAAATACGCCGAACAAGGTAAAGGCTCGGCCTCCCAATTTTACTGGGAGACCACTCTCGCCATTGGAACCCCCTGGGACCGTGATGGCGGCCGCAAATACTATTGTCGTGATCAAGGCCGCCACGATAGAGCAGGAATTGGCGGTGTCTTTCATCCACTGTTCTCCTTCTTTGACCAAGTCCTTGTGTGTGTCTGTGAATACTTCTTGAGGGGTTTTTCCGTCTGCGTTAATGTGTTCTTTGGCTTGGGGCAGTATGAAATTTCCTACTTCCTGCATTTAGAAGTGGATGAATTAGGAATGAGAAAGAATTATTTATTTTTTTGGAGTTAGGAATGCACCGTTAACAACACCATTCATCTGAAAGAAGAAGTCTTCGTCCATTAACATTTCAAAGATATCGGCCATTCTCAACAAGACAGAAAAAAGACGGAATATTTCTATATATAGCACTTGTGGTTTGAGTCATGTGCGGATCACTCATGTTATGGGAAAATTATCACATAACAATCATATTATTCGAGGACCAACATAAAAGGTTAAATTTCTTGATCTAAATCACCGTCAAATACTAATGCATAAATGAAGTTTACCATTATATGAATTCAATTCTACAAAGACTCTACAATGCGAATTGGAGTGCTTGAATATGGTTTATTTTGAGCCTTGGGTTGTTACTTGTTAGTATAGGGGCCTTTTGGTTTGTTGTGGTGGTTTGTGTTGGTGTTTCGATTCTTTTGGTGTAGCTTTTCGGTCTTTTGGTGTTTTTTGGATTGGCTTATTGTCAACTTCGGTTGTTATTGAAGCTAAAGTTTGGTGGTGTGTTCCCTTTGTTTGGGCATATCTCTTTTGCCTCATTTGCTTTCGTCTTCATCATTTTTTCTCATTGTAATATTTTCTTTGAGTCAATAAATTTCTTTTGCTGAAAAAAAAATTGATGCGTAGATGTCCATGAATATCTTAACTTCGATTTTTGTGTCCTTTACTTTTTTTTTTTGCTGGTTGAATCGAGAAAGTAAAACATTTAGATCAATTTGAAAGTCTTAAAAGCAAGTTTAAAGAGCACACACTTTCCAACTTATACTTGTCCTTGTTGATTTTCTTTTTTACTTTTGAATTCTAATCAATTTTTTTATTTATCTTTTCTGGACGAGTTGAAAAAGTATGAAAAGAAAAAAATCTAAATAGCAAACACACAATGAAAAAAGTACAAAAAAGACATAAAAACAATTCAATTTCTTCGCATAGAACAAACATACTCTATTATGTCTCGAAAGTTAAAAAGTATTAATTACCTCAAACCACTGTAACTCACGCTGCATCTGTAGAGCCGCACCAGGAGCACTTGCTCTAAGCAAGAGCTGCTGCTGCAGTGCCAAGCTCCCAGCCGAGTGCAGCGCGTTGTTTGTAGATGCATCTGGCGTCGACAAAAAAGCACGCGCACGCCGGTCCTCCTCCATTTGATAGATGAGGTTGAAAACGTTCTCCCGACGGTACACGATCGCGAGGTGGAATAGGGACTGATCCCTCTCGCTCCTCAAGTGAATTGCGCTTGGGAACGACTCCAAAATCTCCTCCACAATCTCATGGATCCCCAAGCACGTCGCGTTCCTCAGCGGCTCTGTGAAGATTTTCGCAGCATTCGGGAAGTCGGTTTTCACTACCTCCTCGCAAAGGCATTTGACGAGATTGAGTGCTTGGTGGTGAATCAATTTGGTCTCCCGAAGGGATTTAATGGAATTGGAAGGGTCTGCAATTGAAAGGAATCAAGACTGATTCTGCATATATACGTGAATGTAGGTATAGTGAATCCCTACCAAGTTTTTCGGCGACATCCCAAAACAGTGCAGTCAGCTTTTGCTTCACTGCATAACAAATTTTTTGAAATCAGATAGTATAAAAGAAGAGTTAGTGGACAGAGTATTGGTCGAGTGGGGTCACTAGACAGGTTTTTATTTTTAGCCAGACAATAGAAATATAGAAGTCAGTTGTAATAACTGGAATCGAGCACCGCTTCAAGGAGGACTTGAACTCAGAATCTCTCCCTCAAGAGGAAGAGTAAGAAACCAACCACACTAGGTGGCCTTCCTTCACTAAACTGGTTACTCCACCTAGTGGCGACTCCAAGAATTATTTTTCATGGTGTCATTAATTTGTGAATTTAAACTTCAATTGCTTTACATCAAATAGTTTTACATTAATCCTATCAATATTATAATCGCTAGCTTCTAACTGAGTGGAATCCTATCAATGTACATACTACTCTGACAGGATATATTCATGTCAATTTACATAGTAACATAAACTTTCCCAAATCATATATTTCTCGAACTTAAACTTCTTAACCCCTTGATATTGCTTCTTTTCTGAATTATCCAAAAAACACAGTGCTTCTTGTGGTAGGAACGGTAGAGAAGAATGGAAAGTGGGTCGTGGAGGGACAGGAAAACAAAGGTTGTGGAGGGAAAATTATTGCTTGCAACAACAAGGGTTGGGGTCATTGCCCATGGTATGGTGTCAAATGCAGTGAATCATTTTTCTGTGTCACCTAACCCCACACCTTACATGTTGGCGTCGCCAGTGACTCCACCCAAGTTTTAGAAGAGTGATAGTAACTCAACATTTTGCACAATAATATACACAACATGCTTAGGTATATGCATAAGCAAGAAGCATTTATAAACAAGCATTGAACATACATCGTATTACACTTATTTTTAAAAACAAACGTACAAAACATATTTAAAGCTTATCATGTCTTTATATTTGTCCCTCTCCCCACAAGAAAGAAAAATAATAATAATAAAATTAATGAACACGCTACATGAGTGTTTCATATGTATTTTGTCTTATCTCCCTCATGTCCCTATGTGGAACAACAGGACATGCTGTCTCTAGGAGTGTTGGTGCTTCATAGTTTGTCGTTATTTTCGAAATCGAAGTATATTGTTTGTTGCTCTTGGTTACACAGTATTGGAAAGAAAATGATAATGCCAAGATCGTTTTTGTTTGTGCCAAAACTGTAGCGCATAAAAGCCTCCAAAATTGTACGTAGTGCATAAAAGCCTTACCTGTACAAGGTTTTTATGCATGACAGTTTTGGCACAAACAAACACAATTTTGGCATTGGCAACACCTTGTTGGAATATTTTATTGAACTCCTTTCAGGACTACCAAATAATTACTTGTCTCCAAATTTGGTTATTTAGAGTTCAAATTTCCATATGAATAAGCCGTTTATGCTCTTTTTCACATGAGCTAGTCCAAGGTTAATTTCGCAAGTTCTAAAATGCAACAATTACAAATGGTTGAAGGAAATTGGAGGTTCAAGTCTTACCATAAATCAGAGCAGAAACTACGCACTTGGCAGGATTCTCAATGTCCCTTTCTTGTGGGTGGTTTGCAATGTCTTCCAATTTCAAAGGAATGCCTACATGACAATTGACATCACAAAATATTATTTGACCATATCATAGATCGAGTGCATAATCTGCATATGCCATAGTTTCTCAAAATGAAGAGACTAACCAGAATAGATTAAGTGCTGCAAGATGTTCAAGCAGGTTCCGCTAAGGAACGAAGTGCGCTTTTGAGTGATTACCACCAATGGAGGGTTCCATGGATGCTAACTTTCGATTTTGCTGAAGAAATGTTAAAGCAATGTCTGTCCAATTATACCAAGTGGAAAACACACGTTACATAATTAATTTTTTCATTCTTCAAATGCCAACAAATATACGCGTTTCCTTTTGTTTCACAAGAACTAGGGGGTTAATTACCTATATATCCCTTCGACTTTCACGCGAATTCCACTTCAGTCCTTCGCCTTTCAATTTGAACAAAACTGATCTTTCCACTTTTGGATTGAGTTTCAATGTTGCCCCTCCTTGGCATTCTGTCCAATTTTTGGATGGAAAATAGGCATGTGATTGGCACGTGACCTATTTAGAAGGGTATATATGACATTCCTCTCATACCCTACTTCTCCACAGAAAATCCTACCTTTATAATTCCCAATTAGCTTTTTCCCCTTTTGTACACCCTCATGTATCTACCAACCTCGAACCCATACCACAACTAGATCAACAAGAAGATGACGACAAAGAGCTTTGGATGAAGCAATGTCTACATCTGGAAGATGACATAACCCTCGTATTTATTTATTTCGTTGTTTTACAATTAAAAAAAAATGACATTAGTGAACGTAGAAACGATGCTATTTGGTCCTTTTGCACTTTCAACGAGGCGCGCCACTTTGCATGCTGCACAAAGCTTTGGCCTTTGTTTATTCAAATTTGGGGGTGTGGGTTCCTTTTTTCATTGTTTACTATTCCAACAAAATTATGGTTTTGATTCTCAGATTGGAAAAAAGAAAACTAGGGTTTAACTCTTATTTTACACTTTGGGCTCTTGAAGTATTGACTGGTATCACTCTACCTATATATGTCACTTGAGCATGTTGTTTGTAGTGGTTTGTGCCTTGTGTTACAATGGTGTGTAAACTTGTATTTGATTGGGTTTTATAAAGAAGAAGGTGCTTTTGCACGAGTTCGTTTTTCGTTTTTTATCTTTGTTTTTTTGTCCTTGTTTGTGACTTTGTGGCCCTTTCTGGAATGTTAATGCAGTGATCGATGAATTTTTTAGTATCTAGATTTTCCATGGGGGTAAGTTCATAAACATACCTAGAATTAGGTATGAGAGAGGGAGCTCTATGTATGTTAATGATTGCCACCCTAATAAATTCTATATGATAGAACTTGCTGATATTGTCGAGAAACTGGGGTACATGGGTATGATAAATTATTACTATGTGATGATTGGGAAAATTGTAAAACTTCTGTTGAAGATGTTATTGAGTGAGACTGATGGAATGGATATGATTGCACAACTTCCCCCCGCGTAGGTTAGTTGAGATATATATAGAACCCATCAATCCCATTGAAATTTCACAAACCCAAAGCAGCTCATGTCATGGAATGGGATCTACTTCTGACGATGGGGTTAGACTTGCTAGGATTGGACCTACAGAGGTGGAAGATGTAATAGAATTGGTTAGGGAACACATTGATGGTGATGAAACCTCCAACCAGGGTTTGCTAATGTCCAAGACGTTTGAATGCGAGCATGAAGTCCACAATCACGGCACCTTCCAACCATGGTCTTGATCCTCACTTACTCACACTCTCTCTAGGTTTGGTTTACTATTACAGAATGCATTGGGTATGGTGTGGTTTGGAGTTAATATAATAGAGGAGCTTGGCGGGAAACAGAGGACTGGAAAGAGGAAAGGAGGGAAAACTCCCTCCAAATAGGGATTGAGAGAGGAATGTCGTATATACCCTTCTTAATAGGTCGCGTGCCAATCACAAGAGTATTTTCCATCCAAAAACTAGATGGAAGGCTAGGGAGGGGAAACATTGAAAATCAATCAAAAGTGGAAGGCCATTTTTGTTCAAATTGAAAGGCGTAGAACTGAAGTGGAATTCACGTGAAAATCAAAGGGATATAAAAGTAATTAAGCTTACACACATACACACACGAGATCATTGAAAACACTTTGTACAGCCTAGATTGTGCATTACAACCCTGTACGACAATTCCGCCCTTCAGGATCCCCCGGTCCATTGGCATCACCACTCTCATTCTGTCTTTTACTATCTTGGATATCAAGTAAAACAAGACTTCTACAATAACAGACATATAAATGATTGTGAGCGTGTGTATAGTTGTACATGTACTGTGTGAGTGGGTGTGATTATAGAATTTTTTGGTAAAATAATAATTCGTCCGTCCCAAAAAGATGACAATTTTTAGTATTTGTGTCAATTTCATTTCTTGTATTTTTTTAAACATGAATCTCAAAATATATGCAATATGCATATTGTTTGATAGCTCTCGATTAGTTTTACAATCCAAAGTTTTCAAATTCTTGGAAAATATTATAAAATATTTAAAGATATGATTTATGAGCAATGACAAATTGTGTATAGATATAAAAAATTGTCAATCTTTTTTGAGACGGGAGGAGTATTATTGTTGTGCCTGCGCTCAATAATTGCTCAGTAAAACAGAAAGGTAAGTATTACTCACCATAAAGTCCACTACAAGCCAAAGCATGCAATAGTTTAAGACCCGATTCATTCTCGGACAGGTTCGCAGTATGTTTCATCAAGAAATCAACCATCTCCCTATTCCCAAGTCTGGCCGCCACATGCACGGCGAGTGTTCCATACTTGTCCCCAATGTTGGCCAATTCCGCATTCTTCTGCACCAGCCAAACAGCCGCCTCTATGTTGCCTCCGTCCACCGCCGCGTGGAGGGCGGTGGCCCCCGATTTGTCTTGTTGCGCTATCAGCGCTACACCCTCCCGCTGCATCTTCTCCATTGCCTTCTTCACGAAGTGGTTTCGCTTAGCCGAACGGACGGCCACGATGAGAGCAGTTTCTAAGCACCACGTGATGGGCTGAAAAACTGCGTCGGGTTCTTGGCCCAAGAATTTGGCGGCGGTGTCCCAATCAGCGGTTAGGGCGGCTTTGTGCAGCACCATGTACTGGCTTAGAATCTGCCCTCTTTTTTGGTCTGTCCAGTCTATCGGATTTCATGGTTTGAACAAAAGGGAATACTCCGATAAGTGTTTGGTTGATTGAAATGAAACTGGAAAGTTGATTCATTCCAGGTGAGAAAAAAATACAATGAAATGAACGCTGCGTGAAGTTAATTGGCTTTTCGTATTAAATTTTTGTAGGTTATTAATTCATTTCGACGAGAGAAATAGAAAAAGTATATTCACTCCAATTGGTTTAACATTTTGAAAGTTAACTTTAACTCTCGGCACAGTTTTCAATAAATCTTTCTCTCTATCTCTCCACTTATTACCACTCCAACTCTCAAAAATAACTTTCTAAAAGTTAAACCAAACAAAGCCATTATGACCAAACTTTTATATTTTTCTGAATGAAGACAAAAGCAGTCAGAAAGATAATATAGTTTTTATTTTTTATTTTTTTTAATTTCTTTTGTCGATACAAATTAATAATTTGTAAAAATTTGATTTAAAGCGAATAAATACAAAATATTTTTTGAAAAAAGAACAAAAAGAAGCCAATTTAGCCAAACCTAGTCGGTTTTTTTTACCATTTCTAAAATTTGATATACGGTTGAATAAAAAAATTGATATTGAGAAAGCACCCCTTTGGGGGTGAGAAAGGAGGAGCAAAGAAATTGATACATTTCTCTCTAAATCTCACCATTTTTGGTGAGATTGGGTAAGAAAGGGGAATGATCAATCAAAATATTACTGTATTATTATTAATTTTTTTTTGTACTTTTTTCTATTTTTCTCACCAAAATGTTCAATTCAAATGAATAAACAATTTACCAATTAGTTCAAGTTGAGAGACTTGAAAAGGCGAGGTAAGTATCTTGTTGAGCTTAATCCAAACATCTCGAGCAGTTACCAAGTGCATCACTTGTAGCAGTATTTCCTCTGTCACCATCGCTAGTATCCATTCCCTTACTAAACCGTCCGATCTCTTCCACCCCGTGTACATACGCTCCTCCTCCCGACGCTCCTGCTTCCGCTTCTCCCGACCCTCCTGCTCCCAATCCCACTGCTTCCGACGCTCCCTCTCCCGATCCCACTCCTGCTGACGTTCCTGCTCCTCCCGACTCTTCCACTCCTCCCCCCACTCCTGCTTCCAGTTCTCTCGACGCTCCTGCTCCCGCTCCCGCTCCCCTTCCGGACGCTCCTGCTCCTGCTCCCACTCCCGCACGCGCTCCTGCTCCCGCACCAACTCCCTCAGACGCTCCTGCTCCGACTCATTCTCCCGATCACGCTGCTGCGTATGCTTCTGGTCCCATTCGTCCCGACGCATCAGCTCCCTCCTCTCCTCCTCCTCCTCCCGGCGCTTCTCTTCCAAAACCGAAGACTCCGCAAGCGGAGACGGCTTGCTCGGCGGATGAAGGGTGCCGTCGACGAAGCCACTGAGGCGATGGCTCTCGAAGAACGCGAGCATCAGGTTCTTCCACGCGAAGTAGTTCGTCGGGGAGAGCTTTAGGGTGACGGAGTCCGCCACTTTGACGTCCGACGGACATGGAAATGGCTCCATAGGTTCAGTCCTTTCTTTTTCCCTTTTCTGCTGATGGAGATAACTCCTTTTGCGTGGTTTCCTTGGCCCAAGGGAGGCAATTATCGGGGATGTTGTACGCGTTACAGCTGTGTACGACTTCCAAACGGTGCCGCTTTGGACCATTCTCCAACAAGCTAGCCAGTCGTTGGGGGAATAGAACTCCATAAAATAAAATTACTCCCACGTGCATTACCATTTTTTGCGCAACAAACTTTTTTTTATTCTGGATGCGTTCTTTGTAACTCATTTGTCAACACACCTTAAACAATCATTCTTTGAGGTCTGTTTTTTAAGAGGTCTCTGGTTTATCTCTGCTGGACTGCGTTTCTAGTGGCCGGAGCGTGGATGTTTGTGCAGCGTCTGTAGATGTTTGTGGTGTTGATGGCAGTCGAAGGTGGGGTGCTGTCGTCTAGGATTTGGTTTCTGCAGCTGGTGGTGGGCTGTTTTGACTGCTGTGTTGGGAGCTTGGGTGGTGCTGAGGTGGTTGTCGGGGGTTGGCTCACGGTGGCGGCAGAGGTAGCGAGGTTTAGGGTCATTGTGCTTTGGTTTGGGGATGGGCTGGTGTCCGGAATTTGGCCCATTTAGGTGTTGGACTTTTGGCTTTTTGGATATTCTGTTGGCTCTTTGCTAACAGGTTTTTCTGTATAAAAAAAAAAAAGTGAGGTGATCAGATTGAACTTGTTCACACTTTTGTGTAATGTTCTTTAGTACATTACTATAGGTTTCTTTTTGTATTACTATTTTTAATGATAGGAAAACCTTTTTCCTGATTAAAAAAAAATTGAATCAAAAAATCTCATCCAATTTCTCTCTCTAATCACATCAATCATCACAGCATCCCGGTTGCATCACCACCGCACTCCGCCGTCATCCGATTTGACGACCATTTTAGATCAAACTGTGTCTTTACTCTTTAGAACAAAACACCCTATTTCAACTTAAAATCAAATGGTTGGATCATTAATCAAATCGAAAACACATTATTGTATCCTTAACCCTGATTAACTATTTTTCTTTTAATTTGTAGAAATTTGTGCATTAGTTGTACTTGAAAATTACCCAATTGTCATGTTTGACCGGTAATAGATATCTATTGTCGTTAATAGATTGTTTTTAATTTAGATCGTCCAAAATACTTTTGGACAGTTGAGATTGAACTCCATCAATCTTATTTATGGAGGCTCCGTAAGTTATAAGATTTTCTCTATAAATATATACATTCACAAATAATTAGGTTAACAAGTTTGCAATGAGAAGCACTGGTACAATGATACACTGACGGTTACATTTATCCCAGCTGTTTACCCAAGCGCTATTATAGATCACATAGATCTATAATAGCGTTTCACGACACCTTTGCCAACGCTTTTGGCTGCCCGTAAATCCCCTTTTTTATTCTTTATTATGTCACTATTAATGTAATGGTAGTTATAATCTATGATGCACCGACACGGACACGGACACGAAACCGACACCGGGACACGGGAATTCTAAAAAAATGGGGACACGAACACGGCGGTGGACACGCCACGTGTATAATTAATTAATTAATTAATTATATAAATAAATAAATAATTATAGTTTAGCACCCAGAAATTTTAAAAAATTTATAATTTGGCCCCAAATTTTATTTTAAAAAATTACAGTTTGACCCCCAATTTTTTCAAAAATTACAGTTTGGTTCCTAAATTTTTTTAAAAAATTACAGTTTGGCCCCTGCTGTGTCCCCGCGGTGTCCCAGCCGTGTCGCCGCGGTGTTCCCGTCAAAAATTCAAATTAAATTATGGGGACACGCCACGTGACGTGTCCCGTACGTATCTCGCGGTGTCCCCGTGTTCCCGTGTCTGACACTGCGATACCTCGACTTTTAGAGGTGTCGGTACTTTATAGGTTATAATAATGTTAAGACTTCTTGATGGCCAATCAACGTCAGACTACAATAACCCATGTAAGGCCATCTGGGCAAAATTTCTTAAATCCTCGTAAAAATGTTACTATCATGGCGTGAATACTGGCCCCTAGGTGACTTCTACTAGTGGGTTAACTTCACTAATTTATCAACTTCCCCAGCTGTGTCGCACCCGACAAAATAAGAGGTAATCTCTTTCTCTCACTCTCTGTGTGTGTGAAAAGGACAAGCTGAGGTTGCTCCCATTCATCATATTGATCATATACGAGGTTTATAGAGGGGCCCTTTTCACAACCGCGTTTTCCTTTGAAAACCCAAATTGTGAATTTGATGATTCAAGGGGAAAAGGTGGGCTCTCAGGCCATGGACCAGGTGGAGTTTTTCCAGTGAGGCTTGGCAAATTTAGGGGCGCAAATGTTGTTGATGAAGGAGGAGAGAGAAAAGAGGACTGAAAAAAGAGAGCAGCAATGAAAATTCCGTTATTTATTATTATTATTTTTAAAACTTTGGATCGTTGAATCACCGTGGGGATTCCTGTTCTCCGTTTGGGGCGGAGATATAGTGTAAAAACAAATCTCTATTAGGAACCAAGGAGGGGACAGGAAACGGAAGGCGTTTGGGGATCAGGGACGGAGATCGATTAGAGGTGGCTCCACATTATGACCACCCAAAATTTTTTAGATGATTTTAAAAACTTTGTTTGATAGTCTAATCGAGATCCTATCGAACAAGATCCATATTGCACATAAAAAAAATACCAATAAAAAAAATATAATCAATTTAATATCTGGTTACAATGGGACGAGGGCTAAAGAATGTGGACGGATGAATAGTATTTATGGTACTAACTAATTCAAATTTGTTAGTTGGTTTAGTTTATGAGATTATAAATAACCTTAAAAGAAATTCAACTACAAAACTCTACTCACTCAGTGACTTGATGACCGCAAACTTTGGCAACGTCATTTCCTCTCTCTGTGTGCTATTACCTGACTTGTGATTAGTTCTTAATGGCCTATCGAAGCCGGACTATAATAATATAATTAACCTATGGAAGGCCCCTTGGGCAAGTATTTGTAAATTGTCTTAAAAATTTTATATCAGAGGGAGTGAATACCTCTACTTACGGATTAACTTAACTAATTTTTTATCATGGCGTGATTACCTGGGCGGCTTCTACTTAGGGGTTAACTTAAATAATTTGTCAACTTTTCCCACTTGTGCCACACACGATAAAATAGCAGGTAATCTCTCTCTCTCTCTCTCTCTCTCTCTCTCTGTGTGTGTGTGTGTGTGTGTGTGAACTGGACAAGCTGACGTTGATCCCCTTGTGCAGTACAGTAATGGTTTTCACATTCATTGTATTTATCATATATGGTTATTGTATAATTTCGGTTGTCCTCTTAATTTGTAGAGGGGCCCTATTCACACCTGCGATTTCCTTTGAAAACCCAATTTAATTTTGAATTTGATGGTTCAAGGTGGGTTCGATCAGGCCATGGACCGGGTGGAGTATTTTTTCCAGTGAGGCTTGGCAAATTTAATTAGGAGCACAAATGTTGTTGACGAAGGAGGAGAGAGAGAGAGAAAAAAGGATTGAAAAAAGAGGGCAGCAATTAAAAATCCATTTTTTTTTTAAAGAACTTTGTATATTTTTTTTAGGGCGAGGATGTTGGGTAAAAACAAATCTCCGTTGGAGATTGGGGAGGGGACAGGAAAAGGGATCAAAGGGGTTTGGGGATCAAGGACGGGGATAATGCTATCCGTCCGCGATTGTGTCAACCCTACAAAGATAGCCTGACAGGAATCCTCGCTGTTAAAATTGGTCAAGAGATTTATGTGGTTCGATCGATACATAGACTGAGTATCTATTCCTCGGGAGAATGGACGAATAAATCCACTATACTCAATAAGGACTACACGGCAAATGTATTGATATTTTTAATACAAAATTGGTCTATGGTCCACTATAGAAAACTTGTAACCCAATTAGTTCACCTTTAATGTTTATAACTCCTCTAGTCCTCTAATATGGTTTAGTAAGGCTTTAAGTCCATTTAAAAAAAAAAAGAAATTCAACTAATACAAAAATGCCCTCTTATATAAACTGTCATCAAGAGAAAAACTCTAAACCAAAAACAAATCTGGAGCACAACTTCCTCTCCCCTCTCTCTCCCACTAGAGAAAAGTCGTTGCAGGGAACTCTTTTGCTCCCAACTCTCAATCAATCCACAAGCTCATGGCGATTCAATTTTCTGCTCACCAACCTTATATTCCTCGAGGTTTGTGGGAGCTGTAAGGGCTGCTGGCCACCACCGCAACCAACCACAAGTCCACAGTCGTACATATCTTCCTACAAAGTGTTTTGCTGTTTTAATTCTTTCTGTAATATCAGTTGTCCCGTTATCTTTTGTTCTTTTCCTGAAGTCAATACCACTCAAAGCAAATCGAATCGCACACGCATTGCCTATACCCAGCCGCTTCGTGTACAAATATAGATTCAAGGCACTCTTGATCAAGTCCGGTCGTCTTCTTCTGAATAAATATATAAGGTTATATGTGTGTTTTTTGTAGGGCTAGACATATAAGGTTGGAACAGGTCGTGTCTTTTGAAAAAAAATATAAGGTTATATGTGTGTATTTCATGTCACACAAAAAATATATTTTTGTGTGTTTTTATTGTTATTTAATGTCTTTTTTTTTTTAAAACATTCTTAGTTAGAGAGATATATAATAATATATAACGTTTTATTGTTATATATAACATTCTAGATTAGAAATATTCTATGTTATTTAATAAGAGAACATATAACGTTATATATGACTTTTTGTATTGTGTAACGTTATATATGAGCTTCTGTCATATATAACGGTATATACTCCGTTGTCGATCACTTATTGAATTGGTTCACGTAGCGGTCTCTCCGACTTATAGGTGAAAATATGTGATTTGAAGCTCGGTTAGAGATGTGGTTTGGTACTCATCCTATACGTCTATCTGCCGCATCACCTGATCTTGTACTAGCTAAGCTAATAGAAGAGGAATCACTCGAGCTCGAGTTAGGCGCCTGGCTATGACCTGCCTGAAGTGCTCTTCCTAGATGATCTTCTCTACTGAGACATATATGTTATATTTGACAATTTGCCATTGGTACCTAATTTTGTTCTGTAAAACTCCAAAACAAAGGAACTAATAACATTATATATTCTCTTATTGAATTGGACCGTGCAGCGGCCTCTCAAAAACACACATGAATCTCTTATTGAATTGGACCGTGCAGCGGCCTCTCAAAAACACACATGAATATATTCATATATGATTATATGAGAATATTTGTGACCATATGTACATATATATATGAGTTTGTATTGATATAAAAAAAATATTTCAATTTGCATAGAGAACATATAACGTTGTATATGAGATTTTGTCCTGTAAAACTCAAAAAAAAAAGAGGAACTACGAGCATCTCCAACGGGAGATGTCAAATCCTACGTGGACATGTTAACGGTAAAATTTGACACCAAAGTTCAATCCAATCCAACAGCCTTCTTTGATGCCAATTTCTACGTGGATTTGAAGGCAAGCCTTCTCATGCCAACTTTGACAACCTCCCTACTCCATGCCAAATTTCAAAAAATGACCATTTGTATTTTTACATAAAAGTTGGAGAGAGATAATTTTATGTCAAATAAATAGAACTTGACATCATGAGTTGGAAACGAAGGCTTTGATGTCAAATTGGAGATGCCAAAATGCCACGTCAGTCTTCAAAAAACGTTTGACATCTCCAATATGAAGCCATGGGTTGGAGATGCTCAGCGTTATACGTTCTCTTGTCACATATATAACGTTAAATGTTAAGTGTAACGAGTTCAATAAAAAAAATTGAGAAAAATGAAAAAATACGTTTTTTGTTACACATATAACGTTATATGTGGCATGATGACAGCGGCGACGGTGGCGGCGGCAGCGGCTTGATTGCAACAAAAACGAAAAAAAATAGAAAAAAATATATTTTCGTGTTAGCCAAACAAGGCCCTTGTTTCTAAGGTAGGGTATTTTTTTCATTAAAATTATTAGTGGACTTAGTGGGTTATGAAACGTAGAAGTGAACTACATGGGATTGGAAAGTGCTATGGTGAACTTATGAAAAATTCTCCTTATTTTTAAATGGTAAAAAATTGATGTTTCCTGACTAACTATATTTTTCGTCAGTACATATAAACATTTACCAACCAATGATGTAGTCGGCAAATGTATTGATATTTTAAATGGCAAAAAATTGATATTTTCCGACTAAAATTTTGTTTAGTTGACAAAAAAATACAATTTCCGACTAAAATATATTTAGTCGGCATTGATATTAAAATTTACCAACTAAGTAATATTTAGTCGGGAATTGTACTATAATTGGCGACTAAACTTCGTTTAGTCAAGAATTTTAGTCGGCAATGATATAATTTGTTGTGTTACCTTCAAAGCAAAGCTAGAAGTTTGACTTTTTAAAAATCTCTATATTACATTACATAATGATATTTTAAAAACTTCCTACATGGCATATTTGATGGTTGTGATTCATTGATGTAGAGAAGCATATTAAAATAATAACAAACACGAGAACAAAACTCACAAACTCACAAGGTAGAGAAGATCTCTGTTTTTTCTTATTATTCAAACTAGAGGTGGCAAACGGGTGAATTTGAGCGGGTTGATATTGGTCATGGGTTAACTATGGGTCAACATAATACGGGTCGAATTTGGGTGAGTCAAATATGGGCCAAGCCATACTCATCAAAACCCGACCCGACCCGTTCTCTTTCTTTCTTTCTTTCTTTCTTTCTCTCTCTCTCTCTCTCTCTCTCTCTCTCTCTCTCTCTCTCTCTCTCTCTCTCCCCTCAAATTTGAGTGGGTCGGTTATGGCTGATTTTCAAAAACAATATACTGACCGGAAAATTGTCAATTTTTGGCAAAATTTACAGAGTCCTCAAACACTTGATTTGTCAAGAAACCAACTCTCCAGTCCAATTCCTCCTCAACTCGTGGAACTACAGAATTTACAAAGCCCATAATCTGATAATTGTAAACAAACTAATTTCAAATGCATTTCAGCTTCATAAAAACAACAGATTTTGAAGTTGCTATCAAAGTCTTGTCCCAATTGGACAACTGGTGATTTCACAGTCATCACACAATCTCTCTTCTAATTGATAGCCAGGGTTTGACTGGAGATTGAGATGATAAGTCAACAGAGAGACAAAGAGCAAGAGAGGGAAAACGCCTAGGAAATTTCCATTTTGTGATTGTGGCGGATTTTCAAGATACTGGTAATGGAGATGTACATATAGGTGTGTATGTGTAGGAAGAATGTTTTTCTTCTACACAATGTAGGTGTAGATGGAGATCTGAGACTTTTGGAGAGAGAGAGAGAGAGGAGTGCAAATGTAGGGACAATAGTATACTCTACTACTTCACCGATGGTATTCCTTCTTCTTGTCGGTCATCTCTTCATGCCGACGCAGATGTGTCCTCTCCCTTTTTTCGACAGGAACTTTCTGCCGATCCTCCTCGGGAAGGTTCTCCGTATGATAGACTCTGTGGTAGCTTGGTTGGTCGTCGTGCCGAACGACTACGCTTACGCTTCTTTCCTGAGGGATTTTACACACGTTCCTTGAGTCAGTTGTGCGTCCGGGGTTGGCGTCTCTGCGAGGGATGTCCTTATGCTCAGATGGGTATCCTTTGAGATTTTTGCCGTGTCACCGAAACGCTCAGCTCTTACGCCCTCTCATCTCATAATGGACTATAGCCTGGTGGTTATCGTGCAGTTCTATGGTGTTGTAACTCTGCGAGTGCTTAACGATTTCCTAGACCTAAAATAATAGGTTGCCCCAAGAGTAGGGTGGAGATCGATGCAGCATTATATCCGGTAAGACCAGATTCAAATCCACAGAGACAGTGATGTGTGCTGACTAAAAATTCGGGTTGTTATAATTTGAACTGGGCTCTTAGGTAGCCACCCCTTGTCGTTTTGATTGAGATTAACTAAAACCTAGAAATTGATTGTACTTTTCAAATAATTAAAATAAAGGTATGGTCGCAGGGTTCATAATACTCGCAACCAGTCCAGATTAACCTGCTCCATACGATGTTTTTAAAAACGTTCAATTTTAGATTGAAAAAGATACCCCGCAAGATGCAAAACCTTATGATCGCCTTTTACCCATACGCAGTGGAGAATGAGTTTTGGATCTCCATTCCCCAGTTCACATGAGCTCCGACAATGCTCGGGTTCATCTATGGGAAGTATTTTCCAATCTAAAATTATCTTTTTAATTGTTGAAGAAAAAGGAACAATGCCCGAACTGGTCACGGTGTGTTAATTGTTAAGGAAATAGAATCACACATTGCTTGAGGGTGAAATTGGTGATCACTTAACAACCACTACAAGAAATCGTGTTGTTTGCGACCAACAAGAAGGTTGCAAAAAGTCATCATTTTGGTCGCAAATTGATATAGCGACCAAAAAGTGTGGTCGCCAAGCTGGTCGCAACAAGCTAGTCGTATTTGGTATTTTTTGACCAAACTACGATGTGGTCGCAATATGTTCCATCTTAGGCAACCACTTGGATCTGGTCACAATAAGGTTATAATTTTGTGACCAACTGCTGGTCGCAAAAAGAGGCAAAATCTGGTCGTCAAATACAAAGTCTGGTCGCGAAAAGGGTCCATTAGACTTCAGAAAAACATGTTTTGGAGACTCACAAGCGGGTCACGAAATATATTTCTTTTGTCGCAAAAAAGATCCTTGGACTTCACAGCTACCAGTTTTGACAACTAGAGAGTTTGGTCGCAAAAAGACTTTTTTTTTTTGAAATAATGGATTGCATTGGTCACATTAATTATGCTGCACTTTTTTTTTTTTACGATGGATTGTGCTGGTCATAAAATTAATTTTGCTGTAAATATCTTTTGTGACTACAACTAGCATGTATTTCAAAAATACTAAAACTAAATACGTAGTCACAAGATACACCATTAACAATAAAATCTTTGACAACATTAATGACCACATAATATATATGTTTCTCAAAAGCAACATTCATCAACCATCCCAAAAACAACAAATTCCACAACGTACTTGTTTTTCATTATGTGTTTAGTAACACCACATCCAAAACAATAATACTAGGTAAAGTCCATGATAAAGTAGCAAAAAGTGGACTTCAAACTCCAAGCTGTAACCAAGTCCAAGTTAGTTCTGAACAACTGCAAAAAGTGACTTCATGCTCCATTCTGCCAAAAAGTGATTTCATAGTTCATCTACAAAGTTCAAAACATGGTTAGAGTACAAAATGGTTAAAGTTAATTGGAGTTGCAAGATAATAAAAGTAGCGAGCCACTTTTGAAGGAACCCAAATGCAATAATAGTCCAATGTCATAATATTATCCACAAAATGCCATAAGTACAATGTCATCATCTATGAAGCACGGATACTATATTTTGGCCTCCGTATCACGTATCGTATCCGTATCGGATGCCAATACTCTCCGGATACGTATCCGATACGCTTTTTAAAGTATCCTACTTTTAGAATTATTTTTTGGTATCCCGATATGTTTCGGATACATGCGGATACTCTCGGATACGCTTCGGATACGTACCCGATTCAGACGAGTCAATAGAATTGGAAATACAAAGATAAAAGCAAGAAGCCATTACACAGATGCCTTGAAAATCCATTTGTCAAAGAAATGCCATACTCTATCTATGCCTTCTAATGTATAAGAGCATGGGTGCTTACAATTGAATCGTCTCCAATAATGCTGAATGAACAAGTTACCTCTAAGCACTTTTAAAACAAAACAAAAACAAGAAAAAAATTGTTTGACCAGTAGTGCACACAACCCCAGCAGCCATTCTCTTACTCAACAGTGCAATATGCACTTGTTTTCGAAAGGTAAGATAAGGTCTTTCCTTAAGCATGGTTGAGCCTTTTACAAGTTATTAACTACATCCCAGACTAAAGCTTTTTGAACCTTGTAAGGGCATTTGTAAACTCTGCAAGCTTTTAATCCACACTCACTAGCCACCAGTTACTAACTTCTACTATCAAAAGTGAGCAATTATTTAATTTGTATGAGTTAGCAAACTTAAGGATATAATGGAACACAAACCTACTACCTTTGGATTAAAAGATCTAAAAAATACAATATTCATCACAGTAGACGACGTGTGGCTGAACATCAACTAGAGGACGTTTGGGAGAAGTTTTGGCAAGGATTCAAAATTAGAGAGCCAATTAATACTGAAGTACAATGATAACAGCAAGAAGCAAATAAGCAATTTCATTCAGAACCCATTTGGTCAAATAAATGTCACTCTCTATATGCCTTCTAATGTATTAGTGCTTATATTTGAACCATCTGCAATTATTTTGAATGAACAGGTTATCTTTAAGAACTAAAAATGAAAAGCTGCCTGATAAGTAATGCACGCCAACCTGAGCAGCCAGTCAAATTACACATTAATCCCATACCAAATTGTGTCAGAGCATGAATTCTCCCACCCCATCTTGGACCATGGATAAGTATGTATCACTTCATTTTTGAAATCGCATTGTGCAAGTGAAACAGGGCACTAAAACATCATCAAATTAGGGGAAGTCCCAACAACAAAAGGTTCCATCAACAATCGAGTCAAGAAGTAAAACATAACCCCCAAAAAGATGGAAATCGACAGCGCAGGCAGAGCATGACGACACACAGCCAATAGGATAAGAGTGCACCCAAGCCCCGAAACAATCGCAAGCTACGTTGCCTATTAGGCTACACCCTAAAGGGTAAGAGGAAAGTATCCCCACTTGGAAACAACGGAATGCCAACTATTCAGCAGGTTAAAAGGACTCATACTCTCTTACAGACAACAGTGTTAAACTATTCACTGAACAACAACCAAACCAAACTTTCAGACCCAAAAAACTAATTCAAAACAAATAAAACTAGTTGAAAATAGTGAAGGTGAAATTCACCAGAATTAAGAAATACCTCCGGTACCAATATTCCAACTCAAAAGTCCATCAAATTGGTTGTTGAACACCCCCAGAATCTGCAAAATCTGCCAAGATAACAAGGATATTTAGTTGGTACATTTTACATCCAAAATTCAATGGGTAGAGGGAGGGAATTTGCATTTTGAAGTTTCCAAATCAAAGCAAAACAGTTGGATGGATCTAATCAGCACATTTCACGGAAAAAGAGCAAGATTACACCTCAATCTGAATGCACATGCACAAAATACTTAAGGTCTGGGCTAAAAGAGATAGTTAGCCAGTCTAGCCATCTTCAAACACAGGCGAAGAATAGATGTCAAATGCCTCATCTTGATCAGCATCCCTTATTTCCCCTCCCCATACATCCTCCAATATTTCACGAACAAAGTCCTGGTTTGGTGTTTTATCGTGTCCCACACTAGCACTATGATAATCGTTGCCACCACTAGTAAATTCAAAGGACTCACCATGATGTACCCATTGAAAGTAACCTTGAGTCATCCCATGTTCATAAAGATGATCTTCCACGATAATGAAATCCTGAAAATACATATTATTGCACCTTTGACATGGACATCGAATCTTCTCCTTTCCACTTGCATGGGTTTTTGCAAATCACATAAACTGCTTTACCCCATTTATGTAGCTCCCCCACCATCTATTCTTATTTTGTATCCAACTCTTATCCATTTTGTAACGCTACGAAGATTAAGATAGAGAAGTCCCAAGTAAGAAAAAAAAACATCTACAAAGTTGTTATGCAAACATAGTAGTTCATGGTAAGTACGTAACTCAAAGAAGGGGGTGCGATCGGAGTGATAGAAATAAGGCATAATGTACATTGAATAAGCAATAATCAATAAGTCAAGTGACTTATTTAGCCGAACAACACCTAAAATTATCTCGCAAAGTTTGAGATTTACAGTATAATGGGGAGGGTAACACTATTAATCTCATCACCGTTAGTTCGATAAAATTACACATCCCTTCACTATTAGTATCATTTTTTTTTTGTTAACACTACTAGTCTCATTCAAACAAAGAGTTCTGAGTGTCTTAAAGCAAATTCAGTCACTAGGCAAATCCATTTCATTTGCGTTAACCAACAAAAAAAAAAACTCCTTTTTTTTGGGTAAGATAAATTTTATTGAAACAAACCGGAGACATAACCACCGGTGTAACATCCCAAAACTCCTCATATTAAATTATAGTAATTGTCATTCATCCCTTCCAACTAACTGACATCATTCCCAGCCCTCACAGCCAAGGGCATACACTTACCAACATAACCTAAAGCATCAACGTAATCTTTCTCTATAATCTGTTCCCCTTTCTCCCCTCCCCCTCTTACCATGGATATCCTTTTCTTTTTATCAGTCACTGTTAAGAGTCACTCAAGAATAGGTCCAAGAGCTAACTCTTGTCCCTTCCTCCAACCTTTAGTTTGTCTTCCCTTTATTTTGTTCTATTCTCTCTTCTCACAAGAGGCAAAGCTTATCCATTACACACACCCTACATCACCACCTCACGTGCACACACTGACAAACATAACCCACACGATTGACACTTGTTTGAAGATATTCTATCCTCCAATTCCCACTTATACCTATCATTTCCTTTATTACAAGTAATTGGATTTTAAGAACCACTAGAAACCCAATTTTTGCATAAATAATCACATTATTCAAAGTTCGGATATTACAACCGGGGCATCCCCTAAAACAGAATGCAAGCAAAACATAAACAAGCTACTAGCAAATCAAACAAAAGTACGCACAAACTACACCACAGCCACTAGGCCTTACTAACTACAAATAAAACCAGAACCAATCCTTTTTTTAACAAAAAGATGTTACAAGAGATGCTTATAGAGGAACCGATTCCCTATTTTTCTCCCATCTGAGATAAATTCAACAAATTTGCAACAATGACCAAGAACTAGCAAACTGAGTTATGATTAAAATTGTGGTTAACACTACTAGTCTCATTCGAACAACAAGTTCTGAGATATTAAAGCAAATTCAATCACTGGGCACATTTCTTTTGGGTTAATCTAGTAAACAAACTCTCCTTTTTTTGCTTGAATAAAAGCTTTAGTGGTCCTAATGCCTTCCCATACTTGGTGCTCTGCATAATGGCATAAAACAGTGCAGTAGCACCTCACAGTTGTTCCCCGATTGCTTTTTCTCTTTTTCTTTTTTTTGGTCAGATAAATTTTATTGAAACAAATAGGAGACATAACCATTGGGACATCCCCTGAAGCAGAACACATGCAAAACATAAACAAGCTACTAGCATATACTAGCAGATCAACCAAAAGTACACACAAACTACACCATAGCCATTAGGCCTTCCAAACTACAAACAAAAGCAGAACCCATCCTTTTTTCAACAAACAAAAAGATTTTGCTTATAGAGGAACCGAGTTCTTTCTCTTCTTTCAAAGATTTTAGATCACCCAAATGCAGAATCACAAGACCCGAGTTCTTTGTTGGGCTACGAACTGATCTAAGGGGGCGTTAGTCATTTCAGAAACTTCAAAAGAAATTTTTTTTCTCTTCTTTCAAAGATTTCAGATCACCCAAATGCAGAATCACAAGACACGAGTTCTTTGTAGGGCTACGAACTGATCTAAGGGGGCGTTAGTCAGTTCAGAAACTACAAAAGAAATTTTTACTGAAAACTTGAGTAAATAAATGACAAAGGCCTCGAGATTTTCTAAGAATTGTAAATCACCAAAATTATTAATACCCTCATAGTTCTTCATCCCCAAAAGTAACTAACAATTAGTGTAGATGTGCCAAATATCAAACTCTGGAGATTACGGTGGGATTGCTCCCTGCCGTATTACCGTTTAAGTAACCAAATAAAGGAGGTGATACAATGAAATGAATTTCAAATTGATCGATATATACCAGAGTGCTTGTAGAAGTTGAGGTTGTAGAGATTGTTGCTGTCTTTGCTGGACACCACGCTCGCGGATCCGTTGCCAAACTCCTTCACCAGGAACGGGTGTTCTTCTTCACGATCTCCTGTTCTCTCCCGCAGCCATTTTCGGAGAGTTAGGGTTCTCTTCTTTGGTGTTGATTTTGCAAAGAAAAGTAAAATTATATTGTCAGAAAATAGGAAAAGCGGGAAGTGAATATTGGGAAGCGGGAAGTGAATCTTGGACGCGCCAAGTGTTGGAGGCAAAAAAAAAATTCCACGATACCTGTATAACACGACGGCGTTTTGGATTATGTTTTTTGGTGTTGAAACATTTATTTTTATCCTTCTTTTAGGACTCTTAAACGAGAGCCCTAAAGTTAAAAATTAAATATGATTCTTAAGAATAAAATAATCAAAAAAATCTTTGGACTGGTTCAAACAGATTGAAAATCGGAACACTTAGGGCTTTTTAACGAGAGCCTTAGAGCTAAAAGTTATTTATGATCCTTTAAGATAAAATGATAAGAAAAATAAGATCTTTGCACTGATTCAAGCATTTCCCCATATCCAAATTAGTTGTTTTTTTAAGAAAATCTTACAAACATGCATGTTTCCAAAAAAATAAAAAAGACCAAATCTTGATCTGGACTCAAAAAAAATTTGCTTATTTTTGTTCCCTTTTTTCAATCATTTATTTGTGGAGGAATGAGAATCAGCTTCATGTAAAGAATCCCTTACATAGCTTAAGTAAGGACCTCATAGATCCTGATTGAATTTTAATGATCCGAACCGTTCAATGTGGTCAGAACGTGCTTTTAAGGGTCCCAACTAAAAATCAGCAAAAAATGTGATCCGAAAGTGCTTGATCTTAGCAGTTTTCACTAAACATTTCAATAAAAAACTGCTCAAAACAAGCACTTTGTCATATTTTTTGTTAATTTCTGTCGGGGTCTCTTAAAATCACGATTTGCACACATTAAACAGTTCGAATTATCAAAATTTGATCAGGACATATGAGTCCTTTTCTAAGGTTCGTACTTAATGTTATTACAAGAAGCTTGTGGGTTCTATAAGAGATTCTTTATTTTAATAGAATATGGACCTCATGATCTCGATCAAATTTCGATGATCCAAACCTTTCAATGTGATCAAAATATGATTTTTAAGGGTCCCCTAAGACAAATTAGCAAAAAATATACCTTGGAAGTGCTTGATTTGAGCAGTTTTTATTGAACAGTTCAATTAAAAACTGCTCAAACAAGCATTTTCCGTCTTTTTTTTTGCTTATTTCTTGCAAAAACCCTTAAAATCACGTTCTGCACACATTGAAAGCTTCGGATCATCAAAATGTGATCGAGAAATGAAAAATCCATATTTTATTCAAATAATGGATCTCTTATAGGATCCGTGGTATATATATATATATATATATATATATATATATATATATATATATATATATATATATATATATATATACACACACACACACACACACACACATAATACACACACAGAGAGTTAGCTTGTTGTAAAGAATCTCCTACTTAGAATAAGTGCGGACCTCATAGATCCCGATCAAATTTTGATGATCCAATCCATTCACTATGATCAGAACGTGATTTTAAAGGTTCCCGCAAGAAATCGGCATAAATTTGATCGGAAAGTGCTTCATCCGAGCAGTTTCCATTGAATGGTTCAATAAAAAACTGCTCAGATCAAGTACTTTCCGGTCATATTTTTTGTTGCTTTCTAACAAAAATCCTTAAAATCACATTTTGAACATATTGAACTGTTCAAATTATCGAAATTTGAATGGAAAATGGAGGATTGGATAAAAGGAGGTTAAGAATATGAATAGATGGGACAAGTTGGGTTCACAAAAATAATAGATAAGACTGTATGCATATTGGAATTAATTGTATTGTACTTGTTTAGGTGAGATAAATACGATGAGGGTAATTTTTGACCGTTGGATGTGGAGATAAAGACGATGAAGGTATCCCCTCCATTAATTAGTTAAATGTAATATTAAATTAACAAATAGTCTAGACTTCAGGGTTGGTGTTATACAATGAGTACCATGTTGTACACCTTCAAGCCGTCGGATCGTGCATCCGACGGCTCGGATCTCATCTCAACAATCAACAATTGAGAGTTGTTCATTGCCGAGATGAGATTCGAGCTGTCAGATGCACGATCTGACAGCTTGGAGGTGTGCAACACAGTATTGCGTACGCCACTACACAACACCATAGTTGGGTGCACATGTTGTGCACCTCCAAGCCGTCGGATAGTGCATCCGATGACTAGGATCTCATCTCGGCAACCAACAATATATTGAGAGTCGTTCATTGCAAAGATGAAATCCGAGCTGTCAAATGCACGATCCGATGGCTTGGAGGTGTGCACCACCGTGTTGTGCACACCACTGCACAACATCATGCCCCAATTGCTTGTAGTCCACTATTGTCCAATTGCCCTTACTTTCGTGTGCAAACATACAACGAACTACGAAGTTCGAAAAAAGAGGGTATATGCGAGTTCACCCTAAATACCGTTAATAGACCTCTCCTATCTTTTTCCCACCATCAAACATACCAATTAAGTATAACATACGGATTCAGACAGTTTTTTTGCAAGAAAAGGGATTATCTTCATCCCCTTAGTGCAACCAGACAATTTTATTTGAGTTTTTTGGGCTCCTTTCCTCCAAGTCTAATGTGCACATCGAAACTGCTCATTTGTACAACTTTTTGCTACCCTCAACCATGCCAAAAATCATGTTTTGAGACCAATGGCCTCGTTCCAGAACACTTTCTTAATAAAGAGTATTTATTTCACATTTTAAAAGTAATGCAAATGAAATTTTATTTATTTTTTATTTTTTTGCACCACTCAAAAAATCTCAATGAAATTTATCAAACTAGATCCATATTGTTAAAAAAATTATTTGCATAAGCACATAATTTTTTAGTTCAAAATTATCTTCTTAAAAAATCAGTACTTAAAATGGGTTCTGAAACACACTCTAAGTCACAAAACAAAAAAATAATTAAGCCTCAAAAATTTCTGCTATAGCATTTAGTGACTCACAATTGGTCACTAAATAAAAAAGATTTTGCGACTAGAGCACCCTAGTCACTCAAACATTTAATACAGAGATATAATGTAACCCATCTTCTTCTTGGTCGCAAAATAGTCACATCTGGTCGCAATACGTATTCATTCAACTCTTTTACGTGACAAAATTCATTCTGGTCGTTAAATGAATTAGAGTTCGGTCGCTGAAAGTTTTCCCGCCAGCGGTAAAGTTTGGCGCCAAAGAATAGGTGACTTGCATTTACCGACCAACACATTGGGTCGCTTGTGGGAACAACTTTCTTCTTTTCGCGACCAAGAAAGCTCTTAGTCGCAAGTACCATAGCAAAAGAGACCCAGATTTTGTTAGTCGCAAAACGTTGGTCGCAAAGAACTCAATTTGTTGTAGTGAACATTTGGGACCTCTCCACTCATTTTTTTTTGATCGGCAAAAATAATTTCATTCATTACAAGGATTTAAGATGAAATCAGTACAATACAGTAGGAAAATAAATGCATTGAGCAATTGAGAAATGCATTTGAGACCTCTCCATTTATTGCCAATTGATTTTGAGATGGATACAAAGTTTCTACATGGTATAACATTTGGGACCTTTCCACTCATTGCCAATTGGTTTTGAGTGGAGAGGTCTCAAATGTTATTAAGTGATCACTTATTCCACTCCCAAACAATGTTGGATTCTATTTCCTTAACACTAATTACCCCGCGACCCTACCTGAACGATTACCCACTGATCATTAAATAAGAAACAAAAGAAACTCAAAATTGAAACATGTTTCCTATGACTTGAGATAAAAAATAAATAAACGAGAGATCAATACTAAACAAACACAAACGAATAACTTTAATGAAGAACAAAAATTAAAACGAATTACCGGAATGCGAGTAATTGAACAAAACTTCAAATAACTTGAATGGTAAAAACAAACTCTGAAAGAAAAATAACGCAAGTAAAGCTGCTTGTCTCTGATGCGCATGACTTCTTATAGAGTTGTGCTAGCTACACAGACAATGGAGTACATACTCCATGCACAGAGCCTTTTGGGACCTGTTTCGGGTTCCACAAGCAAGATCGGAGCCGGTCATTTGGTTTAAAATATTTGGTTTATGGTCCCTGCAAAAAATAAGTTTTATCAGATACCGGTAAAAGCCTTTACAAAACATCCAACTTTGTCCTAGAATTTGGTTTGAATTCTGGGACAAAGTTGGTTGTTTCGTAAAGGCCCCTACCAGTATTCGGTTGAAATGATTTTTTACAGAGGTCCTAAACAAAATATTTTGAACAAAATGAGCGGCTCTGATTATGTTTATAGGATCCGAAACGTGTTCTAAAACGATATGTGCATGGAGTATGTACTCCATTATCTGTGCCTTTAGCATTAGTGCTTCTTATATATGTCTCATAGCCGGCCTCCTAAAAACCCTTATTTCCCTTCTTTTAAATTTCCAGCCGTGTAAGCCAATGGTTGAAACATGCGCCCTCCTTGGTCACAATAACAAATAGGGGTGTTCAAGAAAATCGTCCGAACCTTAAAATCGATCCGATCCGGACCGAACCGTCCTATTTGTCCGGTTCTGTGGTTCTACGGTCAGGTTATGGTTCCAAAAAAATAAGAATCGTTAATTTTTGTTCGGTTACTGGTTCTCAATTAATAAACCATAGTTAGAACCGAACTGGACCGTTTAAAACTAAGATAAATATAGAAATACATATGTGTAAATTTGGTAGGTTAATATTTTCCTTGTTAAACTTAATTTATTTAGAGATGAAATCTCATTTGTTCGGAAAACTTATATTTTCTTCCTTCTTTTCCTATTCTAGCAGATTATCTTCTTATTTCTTTCATTTTATGAGTTCATATTCTGTGAATAAGTGTTTGGATGCTTATTGGATAGAACCGGAACCGAACCAAAATCGGACCGGTCTTGCGGTATGGTTCTTGTTAGGTTCCATGCATATATTGGTTAGGTTTTGGTTTCCAACTTTCTAAAGAACCGGACCAATCTGAACCACGTACACCCCTAATAACAAATACTTATAAGGCCCATTAGAAGACAAAGGTCCCCAATTGTAAATTAATTAAGTTCTCGACTTGCAATTCGGGCACTCCACTTGATTGAATTCAAACGAAGCAACTTCGAACACCGTTTAATATTTTGACTTTGCGCTTTTTTGTATTGAATTGTCCAAATACCTACAACACAAAAATTAAGTATTAAAACGCCAAGTAATAAAATAAATAGACTTAACAATGATAAATTAGGGGGCGCTTATATGAACATTTACGCGCCTATCAGCGAGCCCTGCGAGTACTCGTCTCCAGCCGACGAGCCCAAGAAGACGGTATGTGGGTTGCCTTTGCGTTTTCCTCCGCCACCGCCCGCACCACCGCCGAGACGCTGATGGACCGGAGAATGTTGCTGCTTAAAGTGAGTGCTGTTCCCAGCCTGGTTGTCTGTTAGTGGTGGGTCTAGCCGATCATGGATAGAGATACGGCGTGGATCCCCATTTCCAGTCAAGGGTGGCGGTGGCCTATTTCTCCGTCGGTGCTTTCCAGAATTAGAATGGGAGGTCGCCGGACGGTCTCTTACCTTCATTTTGAGGATAGCAACATTAGCGTTGGTCTGTTCATGTTGTTGCTCTAGCATTTGAACATAAGCCAAAGCGTCTTCTCCCATGCCCGCCGATCGCTGAATGGAGATGCTGGGGCTAGGAGGAGTGAATCCGAGAGGGTGAGATGGAGAGACGATGTTGACACCGGTTTCAGAAATAATTTGTAAGGAGGGATCTAGGGGTTAAAAGGGAGGAGGAGGTCTGCCCATTTTGTAAGGCGGAGATTTGAGAGAAGGAGGTTGCAGGAATGAATGATTCAAAGAACAAAGGAGGAGCCGCTGTGGATCTAAAAAGAAGGGTTCATGTCGGGTTCACCAAATCGTGGGGCTCCGATAAATCTCGTTCGCTCTTTCCTTGACCGTGGTTCGAGAGTGGCTACTGACTTCCACCTAGCCTGCACAGGGAAGCATGACTAAAAGACCATGCACATCGGAGGATCTCTAGAATGGCCTTCCAGTGTGAGGATGAGTACAGTTGCTCAGAGATGAAAGCCAAGAACTAGGGTTTTAGAGTGCAAGAGCATGTACTTCTTTAGGGTTGGCATAATGGCGTATTTATAGGGCACTCCTTAGCTTGGCCTCCAAGGCTGTGCATGTGCTTTTCATGCGTCAGCCGATGTCACCCTTCTGTCACTCTAGGGTTTCGTAACCGTTTATAGGGTGAGCTGGCACCTTCATGTGCCCTCGTCTTTATCCAAGCTTGTAACTGTTCGGATGACGTCACGGTCGTCACCATGGCCATGGTTGTTGTTCCCACATGGGTGAGCTGGCTGCATTGCCCCCACATTCGCTCAAGGCCGAATGTGGAGTCTGTCCATCAGAAGGTCGGTATGCCGAGCTGATTACTGTAGCTAATTTCGACGGAGCTTCTTCCGAGAATTCGACGGTTTTGCCGAGCCTGAACCAAGTAAAGGCTCGGACTCAAATGAACCGCCCTAGCATGGTTCGGCCTACTATAGGTGCCCTAGCATGGTTCGGACTACTATAGGTAACGGCGCTGCCAATGTATTTGAGGGTGGGCTTGATCAACGTACAAGCACCACTTGTCCTGTCTTCCACCGGTTTGTCAGCCTCTACAACAATGATGTTGCTGTGCATCCCCGCCAGAGTCTAGTATTTGCCCGCTTTGCAACATTTTATGTGGACCAGTCGAGCTTCAAACTTCACCTCATCAACTTCGTGCTTGTAACCCTTGCTATCAGAGCCCAGTTCCTTTAATTTTAGCAATGTATTCTTCCCATAGGGGAGCTGCAAGTAGGTTTTGTTCAAGGCTGACTTCAACTTAGAACCAAATTTTTTCAGATCCAAGACTATGATAGGAAATCTAATGCTACGCAGGAAGTAATTAAGAAGACACATTTTAAAAAGGTATACCCTAACCTCTTCGCCATCGTTTCTCTCAAGAAGATATTAGTAAAATAATGCACAAGTTTAATATAAACTCAAAACAGGACAAGTCAATTGTAAAATCTTATTCGCTCCACTCCAAAAAAAAACCATATTCACCACCTGAAATGAGAACTTTGAATTTTTTTTCCATAAGCTAAAAAAACTCATTGTTATCTACTCTTTTTCCAAAAACGGTGTGGATTTATTTTTTACCTAGAACAACTTTTCTGAGTTCTTGTGTGGTATAATGGACATTTTTTTGAATTTTTTTGATTGCATTATTCATAATCGCATATGAAACTATGTTACTTGTATATATTATTGGGTTTATATAAAGGTAATTTCTGAACCTCCTAATACAAATCTTGAAGCCGCCACTGACGGAGGCTAGTACTATCAGGTCCTGATCCGCCCCGATTGCCAACACTACAAAGCAGGCTTCGACAGGAATCCTCACTGTTAAACTCTTGGGCCCCTTTCGTTTTGGGTTTTGGATTCTAATCATTATTTTATTTCTCTCCAATCATTATTCTAATTTTTCTCTCTATCTATCTCTAATCGTTACCATTGTTTTCAATCATTATTCTAGTTCTTTCTACACTCATTACCTATAAACAAATCCAAAATCCCAAAACGAACGGGGTCTTGGGCTCCGCAACAGGGAAACCACTAACAGACTATTTTGCTTATATACTTGTGAAGGTTTTATGCTTACCTGATAAGGGAATTGTGAACAAAATTCATAGTGCACTCGAAGAACTGAACATTTCTATCGACCCCAATAACTCCTCCTTCCATTTGAAATCAGGAGCAATACATGTAAATTCTCAACATGTTTTGACGTATATATTCTTCTTATATTTCAATGTAATTAGATTTTTATTATTAATATATTTTGACATAATTATGACATTCTGGTTCAATTTCGAATCAATCGTGGTTGAATTAGTAACTCATCTGCCCGATCTATTTTTCGGTTCATTGATCACCAATTCGGTTTTCAAAACATTGATATGGGCCATGGGGTAACTACTAAGGATTAACTTGACTTATTTGTTAATAGACCTTAAACAGTCATTCTTTAAGGTTTTTTAAGAAGGCTTCCCCCTCTCTCTCATGATCTGTGCAGCTGTGCTGAGTTTAAAATTCAATGCGCAAGTATTAAAGAGAACAATTACTCTCTCTCTCTCTCTGAATTCTAAATTCAACTGAGGCATGTGACCATAATAGCGCAAATATTTTTATTTATTTTTGAATAGAGAACAACTACTCCATAAGCAATGTCCGTCGTTAGTGAACATGTGACCATTACGCCTAAACTTTTTTTTCCCTATATCAATCTTGCCATCCGATTGGCTGAGATAATAATTATCGTATGCCGGCTTAGGCAACTTGCGCATTTTTTTTTCAATCCCAAAGGTTGGCCTCTTGGCCAAGGGTCGAGACTTGGGGTTTTGTTCTCAATTAAGTTTTTAGGTTGGAAGCTTCTAGATGCTTTCAATTTTTTGGCGTCAACTCATACGCGGTTTTGCCCTGATTTTAATTGGACCTCTCGCTAGTGGGTGAAGAAGCTTTATATCCATCTCAAAACCAATTGGCAATGAGGGGAGATGCCTCAAATGTTATTAAGTGATCACCTATTCCACTCTCAAGTAATGTGAGACTCTATTTTCTTAACATCCCCTCTCACGTGCAGTCATATTTGAGGTCTGTCACACGTGGCTACTTTTGGATTTTATCATCGTACAATCTTTTTGCTGGTCTGTCATCGTAGGATGTGGATTGTAAATTTATTTAAAATGTGGGGTGGAACGGGCCTTGCTCTGATACCATGAGGAAACTTTATATCCATCTCAAAACCAATTGGCAATGAGTGGAGAGGTCTTAAATGTTATTAAGTGATCACTCATTCCACTCCTAAGTAATATAATATTCTATTTTCCTTAACAGGACAATGAGATTCTTACATTAGTCAAAGTGCGTTTAGACTGACCTAAACACTAAAGTCATCAAAAAACAAAACTTGCTCATCTCGTCATTCCAATGTCTAAATTATTGGCTAAAAAATGTGTTGTTTCGAGGAAATTTCCAACTAAAAAAATAATCATTATTTCTACTTTCAATTATTACTCTCCACTCATTACCCTTATCTCCAATTATTATTCTCATATATCTCTCCATTTCTCTCTATTCATTACCCATACTTTCAATTATTACTCTCGTTTCTATCTCCACTCAAAACCTCAAAATTTATTTCAAAAATTTCTCAAATTAAACTCATCCAAACACAGCATAAGTTTTTTCAAAATTCTTTATAGCAACCTTAATTTTTTTTTTTCCCTTTTCTCTAAGCAAGAGACCTAACACATACACAGTGGCAAGAAGAAAAAACAAGAAAGGACAAATTTTTTTAGATGACTTTTGGTACAAGAGTGTATCCACGGCTAACATCACAAGTCATCTTAAGCAATGGGAAATACCGCCTTGTTTTATTATCGTAGTAGTTCATTACAGCTTTAGATTACCCAACAAAACAAAATGAGGCACAAAGTGCTTGGTCAATAACTTTACTGATCAAATTTTACTGACCAAGCACCATGGATACCATTATTTCAATTCATAGAGGCTAATACAACTGTATTGAAACACACAAAAGATGAAATAAACGCTTGATGTCAAGAGGACGGCCTCCCGATAAATATACCACCTGTGATAGTCCTTGCCCCAATCACTATTCTACCTCCAACGCCAGGTCCGATATTCATGTTCGCTACTGATACACCATGTATAGTCATGTTACCAGCAGATCCACTACCTCTGATATTTGTGTCCGCAACCGATACACCGCCTCCGGAATTGGAGTTCGCAAAAAATATACCATCGTTGATAGTCGTCTCTTCAGTTCTTACATAGACTCCGGTAGTCCTACTTTGGCGTGCACGTGATAACTCTTCCCAATCTTGTATGATGAACTCCTGCACGATGCTTCCGCATAAGTTTTCTCCACTTTCTAAATATCCCCAGCTGTTTTCACCCATGGAATGCCATTTCGATTTTCATTGAAGTTGAAAATTGACGAACGCAACACCGTCACTGTCTTTGTTGGAGGGCTTGATCAACATACAAGCAGCACCTGTTCCGTCTTCAGCCTGTGCAGCAATAATGTTGCCTTGCTTAACCTCCCGACTCCAGTATTTCTTGGCTTGACAGCATCTTATGTGAACCAGTCCACCTCCAGACTTTGCCTTCACAATTTCGTGCTTCACGCCCCGGCTGTCAAAGCCCACTCCCTCGAATTTCAGCAAGCTATCTGGCCCACTCGGGCACAGGTACTTTTCGTTTGAGAGCGACTTGATCGCCACAAATCTCGGCAGCGCCATTTCCTCTCTCTCTCTCTCTCTCTCTCTCTCTGTATCGTAGTGCTTTCTGAATGTGAATCTATATCCGACCTCAGTACGATAGGTTTATAAGCAAGATGATTTCACGTCTCCTTTTTTTATTCTTATTACGTAACTATTAATGTAGTTGACGTCTTTCCATAGAAATAATGGCTATCAATGTTAGACCTCAAAAATTTATAGGGAAATGCTAAGTACAAAGAAAATAGGCAAAAAAACGACCCTACGTGTACATGAACGGCTCAGATGCACTGCATAGTGAATCTGTACCGTTTATGTATATTTTAAAAGTCTTTTCTTTACCCATTTTCTTTATATCTAGCACTCCCCAAATTTATATCAACGCAAGAGGATCTGGCGCGGCTCCTACTGAGGGGTTAACTTATTTGTCAACTTTCGTAGCCAATCATTCTTTAAATTGGTTTTTTCAAGGCTCTCTCTCTCTCTCTCTCTCTCTCTCTCTCTATATATATATATATATATATATAGATTTTGCTCGGTATTAAATTCAATTGAGGTATGTGACCATCACTATGAAAGTAATTAGAGGCTTAGAGCAATGTTTTAAAAACCACACCGACAAGTGAACATGAAAAGGCATCGGGTGGATGGCACTACAAGAAAATTGATTCTTAGCGGCAGCAAAAAAACACCGTCGCTAAATATAAAAAAATGGGTCACTAAAAGCTTTAGCGAGCGATGGAAAAATTTTTGTCATTGAGTTTTCACCTATATTGTGTTGTTAAAAGCATATAGGGACAATTTAATTAGGGAAAATTTTCATAGTCGTCCCTGTAGTTTTACGGTTGTCTCACTTTCGTCCCTTTAGTTTCAATTGTCTCAATTTCGTCCCTGTAGTTTGTTTTAAGTTCCAAATTGGTAAAATCGTTAATACCGTTAACGAAACTAACGGAAAAATATGATTAAAAAAATAAGTGTTCCAATTTTCAATCCGTTTGAACCGGTGCAAATATCTTATTTTTTTGATCATTTTATCTTAAATGGTCATAATGGATTTTGGGCTCTAAAGCTTTCCAATGAGCACCATAAGAGAGCCCTGAAACTAAATAAGGAGTATTCGAGTGCTCTTTGAAAGGCCTTAAAGCCAAAAATTCATCACGACCATTTAGGATAAAATGATCAAAAAAATAAGATCTTCGCACCGGTTCAACCAGATTGAAAATTGGAACACTTATTTTTTTAATCATATTTTTCTGTTAGTTTCGTTAACAGTTTTAACGATTTTACCAATTTGGAATGTAAAACAAACTACAGGGACGAAATTGAGACAATTGAAACTAGAGGGACTGCAGGGACAACTACAAAAATTTGCCCATTTAATTATCGTCACTAACAAACTTTTTATGACAATTTTTTACTAAAACTCGATTGTAGTGTGTGAGCCCACATGTACATGAATGATTGTATTTAGATAGTTGTGCATATAAGTATATAACATGATTGCAGGGATTGTGCTTACAGCTGTGGACGACTTTGAAACGGTACCACTTTGGAGAATGCTCAAACAAGCTAGCGAGTCGTCGGGGGAAAAGAACTCCATCCAATAAAATTACTTCCACATGCATTAGAATATTTTGCCCAACAAACTCATCTCCATAAAATTACTTCCACATGTAAATTTAAATTATTTCAATCATGTAACTATGATGTCACGGTTCATTGTGGTCGATTCACGATTGAACCATTAACGCATTCACCCCGTCTCTTTTCTGGTTAATTTGTCTACTGGTCAGATTTTTAAAACAATTTCTTTCACCATTACCCACCACCACAAACAACCCGGACTTGGAGTCCCTGCAGTGCTCTAAAAGAGCTGCAACTTGCAGCCCATCAAAACAGTGCCGTTTTGGACCAAACCCTCTACCCTCTCTTGTTTGACAGGACATACTCTCTCTCTCTCTCTCTCTCTCTCTCTCTCTCATATCGAGACTCTCTCTCTACCCCTTGTCCTCTTTTTGATTTATTCTGCAAATTTTCTTTCTCCACTCTAAAAGGTACGTGAGCATTTATAATTAATGGTAATATCTAAAGAGGAACAAAAACACTTTTAGCAAAGCTTTGATGAATTTTAATCTTTGATTGGGTTTTTTCTATGGATTCTTGTGATTCACTCTAGTTTGTTGAGATTCTAAACGAGAATATAAACTCCATGGAAAAAGGGTTGGTTGCTTGGATCTCTTTCTTCAATTACTAGATTTTATGAATTGGTTCCTTTCCAAATTAATCTTAAGTTCCGCTAAGAACTTTTTCTTTTAGAACATTTTGTCCTTATTCAAAAAATTCTGCGATTGTTCGTTTTATTTCAAATTTTTGTGAATTATTGATTCGTCTCGACGAGACAAATTGGAAGAGTAAAAAAATTACTTTTACCTAAATATTTTGAAAAATAACCATTTTTTAGCAAAAAAAAAGGTAAAATAAAATCCAATTTTTTTTTTACTTAAAAATGGTTATTTCCCAAAATATTTCGGTAAAAGTGAAAAAAATTTACTTTTCCGAGTCGAGACAAATCAAAAGGTCAAAAAAAATTTAGAACAAAACTAACAAACTAGAAAAAATTCAAATAAGGACAAAAAAAAGTCTTAAAAGTCCTTTTAGTGCCAGTGGAATGAGTTTCGGTTAGGAGCATTTTTCCCATATCTGATTTAGAATTGAAGTCGTTTAAGGAAAAAAAAAATTTGCTTGATGACCAAAATTGATAAGAAATTATAGATTTTTGGTTTGGAGTTGAAGAGGACAAATGGGTCTGACAAAAGAGAGAGAGAGAGAGAGAGAGAGAGAGAGAGAGAGAGGGGACAAATGAGTCTGACAAAATAGAGAGAGAGAGAGAGTATGTGCGTGTCAGACAAGAGAGGGCAGAGGGTTTGGTCTAAAACGGCACTGTGTTGTAAAGAAGTCTGGTTAGCTTTATAAAACCTAAATCATATCCCCTACTCCCAAATTGTGCTCATCGAAAATTGCCCCCATCATAAGCTCGAAAGGGCCTTGAAGCATTCAATTTTTTCCATGCACCATGAGTCCATGACCCTTTCGATGATCATCAGTAAAATAAAGCATCGCACGCGATGTGTTTCAGCAGGGATTCCAACCATAGGGAAACGATCCCTTACTTCTTCCCGGGAATGAAGAGACTTCCACGCATGATGTCCTCATCAGGTCAACGGCAGCTGAAACTGGAAATTCTCAGGCCTGAATTGCCAAATGTCTTCAGCAACTTCACAAAATTGATTAGTAAAACAAGCCTCTTTGGATGTTGTTAATGGATAAAGATCGCCTCGTCTCCTCCCTGATGCTATCCCTCGTTCTGTGGTCATGTCCTTTATCATAAAACCAGTAGCAAATTCAAAATTGAATGGATAATGATCAGAAGTAAACTGACTGACAACAGAGAACAAATTACTAAAATTTTCCTTCATTTCTGGGACTAGCAGTCGTCGATCAGATGCCCCAAAATTTATAGTTGCGTCTCCCGTATGTGTAACGGGCAAAAGATGATCACCATTTAGTTATCAAAGTTCTGATATCAAAAGGCTTGATAGAGAAAGATGTGTGCTTATCCAAACCAAACCGACCCTGATGTCGCAATCACTTGGGGTCGGCTACATGAATCTTTTTCCTCTAATGTACTATTTCTTTCGAAAGCTGAGTACTTCTTGAATGCGTTTGTTACCAAGTATTAGCAAGGGAGATGTACGTTCCTGAGTTGCTGGATATTCGTAAATGGAAAAAGCAGGCCTTGCTGAACTAGGCTATGAATCTTGAGGAAATATCCCGGAGGAACGTATTGTAGCATCTCAATTCCAGATCGATGCCAGAGTGATTTTAATTCGTTCCTCCATTTGAGCCACACGATTTTTGATTGGTCGATATTCGAAAATAATAGTAATTGGTCCACTGGACCTACCTCGTATACATGGTACATTTGACACTTCACACGGTATTAAAAAATGATCATCAATTAGGATCCATCAAGTATAGTTCTATATATAGAACCAACTGAAGCTAGCTCAATTGCTTAGAAATCTTGTATCTCACTAGAAGATTAAGAGTTCGAATCTCCTCGCATACATGTGCGTTGGCCGTTGAGTTTACAATGATTGTGAAGTTGTTTCCTAATATTTCATGTAATTCTTATAATACCAGTTGATAAAATAAAAAATAAAAAAAAACCTACAGTCGTATATATATATTGGATCCGTTATGTCTCTCCAGTAATTTTGACCTTGGAGGAATCATTGAGGTGGTAGTTAAGTAACATCATGAGAAAGTACGAGGAAGAAGACAAAGTTGCATTAATTTTTGAGCCCTTTCTCATCTAGTGAAAGAAGACAATACGAAATTGGGATCGGATGGTCGAAGCTTTGAACCGAAAGAAACAGTCTTAATCAATATCATATTATACAATAAGAAAATTAATAGTAGTTCGGATACACTCAATAAGATTCTTTTTTATGAAAAATTTCAGCGAAAAGCTTTCGAACAGATCCGAATCATTGATTGAAGTATTAGACAGTTCGAATTTTAACTATCTCCTCCCGTCCAAAACATGGACCAGAAAGAATCCACCCCTACGTAATTTTCTATGAACAAATCACAGTAAAAATCATTGACATGATCAATAATTATTACCACAGACAAGAACAAGTTGCAGAACCAAAAATTTAGGAAATATGACCAAAAGGTAGATCAAACAAAAGCACCTTTCATATCAAAGTAAGGTAAAATCATTGTCGGCTTCTTTCTTCCCCCAGCCCAAAATGACAATTTTTATTTGTGAAATGATTTTCACTCCGTTTTTTTTTTATTTTAATGGGACTCCATATTTTGTCTTTTTGTGAGTTTTTTCTGTATATTTTTTCAACTGAAAGACAAAAAAATGTAGTGCAATTATCAAATAGAGAAGTGTGAAAATCTTGCTTCTTCGTGAGGTCATTCGCATATATTGTGATATAACGTACGCCAAAGATCTAGTCCAATGAATGTAAGTCGGTTTTCTTTGTGTGCAGTGGTGTTTTGGTTGGATCTCCTCTCTTAGATCTTGAGTCAAATCTGGATTGAATTCTCATCTCCTAACCTATCTTTGCAGAACACGGAAACACGTTAGTGCCTCACTGGCTGAACAAATCCGAACCATCGATAAACATTAACCGATAAAGAGTCTCTGAGCGTGGGTTAGTCTTGCCCGTTTTAGATCTAGATTTGGACTTTGCGAAAGGATTAAAAATTGTTGTTTGTATACTTCCTTATTGGATTTGTGAAAGGATGTGGTGTATGGAAAAAATTTATATATTCAGGATGGATGTGGTGTATGGTGGAGACATAAACAAACAAAGAATTAAAGCCAAAATGGCTCGACTTATGCGCAGGAGAAGATTAATGACTCAACGTAATGATCCATTAATGAATCAACGTTTCTTAGAAATTGAAAGAGAGGCGCAATGTTTGGGAAGTGCATACTTGCGTCTACGATGATTGCGGCGTGCGCCCTCTCTGGTTTGGAACGACCGCAATAGTGCGAATGCTCATGTCATCCCCATTGGAGGACAACTAGCGTTCAACCCGTTCTATGCACGGGGCAAAACTAATCTGTTCTAGCGTTATGCATGTTTGATGCATGGGACAATTAAAAAAAGAAGGTTCAAACGGGCACAACGCTAGAATAGATTAGTTTTGCCCCGTGCATAGAACGGGTTGAACGCTAGTTGTCCTCCAATGGGGATGACATGAGCATTCGCACTATTGCGGTCGTTCCAAACCAGAGAGGGCGCACCCCGCAATCATCGTAGACGCAAGTATGCACTTCCCAAACATTGCGCCTCTCTTTCAATTTCTAAGAAACGTTGATTCATTAATGGATCATTACGTTGAGTCATTAATCTTCTCCTGCGCATAAGTCGAGCCATTTTGGCTTTAATTCTTTGTTTGTTTATGTCTCCACCATACACCACATCCATCCTGAATATATAAATTCCAACCTATAAATTTTTAACTATAAAAAGTTCCAACTGGATTCAAACTTTACTATAACAATTAAAGAAACAACTCTTGGTACGACAACGAACAATTCTCCCATACTCATATAAAATGAACACCTAAAATAAAACAAAGTACTCTCATACTCATATAAACTGAACACTTAAAATTAAACAAAGCGAGATATTCACAAAAGCATGCAACTCCAAATACTGTAGAGCTTCCTCCCTATAACAAATCGTTTCATGCTAGTAGTTAACTTTCGAACTTGTGCTAAAGGGAAACAAAACACAGTGCCTTTGCTGCATGAGAAGAGGAACAGTGTGAGAAACGATTTGAACATTGGACGCTGCAAAGTTAAATATGTTGTAGCGTCGGACAATATTAACGGGCTCGCACAAAATATAGAATTTGGGCAGAGTGTGAGATAATACCCAGTAAAAAGTGGAAGAAGTCAGTTATTGGTGTGGGTTTAGTTACTGGCGTGAGTTTAGTTACTGGCGTGAGTTTTTTTGGATTTCTTTTTCTCATTTGGCCTTTGGGTGGGGGAGGACGTGGGTTTGTGGGTTTTTTTATTTTCTTTTTTCCCATTTGGCCTTTGGTGGGACAGGTGGTTCAACATGGAAATTAAAGAACGGGGAAAATAGTAGTGGCAATGGGAAATTTAGGAATAGGGGTGAGGCATGGGGTTGGGACGGTTAAGGAGTGAAGAGGGGGTGAGAAAGTGGGTTTTACTAAGGCGTAGTGGCGTGGTTTTTTTTCATGGAAAACCTAAGAAGTGTGTGGGACGTGGGTTTTTTTATTTTAAAAAATGGAAAATCTAGGAACTTAGGATTGGAGGTTTGGAGGGTTTGAAAGGTGCCCATGTATCGAATGGGCACGAACGCGTTTTTAGATGGTGGGGAAGTAGTTGGCATTTTGAGAGTAGCAGGAGAAACAGTCCAAATCTATACACCACATCCTTTCACAAATCCATACACCACATCCTTATTGTATCGAATGGGCACGAAACAGTCCAAATCTAGATCATGCAATGGTATAATCAATTATTTGGATTTGCTCAGAGACTCTTTATCGGTTAATGTTTATCGATGGTTCGGATTTGTTCAGCCAGTGAGGCACTAACGTGTTTCCGTGTTCTGCAAAGATAGGTTAGGAGATGAGAATTCAATCCAGATTTGACTCAAGATCTAAGAGAGGAGATCCAACCAAAACACCACTGCACACAAAGAAAACCGACTTACATTCATTGGACTAGATCTTTGGCGTACGTTATATCACAATATATGCGAATGACCTCACGAAGAAGCAAGATTTTCACACTTCTCTATTTGATAATTGCACTACATTTTTTTGTCTTTCAGTTGAAAAAATATACAGAAAAAACTCACAAAAAGACAAAATATGGAGTCCCATTAAAATAAAAAAAAAACGGAGTGAAAATCATTTCACAAATAAAAATTGTCATTTTGGGCTGGGGGAAGAAAGAAGCCGACAATGATTTTACCTTACTTTGATATGAAAGGTGCTTTTGTTTGATCTACCTTTTGGTCATATTTCCTAAATTTTTGGTTCTGCAACTTGTTCTTGTCTGTGGTAATAATTATTGATCATGTCAATGATTTTTACTGTGATTTGTTCATAGAAAATTACGTAGGGGTGGATTCTTTCTGGTCCATGTTTTGGACGGGAGGAGATAGTTAAAATTCGAACTGTCTAATACTTCAATCAATGATTCGGATCTGTTCGAAAGCTTTTCGCTGAAATTTTTCATAAAAAAGAATCTTATTGAGTGTATCCGAACTACTATTAATTTTCTTATTGTATAATATGATATTGATTAAGACTGTTTCTTTCGGTTCAAAACTTCGACCATCCGATCCCAATTTCGTATTGTCTTCTTTCACTAGATGAGAAAGGGCTCAAAAATTAATGCAACTTTGTCTTCTTCCTCGTACTTTCTCATGATGTTACTTAACTACCACCTCAATGATTCCTCCAAGGTCAAAATTACTGGAGAGACATAACGGATCCAATATATATATACGACTGTAGGTTTTTTTTTATTTTTTATTTTATCAACTGGTATTATAAGAATTACATGAAATATTAGGAAACAACTTCACAATCATTGTAAACTCAACGGCCAACGCACATGTATGCGAGGAGATTCGAACTCTTAATCTTCTAGTGAGATACAAGATTTCTAAGCAATTGAGCTAGCTTCAGTTGGTTCTATATATAGAACTATACTTGATGGATCCTAATTGATGATCATTTTTTAATACCGTGTGAAGTGTCAAATGTACCATGTATACGAGGTAGGTCCAGTGGACCAATTACTATTATTTTCGAATATCGACCAATCAAAAATCGTGTGGCTCAAATGGAGGAACGAATTAAAATCACTCTGGCATCGATCTGGAATTGAGATGCTACAATACGTTCCTCCGGGATATTTCCTCAAGATTCATAGCCTAGTTCAGCAAGGCCTGCTTTTTCCATTTACGAATATCCAGCAACTCAGGAACGTACATCTCCCTTGCTAATACTTGGTAACAAACGCATTCAAGAAGTACTCAGCTTTCGAAAGAAATAGTACATTAGAGGAAAAAGATTCATGTAGCCGACCCCAAGTGATTGCGACATCAGGGTCGGTTTGGTTTGGATAAGCACACATCTTTCTCTATCAAGCCTTTTGATATCAGAACTTTGATAACTAAATGGTGATCATCTTTTGCCCGTTACACATACGGGAGACGCAACTATAAATTTTGGGGCATCTGATCGACGACTGCTAGTCCCAGAAATGAAGGAAAATTTTAGTAATTTGTTCTCTGTTGTCAGTTAGTTTACTTCTGATCATTATCCATTCAATTTTGAATTTGCTACTGGTTTTATGATAAAGGACATGACCACAAAACGAGGGATAGCATCAGGGAGGAGACGAGGCGATCTTTATCCATTAACAACATCCAAAGAGGCTTGTTTTACTAATCAATTTTGTGAAGTTGCTGAAGACATTTGGCAATTCAGGCCTGAGAATTTCCAGTTTCAGCTGCCGTTGACCTGATGAGGACATCATGCGTGGAAGTCTCTTCATTCCCGGGAAGAAGTAAGGGATCGTTTCCCTATGGTTGGAATCCCTGCTGAAACACATCGCGTGCGATGCTTTATTTTACTGATGATCATCGAAAGGGTCATGGACTCATGGTGCATGGAAAAAATTGAATGCTTCAAGGCCCTTTCGAGCTTATGATGGGGGCAATTTTCGATGAGCACAATTTGGGAGTAGGGGATATGATTTAGGTTTTATAAAGCTAACCAGACTTCTTTACATTCACAGGGACTCCAAGTCCAAACAACCCAAGACATTTGAGAAAGGCAACATTAATATGCACTCTTATTTAGATGTGTATCATATGCACGTATCCCCTTATTTACCATTGAATAGGTGGGAAATAATTTGGACCCCTTAAAATTGTTACGACAAATTATTGGTTACATGAACAATAAGTAAGCCCTGAACTTGAAAAAAGAAAAAGAAAAAACCAAATCCAAACGTATCCTCCTCCTTTACCCGTTGGAGCAAACCCTAGCTTCATCTCTCTCTAGCTGGGAGTCTCTCCACGCCCATTAATGTATAGAACCTTGCATCACCAATTTCTCCTTCAGTAAAATCAACAAATCTCATCCAACTTCTCTCTCTAATCACACGCATCGTCACAGCATCCACGGTTGCATCACCACTGCAATCGGCCATTGTCTGATTGACGACCATTTTAGATCAAACTATGTCTTTACGTACTCTTTAGAACAAGACACCCTATTTCAACTTAAAATCAAATGTTTGGATCATTAATCAAATCGAAAACCCATTCCATCCTTAATGCCCCGATTAACTATTTTTCTTTTAATTTGTTGAAATTTGTGCATTAGTTGTGCTTCAAAATTACCGATTGTTTTGTATGGTTACAGATTTCCGACCGTCGATCAGTATCACCGTGGAAATGAACTTTGGGAGACAAAGAACCTGCAAGTGTTCATATACATGTACGGATAATTGTGATTTATTGGTGGTTAAGATGATGGTGTTTGGTTGTGGATCAAGCATTAACTTGTGTAGTTAACTTTTTGCTTGCTGGATTTGTTGTTGTTTTTCTTAAAAAAATAATCGAAGGGCTTTGAGGTTGGTTAAGAATTAGCGAGTAGTGGTAAGCCTCAAGATCCACGTACCGCTGCCCATATTATATAGAAGAAGCAATGCATTGAGAGAGCCTCGAAGAGTACAATTACTCTTCTACTACTCTATTCGCCAAAAAGTACTAAACTTAGCTGCCTCTACCCACTCGATACTTTTTAAAAGAAAACCAATCAACACAAAAAAAAACGAGATGCAAAATTGTTACGAACATGCCAACAAAACAAAACGAGATACAAAATTGGTAGCAACATGCCAACAAAACAAAAGAGACACAAAGTGCTTGGTCACCGACCAAGCACTATGGATACCAAAATTTCAAATCACTATTACAGCTTTATTAAACCAGAAAAGAGAAATTATGCAAACAACACCGGTGCTTGGTCACTGACCAAGCACCATGGATACCACAATTTCAAATCACTATTACAGCTTTATTAAACCAGAAAAGGGAAATTATGCAAACACCGGTGCTTGGTCACCGACCAAGCACCATGGATATCACAATTTCAAATCACTATTACAACTTTATTAAACCAGAAAAGGAAAATTATGCAAACAACATCGGTGAAAATAAACGCTTCATGAAAATAAATTATGTCAAGTAGGCGGGTACCCAATCCTTAAACCCCCTTTGATAGTCCTTTTCCCAAACGTAAATGAACCTCCAACCGGCACATCACCAGGTTTGATATTCGCGTCCGCAACCGATAAGCCATCTCCAGCTGATGATCCACCACCAAAACTTGTGCCGAAAATCGATAAATGACCTGGGCCCCTGGCCTCCACGCCCCCGATAAATACACCGTCCTCGATCTCTACTCCTTCAACCATTGCATTGCCTCCAGTAGGAGTACCGGTACTCTTGTTTGGGTTTGGGCGTTGTAACTTTTCCCAATCCGATACGATGAAGTCCTCTGCCATGTTTTCACCGCATTCTAAGCATCCCATGCTATCTACAAATACGGACTGCCATTTCGATTGCCTTTGGAATTGAAAATTGACGACGGTAACGCCGCCAATGTATTTGAGGGTGGGCTTGATCAACGTACAAGCAGGACTTGACCCGTCTTCGACCGGTCTGTCAGCCTCTGCAGCAATGATGTTGCTGTGCATCCCCGGCAGAGTCCAGTATTTTCCAGTTTCGCAACATTTTATGTGGACCAGTCCAACTTCAGACTTCGCCTCCACAACTTCGTGCTTGTAACCCTTGCTATCGGAGCCCAGTTCCATGAATTTTAGCAATGTATTCTTCCCATAGGGGAGCTGCAAGTAGGTCTTGTTCGAGGCTGACTTGATCACCACAAACTTTGGCAACGCCATTTCCCCCCCCTCTCTCTCTCTCTCTCTGAACTATTACCTGACTTGTGATTAGCTCTTAATGGCCTATCGAAGTCGGACTACAATAATTAACCTATGTAAGGCCCCCTGGGCAAATATTTGTAAATTGTCTTAAAAATTTTATATCAGAGGGAGTGAATGCCTGGGCGGCTTCTACTTACGGATTAACTTAACTAATTTTTAATTGTGGCGTAATTACCTGGGCGGCTTCTACTTAGGGGTAAACTTAACTAATTTGTCAACTTTGCCCAGTTGTGCCACACGACAAAATAGCAAGTATCTCTCTCTCTCTCTCTCTCTCTCTCTCTCTCTCTGTGGGTGTGGGTGTGTGTGTGTGTGTGTGTGAACGGGACTAGCTGAGGTTGATCCCCTTGTGCAGTACAGTAATGGTTTTCACATTCATTGTATTGATCATATATGGTTATTGTATAATTCCGGTTGTCCCCTTAATTTGTAGAGGGGCCCTATTCACACCTGCGTTTTCCTTTCAAAACCCAATTTAATTTTGAATATGAGGGTTCAAGGTGGGTTCGATCACGCCATGGACCAGGTGGAGAATTTTTTCCAGTGAGGCTTGGCAAATTTAATTCGGAGCACAAATGTTGTTGATGAAGGAGGAGGAAAGAGAATTAAAAGGATTGAAAAAAGACGGGAGAATTTTTGGGAGGTCCATTTTAGAATGTTTCTAACCCCACTAGTCCACTTCTAGAGTTCCTAACCCTCTAGTCCACTAACAATTTCAATGACAAAACTACCATATGTAAAAAAATAAGGGTCTTGTTTAGCTAACACAAAAATTGTATTTTTTCATTTTTTTTTCGATCTTATTGCAACCACTGCTTGACCGATTTCTAGACCTAAAATAATGGGTTGCCCCAAGCGTAGGGCTGAGATCGACGCAGCATAATATCCGGTATGTCCGGAGTTGAATCCACAAAGACGGTGATGTGTGTTGACTTCAAAACTCGGGTTGTTACAATTTAAATGGGCTCTTAGGTAGTCACCCCTTGTCGATTGATTGAGATTAACAAAAACTAAGAAATTAATTATACCTTTTCAGAAAATTAAAAGAAGGTACGGTCGTAGAGTTCATAACACTTATGACTAATCCGGATTAACCTGCTCTGTTTGAAGTTCTTAAAAACGTTTAATTTTAGGTTGAAAAAGATACCCTGCAAGATGCGAGACCCTATGGTCGCCGTATACCCATGCGTAGCGAAGAATGAGTTTTGGACCCCCATTCCCCCGTTCACATGGGCTCCGACGATGCCTGGGTTCGTCCGCAGGAAGTATTTTTTCTAGTCTAAAATCATTTTTCTCATTGTTTGATAAAAGGAGTAGTGCCCGAACTAGCCACGGCGTGCTAATCACCCTACGACTTTACCTATACGACTATTCACTAATCATGAAACAAGAAACAAATAAAACCCTAATTTGAAACATGCTTCTATTGCTCGATACGAAAAATAAATAAGAGATCCAAACCAAACAAAAACAAACGAACAACTTTAATTAAAAACAGAAATTAAAATTAATTATCAAAATGCGAGTAATTGAACAAAGTACCAAATAACATAAAGGGAATAAAGCTGGAAGAAAAACTAAATAATATTCGAACCTAATTAAAGAACGGCAGCCTCGTTCTTCGTTTTACTGTGCGTGGGAATAAAAGAATCGCCCGTCCGAATCCCCCCTCCGTTTCCACGATCTGCCGACTGACTTATATATTATCAGAGTAGGGTTTTAAACCCCTAATAACATATAAGGCCCTTGAACTTCACATTATAAAACATTAGCCATTCAACTTCAAAGGACTTTGCATTTTGATCCATAACTTCCATAAATTCTTCTTTTTACCCAAATTCTCGGACAACGGGCTCGAGCAACCTATAAACAAAAAAACACATAATAAAAATCTACTAACAAAAATAAAGGACTAATAAATATAGTTTGGAGGGCCAAAATATGTATATTTTGGCACTTATCAACCACGTAACCACCACTTATCACACCCACCAACACCACCTCCGCTACCACCACCACAACAACGACGACACCAACATATAATGTTATATGTGTGACAAAAAATTTTAATTTTTTTATTCTTGTTTTGAGACATTCTCTTCTTGAACTCGCCACCTCTTAACATATAATGTTATATGTGTGACAAAAATTTCTCTTTTTTAATACCTGTTTTGCGCCATTCCTTTCTTGAACCTGTCACACCTTCATATAATGTTATCTGTCTCAATCTGTGTTCTTGTCTTATGTTTGGTACTATATCAACAAAAGTTACATTCAATCTTATATGTTCCAATCTGTTCTTTGTACGTTATCAAAACCAAGATAGATCAAAAACATATAAAGTTATCTATTGATATCTGGAACGTATTTTTTGCCAACACAAGTATATCTGAATTTTGTGCCATGCCAAATATGTTATTTGAATATTGAAAAAGTGCACATATAAACTTATATATCATTGCGTTTTTGCCTTATGTTTAGTAATATACATTAACAAAAGTACACATAATCTTATATGTCTCAATCTATACTTATCAAAAAACAAAGATAGATCTGAGATATATAATCATGGACTATACAAGAATCTAGCAACAGATCAGCAAAAATGAATCATTCGGAGGAGAAAACACTCGATCCGTTGAAAAAATGAAGTAACAACCACTGGATCCAAGTAGTTGGAAACCATGGACTTATTGGGGTGTATCTTGTATCTCTTGTTAACCATCACTCTGCTTCAATCCCTCTGTTCAATTTGAAGACGAAGTGAACCACAATCAAAGCTTCCGCCGAGGCCGGCTCCACTACCGGTCTTTGACAACCTTCTAAATCTAGGTGACAAGCCCAAGTCCACGGCTGAGCTAGCCAAAACTTACGGCCGCTGTTCACAACTCACTACAAGAAAATGCACCAGATGCGACCTGATTGCCGACGCAACACATTTTATGTTGGCAAAAGTAAGCTTTGTCCGATGCAAAAGTTGATTGTGTCGGTAAATGTAAATTTTTTGGCGATGAAAAAAAGTGCGTCAGCAAAAGTAAGATTGGCGGGAAATATTCTCCTGCGAAATTTTTGCCGACGAAATTTTTTTCTAGCGATGAAATGTACATTGGCAAAAGTTGAATATTTTGGTGACGACATTTTTTTGTCGGTGATAGTAACTTTTGGCAACAGAATGTGCATCGCCAAAATATAAATCTTTTGGCAATGAAATCTTTGTGCCGGCAAAAAGTAAAAGTTGAAAATTTTTCTTGGGCAAAAAAATTGAAGAACACATGTATATCTACTAATTTGCGAAAAAGAAAGTTTGATTTTTTTTTTTCAAAAAATATATATTTTTAAGGTTCTAAGTTTGTGGACAAAAATTTTTTTGTTGTCAAGAGGGAGTAGATACATATATATATATATATGTGTGTGTGTGTGTGTGTGTGTGTGTCTTTGTATTATTTGTATGTATAGACAATATTATGTGGTAAATATAAGGTACGTATATAATTTCATAGTTGTTAGTTTTTTGTCATTTTTTGAGGATTATTGCTTCTTCATAACAAGACGAATCTAAAAAGTATAAAATTACGATTAAAGTAATCCAATAAACTAATTTTTTTTGTCTTTATTCAAAAAAATTTGGGGTTTAATCGTAATTTTTTACTTTTTAGATACCTCTCATCATGCAGAAGCAATAATCCTCGAAAAATCGACGAAACACTGACTAATGCAAATTTTGTTTGAATAAAGGACAAAAAAACTTTCTCGCTTAATTAAAATGCCAAACAAAGCCTTAAAGATACTCCCTCCATCCCATTTTCTTTGTTCTTTTTTGATATTCGTGTCAATTTTCAATCGCTTATATCTTCTAATATGAATCTCAAAAAATATGCAATATGAATCGTGTTAGATAGTATTCGAATATGTTTATAATATAAAGTTTTTGAAATTATGAAAAACATTATAGGTTTGGAGATATAAACGTTTAAAGATCAGCACAAATAACGAAAATGGACAACAAAAATGGGACAGAAGGATAAGAGTATGTAATAATGTATCGAGTGTAAATATTGTATACGTATTGTATATGTAAAGATAAAAAATACTGTGTAAATAGGTTATATATATTAGATATTGCAATATTATTAATGAAAAGTTAGTTGGTGTAGTTGGTAGACACGTGATGTCGACTTTGAGGTCTTGAGTTCAAAACACGGGGTGGGGCACGCGAAAGCACAACACCAGCAGGATGTATGCTTTTTTAAAATTGACTTTCGGCGACACAAAAATTTCGTCGGCAAAAGTGTCACACTCTTTGATTTTAAAATCCCTTTTACCGATGCAATACCATTTGTTGACAGATATGCCAACGCAAGCCTGCATCGCTGAAACTATACTTTCGCCGACGAAGGATAATTCACGTTGGCGAAACCCTTTCCCTACCCATATACACTTTTGCCGATGTGCTTTGTTGTGTCGCCAAATCTACATTTTCTTGTAGTGACTTTTCTCCATGTGCTGCTAGAAGCCCAATGAAACAGAGAATGACGCAATAGTTAGCACAGATCCAACAGCCGAATATATACTACGACACAAATAAGCATATTCATATATCTCACATGAGGAATAATAAGATCTTCCTTTACATAAAGCAAGTTCTCCATTGAAGTTGTTTGAATCTCCCGAAACTCAGGAGCAAGTTGCTGCGACTATGTATACGACGACGAGAAATTAAATGAGTACTTACGGCGGCAGTTGTGGCGGCGATGGAGGACTAGAACTTTGCCACAATGGCGACGGCGACGATGAGGATGGGCCCACTGGCAACAAGTAGGCGAGGGGGTAAGAGGAGTGCATCGACAATGGCAGTAAGTAATCGGTGGTAACTTTTTAATCCAAATCTACCCGAAGTGAGGTTTATTTATTTCTCTCCCATTGTATTCTTTGCTTATGTTGACATCCAAATCGGCAATTTCTGTTGGGTTTCTCTGCAAAGGGGGAGATTAATTCAGTAGAAGGCAAATGGAGATACAAGTAGAGGGCATATATGTCATTTTATCACAATAGTTAACGCCGTTTAAGGTTAAATTAATTAAAGGGGAATCTTGACGATGTTAGCAAAAGCAAGGGAGGTTAGTGACATTTCAAAAACATTAGGGCAGATTTCTGTTTGTGCTAGAAACCTCAGGAGAGGTCGGTGAAATTTACCCATAAAGTATTTAGTATTTTACTGTTTGCCGCGGTTGTAGCTGTTAAAAAAAAAAAAAAAATAGTACCACGGTTGTAGGGGAAAAGCACGCGGAATTCAGGGGAAGGCACATGTTGACTTCGACTTCTCTTATTTTCCCAGCCATTGAAAAGCATTCGGTACACATCCATTTTACGAATTTTTGTAGCTTATATTACAAATTTTTGCGGCTTATATTATAAATTTGATGAATTTTGTGGCAGATTTAATGAGTTTTTATGGTCTGAAATATAAACTTTATTGGGGATTAATAGAGATGTCCCACCATTGTTTTTCTTTCTTTCTTTTTTTTTTTGGGAACGTCAGAATTTATTTTCCTTCTTTCCTAACAAGTTGGAGCTCTAAAAAGAATAACCAATTGTCCAACAACTTGATCGTAACGAACTGGAAGAGCACAACAGACCCTTTTTTTTTTTTTTTTTTTATTTTGGGTGCTTAGAAAGGCTGTTAATTTTATCATTTTTTTTTTGTTAACGTCACTCATCTGTAAGTATATTTTTAATGTAAAACTACACTTACAAATTAAGAAATGCTGGTAACAAAAAGGGAAACGGTGCCGTCTGAAAATGCAAGAGAGGGCGGACTTGAAAGACCAGTTTCCTTGTTTCCCTGTTACAAGTAGACTTACGTACGTATGCTAGTACTACGTACGTATACTACGAGTACGGAGTCTAGAATCCTTCAACAGCTACCCGTGTAAAAGAGTTGACTTGGTTTATTTATGCTGTATATTTTAGAATAACTAGTACATGTATACTACACATTCGTTGTTTGGCGTGCAAATTTAGGCCTTTAAAAATATGCATTTATTATGTTAAAAAATATTGACCCTCCCCCCCCCCCCCCCCCCCCCCCCCCCCCCGAAAAAAAAAAAAAAAAAAAATCAACAGATAGCAATAAGTTTTTTTAGATTATAAAAAAAATTAGATTTTCTAACAAAAAAATACATCTTTTGGTAAGGCATAGATTTGGACGCCGAACCCTTATTTAAGAATGAAGAAACCACATTTAAAGGTCTCATACAAATGATTGAAACTGCTTAATTAGTTTAAAATAATAGGTAATGCATAAAAAAAAAATCAATTGGATATCGGTTAGGTCATATTTTCGTTTAATTCTTTGACAAAAAATTGAATGAAGAACTAATCAACGTCTTACTAACATTCGACTGAGCTGATTTTTTAAAAAAGGTTACTTTAATAAATACATATTATGTGAGAACCCACCTAGAAGTCCCACGTCAGGAAAAAGTGGAAAAAAAGATGTGGAATATAAGTAAAGACCGACCAGCTACTATTAACTCGAAGTCAACCTTTTGTGCTACATGGTTAGACTAAGAGTTAAGTAAGTTAGTTGGAGCGCGTCATTACATATTAAACAAATTAAGAAGTTCCGATCATTTATGTAAGACCCACTTTGAGTCTACGCAGCCCGGTGTACATTTGGTTTACACCAAATAGTGTACCCATAGGCAGACCATAGTAGACAAGTTATGTTTGCAGCAAAATTATTAAATGACACCACTAATCAAAAATTTTTGGAGTCGCCCCTAATAGGAAATAGTGGTCATGATTTGAGATTTAGGAATTTGCTCCTTCCGAATATCTGCCTTTTGAAGCTTCCTAGGTGTTATCAACTTCTATTAGTCGAACCACGCATAAGTTGCGTGGACACGTGACTGAAAAAAAAAAAAAAAAGTAGTAGTGTTTCTTCCCCCTCAAAGCCAATAATTTACAACCTGTTGGTGTTTACCAACTCTCTCTCTATATATATACACACACACCTCCACCAGTTGTCACCCACAAAAATACAAGATTAAATACATGCAAGCTTCACTTCATTAGCACAACCACCGACGGCTCTTATTTCTTCTTCGAGGTAAATGAAAATTATCCTTTCTTATTTCTTCTTTGTTGGCTAGTATAAATTCTCTTTCGAATTTGTTTTTCCTTTCTACGTGTTAGCATAATCTTAGGAAATATTATGCTACCATAGTTTCTAAATTTTATTAATATTACTCCCCCTGTCCCCTTTTTAAAGTTCAGTATTCCATTTTGAGTTATCTCTTATTAAGTGTTCATTTTATAAAGTCAGAGGATAAAAATTGGTACATTTTTCATTTTGCCCTTAAAAGTAGATTTCATTTTGAAAAGTTAGTAAGTAAAAATGTAATGATAATGTCTCTATAGAAGGTAAGTAAGGAAAGTAGAGGTAAAAGTTGATGTAAATTAAAAGTGTAATAATGATATTATTTTAATAAGTTGGAGTTATGAAATGGGATATTTAAAAAGAGATGAAGGGAGTAAGTTTTTTGTTTAGTCGGTTATTATTTATGTTTTCTATTTAGTCTTGGTTTTATAGTGAATTCACTTTTCTAACACTTTTGATATTGCGATTAGTTAATCCAGATCTACACTTTTTATCGGATCATTTTATCCCTACGGTTCATTTTATGCATTTCTATTCCTTCAGGTCAATACACTACTAGAAAGTAGCTTTTCCCGACAAACGCCGGCAAAAGTATTAGCGACGCTTTTACCAGAGGTAAGTGTCGACTTTTCTTTTTCCCCGGCATTTTCTAAAATGCCGCTAAACTTATAAACTGTCTGTTCTGTCATCACCATTCCGTTTGCTGACATCATTCAAAGGCGTTTTTTGAAAAACGACGGCTAAAGTCCTTTTTTTTCAGGGAAAAAGTTTTAATAATACACCTGGTTGTATGAACAATTCCAACGTTTGCATCCAAAAAAAAAAACAGTGCACATTTAACAGAAAATAAACCTCCATGCCCAGTACATGCTAGGCGTATACAAGGAAACATTAATCAGTTAAAAACTTACTTGATGCAAAAGGACCCATTTTTTTTTGATTGGCAAAGCAAATTTTTATAAAAACTTAACCGGGATATATCGAGGGGAAGACATGGAGCACAAAAATGTTACACTACCAAAGAGAGCTACAACAGAAAAACCACCAACCGAGAGTTGGAGGACAAACAAAACTCCTAAACAAAACTCCTCAAAGATGCCAAAAGGACCCTTAACACACCATAAAATTAAATTCTTAGATCCTGTACTACCTAATATCTTCTATTTGGAAAGAGATAAAACCTCGAAGTCTAGAGAATTACATATTATGAATACGGGATTGCAAGACGAAGGGACAGGTACCACCTTAGCTCCGAGACAACTCCATTCAGGGCTTTAATGGTGAAATCACAGATTAGTACAACTCAAACCTGCAAAACTGCATGCAAACACACAATCAGATACAGGTTCCATTGAAGCAGAAGTTGCATAAATGTCATAAAAAATAAACCATACTTGAAAAGTGATAAAATTTCAGTTTCCTATCGATGCTCACTTGTTCATGCCGAAAACCATAGATCCATACAGATTAGAGTCAGTGGCGGCTCCATGTATTGACCAATAATATAGGTGCAAAACCTCGCATGTTAGTATAAATAGTGCGGACCACAAACGTAACCTCTATTCTAAAACAATTAACTATGAGGCAAAATGAGAACTTAAAAATATACACTATATTATTTAACAAAAAGTGTAATTTTTTTTAGGTTGTTGTATTGCGTAGAATACAGTATTGGGGTTGACTTTTTCGAAATATTTTTTTTGGGTGCTCATGTCACCGTGAAATGATCCATGTACAACCACCTTTGATTAGAGTTTCTTAGACGGTATTCCCTCCATCCCAATTTATTTGTCCCTTTTTACTATTGGGACCTCCTACAAAATTGTTTATATGTTTCAGTAATGTTTTGTATCCACAATATGGATCTTGTTTGATAGATCTCGTTTAAGTTTATAATATGATGGTTTTCAAAATTATATAAAACATTATGGATTATGAGATACAGATAATTTTTTAAAGGGCACGTATATCAAAATTAGACAAATTCATTCAGACGGATGGAGTACATTGCACAATTTGGATAATGATGATCTTGTGGGAATTAACGGGTCTCACTAGGAACGAGAAAATTTCCTCCCATATTCTGTGGTTTTAGCTGATTTCCTCATGCAATTAATGGTTTGTGTTAATAATCTGAGATCTAACAGACTAATATACACTACATGGGATTTGGTCTTTTACAGGAAGTTGAAGAGTACTGTGGGCTTGGGAAAGATCATGGATTTCACTCTGATGTTCATTGTTACCGTCACATTAGTCCTCAATTTTTCTCCATATTCCCAAAGTTTCGTTAACCTAACCGACATACTCTCCTCTTCCAACGTCCCCCTCCACACCTTCCTCAGCCTCCTCCAGACGGAGAATGTCATCGAAACCTTGCAAACGCAAGCCAACGCTCAGACCGGACTAACCCTCTTTGCCCCAAACGACACCGCCTTTGCCATCGACAACGTCCCTTGGGGAAACCTCTCTTTAGCCCAGCTCCGGTCACTTCTTCTCTCCCATGCCCTCCCAGAGTATTTCGGCAATACGCCATCAGGCATAAGTACCCTACGCCAACTTAGCCCTGTCACCACAATGGCCGGAGGCCAGTACCCTATGAGTATCACATCTGTGTCAGATACCCTTTACGTGAACGTCTCCGGTTCGAGCAGCGCCCAAGTGCTCACTGCAGTGAACCCAACTACTTATCCTACCGAGGTTTACCAGATTGATAAGGTGCTTATGCCTGAGGCGATTTTTGGTACTAATAGTCCTCCTGCTCCCACTCCTCCTCCTCCTACACCTGCGAATGCGACGTCAGTTTGGACAAATTCCACGCCACCTTACACGCCACATCAAAGTACGTTCGCTTTGCTTTTGCAATTTTTCTCTGCAATTATAATAGGGTGTCTTCCTTTTACCAGATTTATATAGTTTTTTTTTTCACGGACAAGATTTATATAGTTAACAAATAGAAAAATGATATACCTTACTTCATAAATTCTTTCCAACAATAGTTTTATACTGTTAAAAGAAATTCATGAGGCCCCCTATAACGGGCTCTTTGAGAACAAGGCGGAGAAGACGATACTAGCTATTAGTAAATGAGATATACGTGTGAACACATGTTCACAAACGTATGGCATTAACATAAAATAGATGCATGATCCAAGAAGGTGCGATTTTCTTAAGAAAAAAAAATATTAAGAGCCTATATAAATGGTATGTGTAATTTTGTATAGAAGGCTATATAAGGGAGATGTTCTAATAATGGTTATTTAAAGGCTATATAAAATGGTATGCGTAATTAAGAGTTCGTGTAATTTTTATAAAAAGAACATCTCCCTTTGTTTCAAAAGTTCTCGTATGAAAGTCGTACGATTTTCGAATCTAAAATTAAAAAACTTCTGCGTATGATTTAATTTTTAAAATTTCTTGACACCAAATAAAAGACTTTCGGAAATAATAATGAGCATCTCAAATTATTTTTGCGGGACCTGAGATGGACCCCACAAAAAGAGTCGGTATAGAATTGATGCTTACCGATCGCCGATCGATACCGAAAAGGTGATTACCGATTGATCGGTACCCATAATTTGAAAAAAATTTTATCTTCATAATCTAATATATTTTTTTGGTAGAGCTAATCACATATTGATCTCGAGTGGCTTGATTTTTTTTGATTGGCAAAAAAATTCGTTAATCTTGAAATTATTACAAGACTAATAGGAACAAGGAAACAATATCATGTTCAAAGAGCAATCGTCTACCCAATCCCTACAATTGGCAAGAAGCCAATAAAAAACACTCATTGAAACAAAGCCCATCTAAATAGGCTGAAACCTAGACACTCCTATGGATCCAAAAACCCAGATAATACATTCAATTCAGAAAACAAACAAAACAGGAAATTACCGGCCGGCCCCATTTTTTAGTTTGGGCTCCTTCCGAACCCCCTTTTGTAATTTGTATTCCGTGCAACCCCTTTCTAGGGGTTGTTTTACTATTTTACCCCTTTTCCTATCGTTTTAATTGTTTGCGTCTTTTCCTTCGTTTATAACTCGATCGGCGCATGAGTCGATCACTTACGAGGACGGCTGGCAATGAGGAGAGAGGATTGCAGGATTGCAGCGAGAGGAGTTGATCGAAGGTGATTGTAACGGTGATCGAACAGAATATTTTACAGTCGGAAGCAATGGTGAGTAAATTATAATAAGTGAGATGCTGAATCAATAAATTGTAAGCAATGGTGATTGTTTTTTTGATTATTTGGCTTTGTCGTTAGTATTTAAGGGAAAGAAGAATGAGATTTGGTTAACGGTGTTAATTTAAGCTAGAATGAGTTTTTGTTAATAGTCGGTGTGAGTTCTGGTTTGACGTTAAGCTGGATTATTTGATGTTCTTGTTATAGTCTTGTGAATTGTGTGTTATAGGGGATGGTAGTTGTGTATTATGTATTATCAGTTACCGTTTGGTGTGAATTTAAGCCAGAATGAGTAAACAATTGGTGCGAGTTGTGGATAATAGGTGATGTGAACAGAATGAGTTTTTGTTAATAGTCGGTGTGAGTACTGGTTTGACGTTAAGCTGGATTATTTGATGTTCTCGTTATAGTCTTGTGAATTGTGTGTTATAGGGGATGGTGGTTGTGTATTATGTATTATCAGTTACCGTTTTGTGTGAATTTAAGCCAGAATGAGTAAACAGTTGGTGCGAGTTGTGGATAATAGGTGATGTGAATTGTTCGTTATAGTATTGTGAATTGTGTTATAGGCTAGTTTGTAATATGTTTTAACATTTCCCGTTTGGTGTGAATTATGTCATGCAGTTGGTGTGAATGTTGTTTTAATTTTGAATTGTGCGTTATGGTGGGGAGTATGTGCACGGGAGGGGGTGTGAATTGTTATTTTTGGTTTGTGAATTGTGTAGTTTTTGTGATTTATGAGTTTCATTTTTTTTTCCCCATTTTTTTGTTGTGACAGGGTGTGATTTCCGAGAATTCACTCATCTTGATGTGTAAATGCGGTTTGCGTACTGTTCCAATAAAGTGTTGCCGGTCTTTCACGTCGTACATGGATTTGGTCGACAAATTGTGCTTCAAGTTCAGTGGGTTGAGATTCGATTCAGTGAGACTTTTTTATAATCTGCGGGATTATGATGGCTATGTTTTGGAGAATGATGATGATTTGGAGGTAATGTTTTCTTTAGCTGGTTGTTATGGTGTTGAAGTAATTGACGTTACAGTTTTAATTTCTGGTGGCAGTAATGGTTGTTTTGGGAGTGATGTTGTGGCTATTGGAGTTAATCGTTGTGAGAGTAGTTGTTTGACTACTGATGTTGGGTCTGTTGGACTTTGTGGTGGTAGTAGTGACAGTTATGGTAGTATTTTCACCAGTTCAAAAGGGAAAGGGTCAGCTGTTAGTTGTTTGACTACTGATGTTGGGTCTGTTGGACTTTGTGGTGGTGGTAGTGGCAGTTATGGTAGTATTTTCACCAGTTCAAAAGGGAAAGCCCCAGGTGTTAGTTGTTTGGGTGATGTTGTGGCTAGTGGAGTTAGTGGAAGCAGTGATAGTTTGTGTACTGATGTTGGAAGTTGCAGCAGTTCGAAAGGGAAAGGTTTAGGTGTGATTCGTTCGGAATGGAGGTTGGATGTTGAGAAAGAAAGAGACTTACTACCCACATTTTGTCAGCATCAGGATCATGCATTACTGTCTGACGGTTGGCGTCATTATATCAAAGAAGTTAACCAGAAGTTTGAGGGTGGTGCAGTTGAGTTTCGTGATAAATTGGCAAAGTTTGCAATATTTTATGGTTTTGATTATAGTTTTGCAAAGAATGAAAAGGATAGGGTGACTGCATTTTGTAAGGATGCAGATTGTAAGTGGAGAGTGCATGCGAGGTTGGACAAGGTCAGCACTTATTTTTATATACGTAGTTTTTATGATATCCACTCGTGTGGTGCTTCTGTCCTTACCACAAAGCATTCGCGGGCTTCGTCTAGTATGATTGGAAGATTAATGAGTGCTGATATTCGAACCACACCGCAGAAACGTCCGGTTGATGTAGTTAGTTCACTGAAGGGTTTGTATGGGGTGGATGTTCCATATAAACGAGCTTGGAAGGGTGTTGAGAAGGGGAGGTCTGAAGCCTTTGGGGATTATGATGCATCCTTTGATGAATTACGGTGGTATCGAGAGGCTGTTAGGAATTCTGATCCTGAAAGCGTGTTTGAAATAGAGGTAGACACTGAGACGAATCGATTTCAGAGATTGTTTGTCGCGTTCAGTGCATGTATTTCTGGTTTTAAACATTTGAGGCCCCTTTTGTTTGTCGACGGAACATTTTTGAAGGGAAACTTCAAAGGATCATTGCTTTCTGCGAGTGCGAAGGATGGTGATAAAGGTACAATTTTGTAAAGTATTTTTGTGTGGTGAATTATTTTTGGATTGTGAATTATGTGTGAGTTATGAATTATAATTATTTTTGAACATTTTGTGTGAGAGTTGTACCAATCCACTTTTTTTTTCAGGACTGTTTCCATTGTGTATTGGTGTGGCTGATTCGGAGAGCAATGAGAATTGGTTGTGGTTTATGAAGAAGTTGCGTGGTATTTTGGATGGAGATACGAGAAGCATTGTCTTTGTTTCTGACAGGAATGCTGGAATAAAAGCTGCAGTTCCTAAGGTTTTCCCTTCAGGATTTCATGGGTATTGTCTTTACCATTTGAAGAACAACCTTCGTGGTCGATTGACAGGTGGAAGGAACAAGTATAAAGAGCGCGTGATTGGTCTGTTCAGTTTATGTGCTTATGCACCAAATGAGATGAAGTTTAATGAAGAAATGGCTAGGTTAAAGAAAGCAGGTGGGGAAGCAAGGATTACGAATTTCCTAGCTGATTTGCCTTATGAACATTGGGCTAATGCTTTTTTCCCGGGACAGCGCTATGGAGAGATGTGGTCTAATTTGGCTGAGTGCTTCAATTCTTGGATAGAGAAGGAGAGGCACTTACCGATCACACAACTGGTTGATCGAGTACGGATCAAGCTTATGGAACAGATGTGTTGTAGGAAACAAACTGCAGCGAAGTGGCGTCAGGTGCTTTGTCCCACAATGGATGAAGCTTTGGCAATTGCTTTTCAGGAGTCCAAGGCCTGGGAAGTAAAATTTTCTTCACCAGATGTGCTTGAAGTTTTATGCAATCCATCTGTCAAGGTGGATATAGGGAGGCATAGTTGCACTTGTACGCAATGGCAATTGAATGGTGTACCTTGTGTGCATGCAGTGTGTGCAATTAAAAAGAGCGGGAAGTCACTGAACGCATGTGTTGAACGTTACTTCCACATGGAATGTTATCGGGAGGCATATTCTAGACCTATTATGCCTGTTCCTACGCTATGGAAACCTGAAGTTGCCGGTGATGCTGTGATATTGCCTCCTATTTCTAGAAAGCCACCAGGGAGAAATAAGAAGAAGAGGATACGATCTTTTGGGGAGAAGGTCAGAGCCATTAAATGTGCTAGGTGTGGAAAGAGAGGATCTCATAACAGGAGGAGTTGTAAGGAGGCTATCAATTAAATACTGCCAGGATTTCATAACAGGCTTTGATTTGAGTGGATATTGAGAAATAAGTTTTCATTTGGATTTAGTTGAATTGTATTGAGTTGAATTGATATCGAGTTGAATTGATTGAGGATTAATTGATTTGGTTATTTTTGGTGTTAAAGTGTTTGTGGATTTGGCTGTTTTTTTTCAGAATGGTTTGTATTAATTGAGGTGAACAGGGGTTGTGAATTCTATCAAATAGAGGGAGTGAATTAAACGAGGGAGTGAATTCAACAAGGTGGTGAATTCTGTTTTTGTGAATTTTTTATTTCGTATATTTGTATAGTGTGAATTCTGTTAATATGGCATGTGAATTCTATCAAGTAGAGGGAGTGAATTCAACAAGGGGGTGAATTTTGTTAATTTTGTTATTTATGGTGTGTGAATTCTATCAAATAGAGGAAGAGAATTCTATTACGGTTTCAATGTGTGAATTGTGTTCAATATGAGTGTGAATTCTGTATTTTATAGTTGTGAATTCTGCATGGTTTATCTTTATTGTGTTCAAATGGGGTTGTGAATTGTTTGTGAATGGGTGTGAATCGTCTGGTTTAGGGATGTGAATTCTCTGTTTCAAATGATAGAAAAATGGCATTTTCACAGGCCTCCAACAGATGCAAAAATTAACAGATAACACAGAAAATGTAGCCAAAAAAAAAAATTCACTAACCAGTACTAAACAACGGATGTTTCCATTATATGCAACGAGTTGGGGTTACAAAATAGGGTTTGGATTGAATGGTGAACTCCCCTGGGGGTGAATTATGTCAGATGGGTTTTGGATTCTGCTAATTTGGGTGTGAATTCAGGCAATGGTGCGTGTGAATTAAGCCCATGGTGCATATGGTGCATGTGAATTCTGTTTTCAGGAATGTATAGTGGAAATTGGATGAACTATGTTTTCAGAAATACTGGTAAAGTTGGTCCAATGTAGAATTTTCAAGAGTCACTTAAGCTTTCTAGAATAGGATGCTCGTCTCTGATCCCATACATGTTTTCTATCTGAAATAAGAATCCACACTTAGGAAAAAATCAAATTCCAGAACAATAAATTAAGAATTCACACCTCAGAACTTACTACACAAAAAATGAAGTGTTCACAGCTTTGAAAATGAGAGAATTCACATCTCCAAAATAAGAATCCAGATATCGGAAAATCAAAATTCACAAAACGAAGTAGAATGAATTCACATCTCATAACTTACTACACAAAAAATGAAAGAATTCACATCTTCGAGAGAGAATTCACATCCCCAAAATAACAATCTACATCTCAGGAAATGAAATACATCTAGAAGAACGAAAACAACTGAAGATACACAGTCTATCTCTTCAATGCAACAAGATTTTTGGACAGAAACAAGAGAATATCACATCTGAAAAAAGTTGAAAATTTACATGATTCACAATGATCAATGTGCAGCTAGTACAATGACAAAGATTCTCCAGAAATGTGTTGCCGCTTTTGCAATCTCTAGAAATGTGTTTCCTACTTTTTCCGCTGCAGTATCTCCTGCATTGGCAAACCCGTTAACCCAGCACCTCCTCACGGCTCATTCAATTTGACCTTGTTGTCTCTGCAGTTCAGCTTGCTATGGAGTCTCCTTGCCTCCTCTTCACTTTTGTGCATCTCCAACGTCCATGACCTTGATTTCTGGCTTAGTATCTTGTGTATGATATCTGCCCTTATCTTTTTGACGTGATGCTTTGTGAGGCTTTGTGCAATCCCATCTACATCATTATTGATATAATGTTGGATGATGTAGCACACAATTGGGCCACAATCAAGTCTGCAGTAACAGATAAACTAAATGTGTTAGTTGAATGCTTATATTTTTCCTTTAGGTTTAGGTTTGTAGATACAGAGAAGTGGTTTTAAGACATACGAATTGGGCTGCTGTTTTGGTGTCGGACACATGCGAGCAGTTGATGAGAAGTTTTCCAGTCTAGATATGCGTATTTCTGAACAGATGTATTTAGTGATTGCCAGCCTCTGATGAATTTAGAGTATCAATTAGTAAAAAATAAATGAATTGGATTCTAATATAGAGAGAAGACAAAGTAATTAGTAAGAAGTTAACCAATGGAGTTGATGCATCAAAGTAGTTGTCCCTCCCTTGGATTTTCAGTGAGTTGTAGTATAACCACATTGGTCGAGTAGTATCAAGGATGAGGAGTGTCCAGTGGCTTTTGCAAAATATTGGGAAGATCAGATATGATGCAGAATTTATGGCATCTGGCAGTAGTTCTCCAAACATTTGTTCATTCTGCTCAGTGGTGTTCAATACAAACGTGTTCTGTGTTGAAGGAAAAGATTTTAATTTTTGTTTAGAGAGTTAATATATTAGGCTATTTAAAAAAAAATAATACAGTAATTTGTTTCATACCATCAGGTCGCCAGAGAAGATGTATGACCTCTTCGGTTGTGATTCAATCAAACTGAAATTCGGAAAGTTGTCGTACTCCTCGACCAGAAGTTCAGCATAGGCATTTATTGTCTGTAACACAACGTAATGAATTAACTTATTATATAGCATGCGGTATTAAGTTTATTATGAATGTATGTACCTCGGTGCCAAGCTCGCCATCTCGAAGTATCTCTTGGATGTCTTCAACCATTACAAAGCCTTTTGCTCCAGTATAGGCCACATTGCTGTTCAAAGAAGACAATGTTTTATTTTAATAGTACAAACAAAGATTTATCTATGCAATCAATTAAAAGATGAAATTAGGAATACTGTCAGATGGAGTGTGAATTGTGTCAAATGGGGGGTGAATTCTGTCTTGAGGGGTGTGAATACTGTCAAATTGGGGGGGTGAATTATACACATGGTACATGTGAATTCTACATTTGTTGCTCCTGTATCTCAGAATCCCTAAACTACCACTATTCTATCTCAGAAAGCAAGTTGGAATACTGTCAAATTGGGGTGAATTTTATTTTCAGGAATGTGAATTCTTTCAGATGGAGTGTGATTTATGTCAGATGGGGGTGTGAATTCTTACTTTGGAGATGCATTTGCCCACATTTCTTTGATGAGTTGCAATGTTGGTTGTGGCAGAAGCTTTAAAACTTGCATCTGATTGTTGAGTTTTTTCAGCTGCTTGCGGTCTGTTGGTCCATCTGTTTGCATTTTCATTTCTTCGGCAGCTCTGTTGTCAAGTAGGGGATAGATGTACATGGGATCAACATTCAGCTTCCTTGTCCCCTGGCTTGTTTTCTCCTTGATCCTTCGATATTTTGATGGTGGAGTGGTTTTTTTCTTAGTTGCCTGTGTAATGGTGTGCACAAATTCCAAAGTGTCTTGCGTTGAGTATGGTTTTACTTGAGCACTCTGTGTTACACTGTGGACTTGTTGCTCTATGTTTTGCTCTTCGGTCTCATTAGAGAAGGGTTCAAGTTTTGGACTTCCTTTGCTCCTTTGTTTGGTTTCTAGCAGCTCTTTTTTCAGTTCTTTGTTTTCCCTTTCAAGCTCTGCGTTGTTCCTTTCAATCTCCTGTTTGTGTTGTTGCAGAGCTTCCACCTCTTTAAGAAAAACCATCTTCTCCTCTTCCAGTTGTGTTTTCTCAGTTTGCAATTGGTGTTCCTTTTTTTCTGCAGCCTTCTTCTCTGCAAGTGAGATCTTTTTATCCTCAATTAATGCCATTTGTGCATCTGTAAGCTGCTGCTCCTGTTTTGCTGCAGCTTCTATGAATTCAAGCTCCATTTGCATCTTTTCCATTCGTGCATTTTCCAGTTCCTGAGCCAGTTTGCCTGCAGTTTCTTTCAGTCCAAGTGAGATCTTTTTCTCCTCGATTAATGCCATTCGTGCATCTGTGAGCTGCTGCTCCTGTTTTGCTGCAGCTTCTATGAATTCAAACTCCATTTGCAGCTTTTCCTCACTGATTGCCATGTGTGACTCTTTGATATTTTGTATGGCCAAGAGAAGGGCTTCTTTGTCTTTCCCTTGTTGATTCCTTCTTTCCTTGTACAAAAAATCAATTTTTTGAAGGAGTTCTGCCATTTTTACCTCATTAGTTTTGTTTTGTTCCTTGAGTGTGTCAATTATAACTTCCTGTTGCCTGTTTACCTCCTGGAGCTGCTCAACAAGTGGTTCAGTTACTCTTTGCACTGCAGAGGAACACAAAAATTCAAGGTTGGGTTGGGGTTCATCTTCATCAAGATGGATATATGCTGGCAGAGGGGATAACATAAGATGTGGAAACACCTCTGCATTTGTTGGCAGGTATGTGTTAGGGACAAGTGTTGATCCCGAGTCCTGATCAGATATAAATCTTTGGATTTGACTTTGATTTTGGGATATGTGGAGCAGTGCTTTTGATACTTCTAACTCATTCGCCTGAGGAGGGTTCTGTGTTTGTGGTGCTTGAAAATGCTGGTTGGGTTGTGAAATGTCCTCAAGGCCAAGATAATCATGACCACCAGCATGAGCATTGTCATCATCTTTGTCTTCAGGATTAACAGGAGAATAATTACCAGCACCATCATCACAAGGACTATCATCATCATCAGCAGCAGCATCATTATCACTATCGTCGTCATCATCACCATTGTCGTCATTTTCTCCAGCATTAATCGGAGAATAATTACCAGCACCATCATCATGAGAACTATCATCATCTGCAGCAGCATCACCATCGCCATCGCTATCATCATCATCATCATCTTCATCATCTCCATCTCCATCTCCATCTCCTTCTCCCTCTCCCTCTCCTTCTCCTTCTTCTTCTTCTCCTTCTTCTCCTTTTCCTTCTCCTTCTCCTTCTCCTTCTTCTCCTTCTCCTTCTCCTCTTTCTCCTTCTTCTCCTTCTCCTTCTCCTTCTCCTTCTCCTTCTCCTTCTTCTCCTCCTTTTTGAACACAAGGAAATTTCATTTTGTAAAGTTTGTGTTCTTGATCGGTTTCAATAAGTTCAGCAACTTGTACCTATGACAATGATTGAATATGTCAAATAGATTTCTAACATCAATAGGAGGATATATATTTTACAGGCCATGAAAGGCAGAATTCACATCCTGTAATGCAGAATTCAGATTCTCTGATGCAGAATTCACACCTTCAAACTAGATATATTGCGCAGGTCAAATGAAGAAGATAGTATTAATAGTACATATAAAACATCTAGCTACGTAATCAATTAAAAATGTAGGTGGGAATACTGTCAGTTGGGGTGTGAATTGTGTGAATAATACACATGGGGCATACTGTCAAATGGGGGTGAATACTAAAGATGAGGTGTGAATTGTGTCAAATAGCATGTGAACTCTGTCAAATGGCGTGTGAATTGTGTCAAATTGGGAGTGGACTCTGTCAAATGGGATGGGGATTCCGCCATTTTGGATGTGAATTCTTCCAATGGTGTGTGTGAATTAAGCCAGTGGTGCCTTAAGCAAATGGTGCATGTGAATTTGCATATCTTGCTAGTTGCAAAAAACTGAAGAGTTCACGACAAGCAAATAAAAAAAAAGAATTGTGTCAAATTGGGTGTGAATAATACACATGGGGCATATGAATTCTACATTTGGTAGAATTCACACCTTTGAACTAGATATATTGTGCAGGCCAAATGAAGAACTGATATATTTGAAAAGGACATTACTCACTTTCCTTACCGCAATAATTGAGTTTACCTTAATTTGTCTTGCTTTCACGATGTTTGGAATGGCTTGCAATGCATGTTCAAGTGTGGATATATTCCACTTAAGTAATCTGGGCACTTGATGTTCTGACAACTCTTGTTCCAGAATGTTTGTATGCTCGCATAGCCAGTACTGGAAATATGTAATTGATTAGCAGATGTATTGGAAGTGTTGTATGTCATGCAACTGTAAAAACAAATTTGATTCAGTTCACTTACTGGAAGTAGCAATTGGCAGCCCTTCACATCTTTCGGTGAATGTTGGGATTTCTTTATTGATTCAACAAGCTCATTGTGTATTTCAGCTGCCCAGTTGTATGACTTCATCTTAGTTAGGTCTTCCATTGCATCGACATGCTTCCATGAGACCGTTATACCGGATGTTGGGAAAAAAAGTTTGACAATGAGAAACATGCAGACCAAACGTGCAACATCTTGCACATCTTCAATGCTGGTTTTGTTCTCTTGGGCAAGTTCTTTCAACATATCTGATATGGCTTTGGTTGTCAGTCTTTGTTGAATGTTGCGTCTTTTGGCAAATGCAACATGTTCTCTAGTCTTCAATCTTGCTGCAAACGGCTCTGTACCGCAAGATATTCCAAAAATTAACTTGACATGATTTGCCGTTAGCTTCACATTCTTCCCAGCTATTGTAAAGCAATCTGTTTCTGGATTGTATGCAGCAACAAGTTTTTTGAAAACTGTGTCTGACTTGATGCATTTGTCAGCATCCAATGTTCGTGAGATGATTGAATCAATGATCAGCCAGAATGGTGTTTGTTTCAGCAGGTTGAGGTGGTCAGCTCTGAGACTCAGATCTTGCAGAAACATAACTGTCAACTGAAGGTTGGATCTATTTTTTGTGTCTGTCTGTGTATGTGTTTGTGTTGTTCTTGCCCTTTTCCTTGTGCTTGCTCTTCTCCCTTGTTGTGGGTATGTCAACGTCAATAAGGTTTGAGTTGGTTGTGCCGTTGTTGACCTTGTTCTAATTGGGTAGGTTAATGGCAAAGAGGAGTGGGATGAGGTTTTTGATGGAATTTGGCGTGGACTTTTCCTTATTTTCTTGGGTTGTTGTTCCTCCAATGGCAAAGAGGAGTGGGATGAGGTTTTTGATGGAATTTGGCGTGGACTTTTCCTTATTCTCTTGGGTTGTTGTTCCTCCAATGGCAAAGAGGAGTGGGATGAGGTTTTTGATGGAATTTGGCGTGAACTTTTCCTTATTCTCTTGGGTTGTTGTTCCTCCAATGATGGACTTGGTGGTTGGGTTTGGACTTCTCGTTTTCTTTTTTCCCTCCCATGCGTTTTTGGTGGTGGTTGGGTTTGATTTTCTGTTGACTTTATTGCCAACCTTTTTCTTTTTGGTACTTCCTGGATTGGTTGAGATGTTGGGAGCGGTAGCCTGATTGGCGGTACCTTGCATGGTGGTAGCCTCTTGGATCCAGGAGGACTAGCTGTCAGTGGTACCCTCTTCAATTCAGCTTCCTTCAATTTTTGTTCTATTTCTTGATACTCTTTTTCAGAGACATAGCATCCCGATTCTGTTGTCATTGTTCCTTATGAGATTCTGTGCCTATGGCAAGAAACAAGGTAAAATTTATAAGGGACATAACATCAGGGTATCAAACAATTCTGAAATGCTGAATTCCCACAGAAATAATTAATTCACTCTTTTGAAAAAAACAGAGCTTGCTACCCAAAAATGAAGTATTCAGACCTTTGGAAAAGGACATGATTCACACTAACAATTATTAAATGCAGAATTCACACAAGCATAAAGAATTCACAACTTTAAAAGAAAACGCCTACTCATGAAAGAGACGAAGAAGAAGACTAGAATTTCAAAAGATATTAGAGTTTAAAAAAACCACAACACTGAAGAAACAAAAAACCGCCTAATTGTGAACCCCTCGGGGGTGAATTCTGTCAAATGGGGTTTGGATTCTTCCAATTTGGGTGTGAATTTAGGCAATGGTGCGTGTGAATTAAGCCAATGGTGCATATGGTCCATGTGAATTCTGTTTTCAGGAATGTATAGTGGAAATTGGTTGAATTATGTTCTGAGGAATTATGTCTAACCAATGGTGTGAAATATGTTTTTAGGGCGTCTGAACTCTTTCAAATTGGGGTGAATTCTGTCATGTGGGGTGTGAATACTGTCAGATGGGGGTAAATACTGTCAGATGAGGTGTGAATTGTGTCAAATGGCGTGTGAACTCTGTCAAATGGCGTGTGAATTGTGTCAAATTGGGAGTGAACTCTGTCAAATGGGGTGGGGATTCCGCCATTTTGGATGTGAATTCTTCCAATGGTGTGTGTGAATTAAGCCAGTGGTGCCTTAAGCAAATGGTGCATGTGAATTTGCATATCTTGCTAAGTGCAAAAAACTGAAGAGTTCACGACATGCAAATAAAAAAAAGGATTCACATCCCAAAATGAGAATCCACAGCTTGTTGAGTTCACAGCTTCAAGAGAGGATTCACATCCCCAGAAATAACAATCCACATCTCGGAAAATGGAAATTCACAAAACGAAGTAGAATTCACACCTCATAGCTTACTACACAAAAAAAGAAGAGTTCATAGCTTTGAGAGAGAATTCACAGCCCCAAAATCTACCAAATGGATTCACATCCCCAAAATCTCAAAACGAAGAATAAATCACACCTTAAAAGTTAAACACAACTCACACAGGCAAATATGCGAACAAAAAGGCAGAAAAACTCAGATCTAAGGTGTGTAGATCATGATATACAGGCAACAAAAGCAACATACAAGAATTCACACGATGTGAAATACGAAAGTGTAGAAAAAGGATAGAAGAAGAAGAAGAAGAAGAAACAGTGATTACCGAAGAAGGGGGATAATCTGGTTGAAGGATTGACGACGTTGATCAGTTTTTTTTGGGTTTGTTGAAGGTGGGGAAGGACGTCGCTATCGTTTTGAAGAACGTTGAGGGTTTAGGGTTTGCTGAAAGTTGAAAAGGACAGGAGCGAAGTGTATTTTTTGGGATTATATGTATTGTTCGACTATAGCGGGGGTATTTTTGGTAGTTTACTTAAAACGGGGCTTCTGGGGAATGGGCTTGACAAATGATGGGCTTGGATGGGTAGCTATTGACATTTTGGGGCCGGCCAGTCAGAAGCCCAAAACAAAAACCTACTGCCAACAAAAGTCCACTGGCAACCCGAGACCAAACAAAACAACCCACCATCACCGGAGCACCATCCGAGTTCTATTTAGCCCGGGTCAAAACTACAGTAGAGAGGACGACCCGCTAGAAACCAACCGTCGGTGAAATTGCAAACAGCAGCCAAACCCAAAAACCCTTACCAAACTTAAACCCAAAACAGACCCAAATTCACCAACAACCACCATGCTGCCGGTCACCATCCCTGTCACCACAACACCATCAGGGAACCCAACAAGCCGCACAATTACAAGCTCTACAAATCAATAGTAACTTGTTCAAGCTTATTTTGTTTAGATACAACTATGTTTTCAAAGAATTTTTAATTAATGAATCAAATATGAGCTTGGATTGGAGTAGTTTGGTCTTTAATTTGTCAATCTTAGAGCATTTCCACTCCTTACTCAAATTTGAATTCAAATTGATCAAATTTGACTAAAAATCACCCAAAATAAATATTCCTTACTCAAATTCGTACCAAATTTGAGTTTTACTCAAATTTCTCCTCAAATTTGGTTAGAACCAAATCCTTACTCAAATTTTCAAGACTATTTTCTCTCCCACAAATTTACAACTATGCTCTTAATGAAACATGAACTCAAATTTTATGCCTAGATTTGCATTTGCCTATTGGATTGTTTCATATCAAATGAAGCTTTCACCCAAATTTTCATTCAAATTTGAGTAAAAATTAGGATAAGCAGTGGAGTTGCTCTTGGAAAAGGAGAAGTTAGAAAGAAAAAGAGTAGGAATAATTCAAAGTGGATTGTCTATTCTACTTAATGATGTAATTTTAGCACTTCACTTTTTGTTTTATTTTTTGTTTTGATTAAGAAACAAAGTGAAGTGTCAGTAGCTAAACTGAAGTGTTAAAATCAATTTCCTCTACATTGTTTTCCCTTTTGCAGAACAGGTTTTCTGGCCAACTTTGCTACCGGTTCAATGTTGACTTGGCTTAACTACAACATATATGGATGATTACTTGGAGCTTTTTCTGCTACTTTAAGTAATTGTATTGCCTTTCATTTAAGCAGGATTGTCAGGTGGAGCCATAGCTGTAATATTTATAGGAGTAGCGATGGGAGCACTGTTTGTGTTTGTTTGCATAAGATGGGGGTTCTACAGAAAGAACAAAGTGCCGGCCGAATCGAGTTCACAAAGAGACGTAGAACTATCTCGTCAAACTGGAAGGGGTATTTCTCCCCTATTTCTTTTCTTTGTGTTTGAAAGCATGCTTCATGGATATATCTTGGTAGAAATTTCCCTTTAACTTGTTTGACGCTTTGGCTGAAGATCGAATCCAATCTGATTAACTTGGAAACTTTATGCACAAAATGGTCAAATTTTCTCTGGAATTCTTGACACCCGTGGTTACAAGTTCATTAATTTACACTTACCCTTGGCACATTTGGTGTTCAGTTCATGGGAAAACAGAAGGTTGCTTTCCAAATCTGTTTAAAAAATAGTGATTATTTGATTCGGTGCAACCCTTGATTTTTTAATGAGTGCGCTTAAGTTTCATAGACGTTGCAGGTCATTACTGTTGCTCAATCGTGCCCTTTGATTCTAAAGCACGCGACATTTTACTCTGTATTCGTAGGGCCACGAAAATATTTGGTTGATGGGAAATTTTCCTGAGCTAAAGTTATCTTATGTTCTTTCATGTGCCGAAGCATATTCATATGGAGTTTCTATGATTCCTCAGCTTCTCATGTTGCAAAACATGAATTAGTCAACTACACTGATGTGTTTTTCCCTTGCTTGTGTTTTTAGCTCGGCGAAGTACTTTAGAGAAATCAGACTCCCTTGGCGCTCCTGATACTACTTCACGTCGCTATGAAAAGCTTGCGAAGGCAATTGATTACCAAGCTAAGTTGCGAGGAGCATCCGATGGTGACAAGAACACGAATACCGGACGTGGTGTATCAACTGGGGCCACGACTATGGAAGGCGGTATATCCCTTGGGAGCTCGAATATTGATGCTCCTGTATCGATTGGCACCACGACTATAAATTTTGTGAACGCGATGTTGGCAAAATGTGCGTCATTCGGGAACACAGGTGTCGGAGGTGGTGGATCAATTGTGAACATGAATACCGGTCGTGGTGTATCAATTGGGAACACAAATATCGAAGGTGGTTGATCAGTTGGCAGCACGGATCGAAACTCGAGGTGGTGCATCGATCGATTGGGATCAGTATACCCGAGTGTTCTCTCTCTCTCTCTCTCTCTCTCTCTCTCTCTCTCTCTCTCTCTCTCTCTCTCTCTCATGTTGGGCTCCGAATTCAACCAATTAATGCCTTATTTGGATAGTGATTTGAAAAAAATTTCTCAACTCAAAAAATACTCGTTACTTTTATTTTCAATCATTACTCACACCTATCTTCAATCATTATTCTAATTTCTCTCTCCAGTCATTACTCATACTTGCAATCAACCCTTGGAGGACAATGTTCTGACCTCTATTTCAGATAAGTTGAGAAATTTCAACTAAGTTCCTTCAAGGGATGATCAACCTCGAAGGACATTGAGTTCCAATGGATGCTTTTCTGTAAAATTAGCTTATTCCAATTGGGAGATAAGAACCTTTCAATGTAACATCAACCTCAACTCCATTTGGAAAAATCTCGGTCCAGCAAGAACTGATGCTTTTGTTTGGCTGGTTGCTCGAGAAAAAATTGCTACTAGATCCGTATTAGTTAAGAGAAATATCATTCCTCTAAATCTTGGCAACAGTCCTATATGCTCTGTTTCTTCAGAGACACCTTTTCATTTGCTTCTTCTTTGCAACTTCGCTTGGAATATTTGGTGCGATATCTTTACTTGTTGGAATGTTTCTTAGATTTGTCTTTCATCTATCGTTGGCCTGATCGATTTTTGGTTCTCCAATTCTTTCATAACTTGGAGGAAATTTGTTGGAATATCACATTTTATGCCGGTCTTTGGTTTATTTGGAAAGTAAGAAACGACCTTGTCTTCAATAGTTCAATTCCTAGCGTTGAGGAAGTGGTTGACCTTATCAAACTAAGAGTGGCTTTTTGGGTTAAAGGGAGATGCAATCTTATAATCTATTCTGTTGAAGACTTCAGTAGCCATTTGGATGGCATTAGAAAGCATAAAATTCGAGTCCCTTTGTAATTTCTCTTCTTTTTTTTTCAACTCTTGGTTGGTCTTTTCTTCTTCTCTTTTTGGATTGTTGGCTAGCATATGATTGGATTGATTTTTCCTTTCAATGATGCTTGCTCTATCCTTCTTGATGTACTCATTATCAAATTTCTAGTATAATTTCTTTGCCTATCAAAAAAAATTGGTCTCATTTCTTTCTCTATTCATAACCCTACAAAATTTTTCAAAAACACATTTAAACACAGCATAAGCCATGTGACCATTCATTTGCTAGCTGGGTAGATATGTATTGTTATGATCTAATACAATTAAAGTTGGCCTCTCCGCCTATATAATAATTTGATCTCGCTTTACATACTACCCAGAGCTAGCTTTTGTCATTGCCAGATGTTTTTATTAAGAAAGTGAACTTGATATCCTAACTTCATGTTGGGAATTTTCTCGATCCCATCTGCAACGGAAGTGTAACAACATTACACGCGCACAAAAAAGAACACAAATTATTTACCTGTTTCGGCCCAAATGCCTACTCCATGGGAGAAAGAGGGATTCCACAATATGAAAAATAGAAAACTACCATGTGAGATGAAAAATCCTTCTCGAGCTCCTAACACCATGGCTTTAGGCAATGTTTTTCACTCACCCCTACATCTCTATTTTTCTTCACATCTACTCTCCTCTCACCTCACGGCCAGTGTATCCGGCAACCCCCGAAGGGACTGCACTGTCACGTTATTCATTTAACTCACAATCAGCAAACACTGACTTCACCACACAAACCCCTTAAATACATGTCATTGGCGGAAAAGGAAAAAAGGAGCACCGAAACCTCTTGAATTGGCTAGATGGTTCTGGAGCGAAAACATCACAATTATTACTCCACAAATGCTCAGCCGGCTTTAACCCATCTCAATTCTCAAGAGAATTTCCAAGGATATCTGAAGAGGGTGGCAGTCATGGTCAAACCTTTTGAGTCTTTTTGCCACGGGAACTGGCAATAAACTCGGAGCATCCTATAGCAACGCCATCGCAGTTTTCACTTTGGAATGAAATTGCATAGACATGATTTGTATTTGAAACTGGGCTAAGTTGGCTATAATGAATAGTTATCTCCATTACAGGCCCGTCTATGTCTCCACAAAAGTGCAAACCAAATCGGCTAGAGTAGCGGGCGTGCTAGAACTGGATTGTAGTCCAAACTGTTTTCCAAGGCCTTCGTGCCTCAAAATCTGTCTTCGTGTTGAGCGGATTGAATACGATCAAAAGGGGTATGACCGTATATGGTTCGTGGTTTGCCTTTAATAAAAAAGGAATTAAAATTGCCTAACCGGTGTTAGAAAATGGGAAACAAAAATAAAAGGACTGAAAGATAAAGATGAAACAAACTTTATTAGCGGCTTAACAAAGTTTGGGTACAAGAAAGTAAACAACAAGATCTAGGCTAGGCTAGATTAAAAGGAAATACAATACTTTGCTGAAAAGTAAATGAAAGGTAAATTTAGTAAGCACTGGGTTTGTTGCTGCTGGAACCGAAAGATAAAAATAGTTGAAAGATAATTGAAATGTAATTTGGATAAGCCGTGGGCATGTTGGTGCTGGGCCCATTGCAACGACCCTGATTTTCAATCAGTGAAAATTTCGTTAAATATTTGAATTTTATTTTAATTTCCTTAATTTCCTTGTGGTTTGTCATAATTACGTTTTTGCCCTTCAAATTCGATTTCTTTGCGCTTTGGCCTACTTAGCAAGCTTAGTTAGCTTCTAACCATCCGGTTGGAGAAACTAAACTAGAAAGCCATCTAGTCACCTTTCCCTAACCTCAAATGGACCGTTTTGCCCCCCCTGGACACTTTGAACCTTTTGAACCTTTTTAACCCTAAGATTCTTGTAGTACCTTTTTTAATTATTTTGTATTAGGGTTTTGATCTTCCTAGATCACATGGTACATATGTATATATTATATTGTACTTGGAAGGTTAAAGTAATGCCTTAAGTACCATGTGCCTATTGATTAGTTTAATGGGAAAATCTTAGCCCTTAAGTCTACTTTTGATCTTTTGTACAAAAGTACCTTTACTTTAATTGTTTTCTTACACATGGTTGTATATATATATATATATATATATATATATATATGTGTGTGTGTGTGTGTGTGTGTGTGTGTGTGTGTACTTGAGCAAGAGAGGAGAGAGAGGCCGGAGAGAGAGAGAGAGAGGAGAGAGAGGCCGAAAGGGAGAGAGAGGGAGAGAGAGAAAGGAAAGAGGAAGGAAGGAGATTGGTTGTACCTTGGTTGATCTCCCTTGTACTTAAAATCCTTGGTATATCTTTCTTCCTAGCTAAGTAACTAACCCACCATTAACCTCCAATGTACTTCCTTGATTTGTTTAACACAAAATCTAGTTCACACCTCCTTGCCCACCAAGTCTTCCAAGAAACAAATCCTAGCCATTGGATTTGCCTTTGATCTTCCAAGATTCATGACAAGTGTCAAAGAGAGGGAGAGAGAGAGAGGGGGGCCAGCCATTGAGAAGAGGAGAGAGAGCCAAGGTTTTTCCTATAAATAGAAGCTCATTCCAAGCATTTCAACTCACACCTTCAAGCTTGCTCTTCCTTCTCTCTAGAAACCATTTCTGGGCAGCCTACTGTCCCTTCGGAAATCCCCAGTTTTCTCTTGTTTAGAGTAGTTTTTAGAACCAACTTCCTTCTGGAAAGTTGTAGAGAACTTCGAGAGCTTCAAGTTAGGCTCAAGAATCACCCCAATCGGTCAAGAAATGACCAAGATATTGGCATCCGAAGTTCAGTAAAATCTCGGATTCCAAATTCCGGACAGCTTACTGTCTTCTCCTTTATCACTATTTTTCTCCAACCTAGGGTTGTTTCTAGGATCAACTTTCTTCACGAAAGTTGTAGAGGGTTTCAAGAGCTTCGATTTGGACCCAAGAACGACTGTATTCGGCCAAGGATTGACCGAGTTACTGCCGACCAAAGTTCGGGCCAGATTCGTGAGATTCACCACCCGTAGGATTTTTCCAACTTGCTTATTCGGCCCCGACTAGTTTCGGATCAAGGTAGGATCTTCTTAAACTTCTATTCCTAAGTATAAGTAGGTTATTTTGAATTACTTTTCATCTCAAGTATTTGTATTTTGATCTTTAAGATGAATATGAGCATGCATATATGAATTGCTTGTACTACTTGTGATATATTCTAGAGTTGGGTGATCTTGTTTGTTTAAACTCAAGATTTCGATGAACGTTGAATGATTGATTGTGTAGAAGTCCTATGCTTGACCGATTCCTAGTCCTAAAATAATGGGTTGCCCCAAGCGTAGGGCGGAAACCGATGTAGCACAATACCCGGTAAGACCGGAGTCGAATCCACTAAGGACGGTGAAGTGTGTGCTGTAGAACCTCGGGTTTTAGTATTAAAATTAGCTCTTAGGTAGCCACCCTTTGTTTGTTTGATTGAGATTTAACTAATACTAACAAATAACTTGCTCAAATGATTTAAAAGAGAGGCATGGTCATTGGAATCCGGCGATCGCTACCCAATCAGAATCCGCTCGCTTTTCAAAGTTCTAAAAACGGTTAAATTTTAGGGAGAATTGGAAACTCCGAAAGATGCAAATCCTAAGGTTGCCGGTCCCGTACACAGCGGCGAACAGGTTTTGGTCCCCCGTTCCCGCTCACATGAGTCCCGGCAATGCCTTGGATTCGTCCAACGGACGTAGTTTTCACCAACTAAAATTATTCAATTAAATTAATGTGCGAAAAAATTGCGAGACGAATCCTAATTGGGTCGCAGCGCGCCTTTACCCAGCGACCAAACCTCAGAAAGACTACTCACTCATTATTAAAAATAAAAAGAATAAAACCCTAATTTGAATCATGCTTTTTTTTTACTGTAGAAAGAAAATAAATCGAAGATAACGACTAATTGAAAACCAATGAACAACTTTAATTAAGAACAGAAATTAAAACTAGTTATCAGCGTGTGAGCAATTGAACAAAACTTAAAATAACTTGAATGGAAAAAAACACAACTCACGAGAACAACTGAACAATATTCGGAACAAAGAAAACCTGACGAAGCCCGTTTGACAGCCTCGTCGTTTCCTGCGTGATTACCCAAGAAGATATCACCGCACCTCTGTTCTTTTTTCCGTCTGTAAAAGAGAACTACTGAAACCTAAATAAAACTAATATCCTCGCAGTCCCCGTCCTTCGTCCTTTTATAAGTGAGAAAAGTGCCGACCTATCTTTTTTTTACTTTTCTTCTGGGTGGGCTTTCAAAGCTACTTCCAAATATGGTGGGCCATATGCCCACAGCCGAGAGAAGTTGACTTGGGCTTGCTAATTCTTCTTCTTTTCTTTTCTTAGTCCAAGACTAAGTCAAAATCAGGAGTAAATAATGGTAGTTCTTTGGACCCACCAAAATAACATGTATAGCTTCTATTCTTTTGCTGCCAATTACACCTTCTCGATCAGTTGGAACATTTTTAAGGCCCAATTCTTGAAGCTCTAGCCAGGATCTGGAATGTATTCCAATTCATTCTCCAAAATTCCTACAATACAAAAATTAAGCATTAAAACACTAAGTAATAAAATAAATAGACTTAGCAAAGATAAATTATGGGGTGCTTATGTGAACATTTGCGTGCCTATCACACCCCCCAACTTACACTTTGCTAGTCCCGAGCAAAGAAAACAAAAGGCAACTAAAGAAAATAAATTAAAACCGATAGTTCTTTTAAACCCCCAGGCAGCCCCAGTGGGACGAGTGAAGTCTCGTGAGGGTTTTTAGCAATGATCACCCACAAAACACCAAGAATCCTTTCACATGAAATCCGAAAAACCTTAAGACTGCTCAATGATATCTCAAACAAAGAATTTGAAGCCATTGTAGTGAGATAACGACATAAGCAGTTCTAGATGCTATCAAGTCAGAAAAATAAGTCGTGGCACCTATACTCAACGTGTGTGAACAAGGGCTTCGGTCACAAGTGAAAAATAACCAAAAGTTCTCTCCGGACCGAGTCTTGACTTCAAATCTCACTGTGTCATGCACTCAACAAATGAAATCACTCGAAACAAGGTGCATATTACTCTTAATATGTGCGGGCAGATGTTAAGTAAATGAAAGCAAGATACTTCCACACCAATGACACGAAAAGAAAGCTTTATATAGTGGACACATGATCTCATGAACAGTATGCCAAGTATTGAAAACTCTCTTTATCCACCAAACCACAGCTCATTGCCCTTAGGATCAAATAGGACTTTCATTTCGGTTATAACCTTAGGTAAGGAAAGTATTTCAAGGTTAGGGTAAAACATTCAAGTGTCCGAGAATAGGCTAACAACAGCTCAAATAGGGCAAATATAATGATGCGTGCCCCCTTTTATAAATATCTTTCTTCTCCTTTCAACTTCGCCACATCTCTCCTCCTAACTCTTTAATAAAATCTCACATTAAGAACAAATTTTTCTCCTTCCACAATAATTTGGTGTCTTTCCTTTTTGTTTTTCTTGTTCTCATTCTTTCTTTCTTTTTTAAATGGGAAAGATCACCACCAATAAAATACAATTCTCAACTTCATTCATCTCCTTATTTTCTCACTAGTTCACATCATTAACTAGCCATTCTCAAGAACACAATATAGGTGATAGAGCTCAACAAGAAAAAGGCTAGCAGGCCAGAGGTTCAAGCGGGCTCATAAGAGATAAATATATGAAAGGAAGAAACGAACTGGCTCAAAATAGCAAAAAGGGCCTATAATCCTTTCCAAAGGGCAATACAACCATGTAAATTCCAAATCCTAGGCAAATTAAAATATTCTCAATACTTGACAACAAAAATAATGAGACCCACAACGAATTTGCTCTTTCGTGACAAACAAGAGTTTATTTGACACCACTCCAAGAAAAATAAGGCTCTAAACTCACATGGGAATAAGTCTCCACTAAACTAGCCATCGAGAATAATCAAGTCACAACTCACAAGCAACCAAAGCCCAAATAGACGTGAAGTGCAAATGTGCTAAAAATAAATGCCATGACAAATTCTTCGCGACAAGCTAGCAAAAAGAACTACAATGCCACCACAAATATAAAAAGAATGACTATCACATCTCAAACTCAATCAATTACGAGCCAATCTCAACAGGTTTCAAGTCTCATGCAAAAAGAATCCCATTTTTTTTTTTGAATCTAACAAAAAAAAGATCAAAGTGATTCCTCCCCCCAACTTGAACTATTCAATGTCCTCATTGAAAGCATGAAAATAAAGATAGGACAGAAACATAAAAGAGAGGAGAGATAGCACCTCGAAACGGAGGGGCTAAGCAGAGTACACTATAGAGAGGGAGAGACCCCCCAACTTGGATCGAACAACCTGCAAAAAGTTAGCCTCCAAAACAGCAAGAAAAATAACTAAAAGAAACTAAAAAAAAGTAAGAAATAAAATGAAAAGCAAAAAATCATCCACTTTCTTCACGCGAAAGACACGGGTACTACTTTTCTCCCTGGTCAAAGACTGTGGTTCCCTATTTGTTGGAAGGACAGTATGCATAGGATTCAACGATATCTTGAGAAGTAGTGCCATCATCTAATAGGCTGTCACTCCCTCTGGGGCTTCCAGATTCCTTACCCACCACTCCGTTTGTGAAGCAATCTCCACAGAGTTTGGACATTAAAGTCAGATGGTTCAGACAGAATTCTCGCTGCTAACTACGCGCCTGCCGTCAGACCCAACCTCCTAAGTACTACATACATAGCTTTGACCAGGTGGCTATACCAGACCATTATTCTAATTTTTTCCACTTTTCCAATTTCCTTTTTTTTTTTTTTGGATTTTAACAATAAACAAAGGAACAAGTATATAAATATTGTGTCCAAAACCCAAGTCAATGATGGGTACCCCTATTACTAGGAGCCGGGTCCACTCCTTAGTGAAGAAAGTGGTACGCAAAAGCTACCCGTCGGAACGTAGCCCAACGGCTACACAACAGGGTCATCCGAATAAACAGGATCGACCAAAATCTCATCAGGTTCCCCTACTTCCACATATTCCAAAAATGGCTTAAGACGCTGCCCATTAACCTTGGAAATATTACCATTCTTAGGATCACAAATATCTATCGATCCATTTGGATAAACCTTATGCACCACGTAGGGACCATCCCAACGGGATCTCAACTTACCAGGAAATAGATGGAGGCGCGAGTTATATAGTAAAACTTTCTGACCAACACTAAAGGTTTTTCGCTGAATATTCCTATCATGATACGCCTTAACCTTAGCTTTATAAATACTCGCACTCTCATACGCGTCATTCCTAATTTCCTCAAGCTCACACAATTGGAGCTTCCTATGGGCACCCGCCTCAGGTAAACGCGCATTAAGCGTCTTAATGGCCCAATAGGCCTTATGCTCCATCTCAACGGGCAAGTGGCAAGCCTTACCGTAAACAAGCCGGTAGGGTGAAGCACCCAACACGGTCTTATAAGCAGTGCGGTAGGCCCACAAGGCATCGGTCAACCGAAGTGACCAATCCTTCCTATTCGGGTTCACGGTCTTTTCTAGAATCCCCTTAATCTCACGATTCGCTAGCTCAGCCTGACCGTTGGTTTGAGGGTGATAGGAAGTTGACACCTTATGAGAGATGCCATACTTCCTCATCAAAGCCCCAAAAGACCTATTACAAAAGTGCGTGCCCTGATCAGAGATAATGGCACGTGGCATGCCAAACCTTGACAAAATGTTAACTCGTAAAAACTCCAGCACGACCTTAGAATCACTAGTCTTAGTGGGAATTGCCTCAACCCACTTGGAAACATAATCCACCGCCAGAAGGATGTACTCATAACCGTATGACATCGGAAATGGGCCCATGAAATCAATGCCCCAGCAATCGAAAACCTCTATCACAAAAATGTTCTGTAGGGGCATCATATTTCGTGGGCCAATCTTACCTAATTTCTGACACCGGTCACATGACTTACAAAAGACATACGCATCCTTAAAAAGACTCGGCCAAAAGAAACCACACTCACTGACCTTGGCGGCGGTCTTTTTTGCGGAGAAATGACCTCCACACGCCTCGGTGTGACAAAACTCTAAAATTCCCCTTTGATCAGCTTCGGGGACACACCGGCGCAAAATCTGGTCCGCACAATACTTGAACACATATGGATCATCGTAGATATATTGCCGGACCTCTCTCAAAAATCGTTGCTTCTCAGCTGTGGACCAATGAGGTGGAATTTGCCCAGTCACCAAATAATTGGCGATATCTGCAAACCATGGGCACGTATTAGCAGCGAACAACTGCTCGTCAGGAAAAGTATCCACGATGGGGAGATGTGAGGTAGGGTCCTCAAACTCCAGACGAGACAGGTGGTCTGCCACTACATTCTCAACCCCTTTCTTATCCTTAATCACCAGGTGGAATTCTTGCAGCAAAAGAATCCACCGAATAAGGCGAGCTTTCGCATCCTGCTTGGTCATCAAATACTTCAAGGCCGCATGATCGGTATACACCACAATCTGCGAACCCACCAAGTAGGACCGAAACTTGTCTAAGGCAAACACCACCGCGAGCAACTCCTTCTCGGTGGTGGTATAGTTCATTTGTGCCTCATTCAAAGTCTTGCTCGCATAGTACACAACGCAGGGATCTTTCCCTCGTCTCTGCCCTAACACAGCCCCGACAGCATAGTCGGAGGCATCGCACATCAATTCGAAGGGCAAACTCCAATCTGGAGGCTGTACGATAGGCGGAGTAGTGAGACTCCGCTTCAACATTTGGAAAGCCTCCTCACACGCCTCAGACCACACAAATGGCGTGTCTTTCGACAACAAATGACACAACGGTCGGGAGATTGCACTGAAACCTTTAATGAAACGCCGGTAGAAACCAGCATGACCGAGGAAAGATCGAATGTCTTTAACAGACTTTGGAGTGGGAAGATTTGCGATCAAATCAATTTTTGCCTTGTCCACCTCAATACCCTTGGATGAGACAATATGTCCCAACACAATCCCTTGGGTCACCATGAAGTGGCATTTCTCCCAGTTAAGCACAAGATGCTTCTCCTCGCACCGTTGCAAGACCTTTCCTAAGTTCTCAAGGCATTCGTCAAACGAATCCCCGAAAACCGAAAAGTCATCCATAAACACCTCCACGATCTTCTCTACCATGTCGCTAAAAATTCCCATCATGCACCTTGAAAAGGTTCCGGGAGCATTGCACAAGCCAAAAGGCATGCGACGGTAAGCAAATGTACCGTAAGGACACGTGAAGGTGGTTTTCTCCTGATCCTCCATGGCTACCTCAATCTGATTGTAGCCAGAGTACCCATCCAGAAAGCAATAAAACGCCCGGCCAGCCACCCTCTCCAGAATTTGATCAATGAATGGGAGAGGGAAATGGTCTTTTCGGGTGCTCGCATTGAGCTTCCGATAATCTATGCAAACTCGCCACCCAGTCTGAACACGGGTCGGCACTAGCTCGCCCTCGCCGTTTCTCACGACAGTCACTCCAGCCTTCTTAGGCACTACCTGCACCGGGCTTACCCACTCACTATGGGCTATCGGGTAAATGATACCCGCATCTAAAAGTTTCAGCACCTCAGCCCGAACCACCTCCTTCATATTGGGGTTCAGACGACGCTGAGGTTGCCTAGAAGGCTTCACATCCTCATCTAGAAAAATGCGGTGTGTACACACCGTTGGACTAATACCCTGCAAATCTGCTATTGTCCAGCCTATCGCTCCTACATGCTCTCTCAACTTGGCAAGCAACCTAGCCTCTTGATCCGCCTTGAGGGATGAGGAGATCACTACCGGAAAAGTATCATCGCCTTTAAGGAAGGCATACTTAAGCGTGTCCGGTAGAGGCTTTAACTCTGGTTTAGGCGGCTGGACTGACGATGGGAGAGCTTTAGAAGATAGGGCGCCCAGCGGCTCAAGAACTGGGTTCCAAGCGGCGCTACACACATCCTCCACTGCAAGCATCTCCATTAAACTTCCTACCTCTGGAGAATCTAAAAATGACGCCTCTTCGGCGGTTAAGGCTATCTCCAGAGGATCCTTGTACAACACACTATCGACATGCTCTTGTACCAGCGTATCGATCAAACTCACCTCATATATCTCCTCATCATCCTCAACCCGACTATCCACGTTGAAAACATTCACCTCCATTTTCAAGTCCCCAAACGACAATTGGACTTGTCCAGTTTTGCAATCCATGATAGCACTGGAGGTGGCTAGAAATGGGCGGCCAAGGATGATAGGAGTCTTTTCAAAGACCTCCGGTATCGGGCAAGTATCCAGGACAATAAAGTCAACTGGAAACAGGAACTCGCCCACTTGAATTAAAACATCCTCCACCACTCCCTTTGGAACTCTCACACTCCGGTCAGCCAACTGTAGCGTGACTGGAGTTGCTTTCAAATCGCCTAAGCCTAGCTTCAAGTACACCGAATAGGGGAGCAAGTTGACACTTGCTCCTAAATCCAGCAAAGCCTTATCAAACTTTTGGCCCGCGATAGCTATAGGGATGGTGGGACAACCTGGGTCCTTACATTTGGTGGGGATCTCAGCCTGAAGAATGGAGCTCACTTGCTCCGTCAGAAGCACTGTGTCCTGACTCTTAGTTCTCCGCTTTGACGTGCACAGATCCTTCAAGACCTTCGCAAACTGAGGAATTGCGTCAATGGCTTCCATCAAAGAGATAGGAAACTGAACTTTCTTAAATAATTCAAGCATTTGAAAGTTCACATTGACCTTAGGCTTTGCCACCAAGCGATTTGGATATGGAGCAACGGGTGGCGTCGGAGTCGTGGGGGCCGCAGTTGCAGGCACCACCACTTCAGGAGACTCCGCCTCTTTCTCTACCTCAGGAACACTTCCTAAGTCTGGAACGACTGTTGGTACAGCTACCGGCACCGGGGGTGGCACCGATTTCTGCTTTGGAGGTAAGTCCTTGTCGATCACCTTCCCACTTCTGAGAGTGGTGATCACCTTAGCCTCTTCCTGACTGAGATTCGGATTACTTGGGCCAGAAGAATCGCCCACATAATGAGTACCGGCGGCATTGATTAAAGGTTGAGAAGGAAACTTTCCCTTCTCCTGCTGGACTTGTCCAACTGCCGCCGTCAACTGGGTCAATTGGGTCCTAATGTCACCAATTGCCTGCTTAGTCTGCTCAGTGAAGCTTATTTGAGACTGCATGAGAGCCTTCATCATCTCATCAGTCTGTTTATCCCTCGAGGGATGGTTAATACCAGGGGGTGGTCCAAAAGATGAAGGACTGAACCCCTGCTGCTGTTGAGGCGGGTAACGGAACTGGGACATTTGGCCTGTAGGAGGCCTGAACTGCTGGACTGACTGCTGAGGTGGTGTCTGAGTATGCACTGGGGCTTTTTGATCCCTCCAACCCAGAAGTGGGTTTTGGGCCCACCCAGGATTGAAGGTATTTGAATACGGATCCCAACGCTGGTTAAGCGCATTCACATCAACCTGATTACTATGGTATGCATCTTTAACAATGGGAAAAGCGGGGCAAGCAGTAACTAGATGCCCCGGACACTCACACAACGCACATACCTCCTCGACTCTCACCTCATTTACTTGATGGACTTGCTTAAGCTTCAAGTCCTCTAATTGTTTAGCCATCTTGTCCAGTTGAGACTGGATATTGTGCTCTCGCACACTAGAAGGAAAAATGCCAGACCCACTGGGTCCTTGTGCAGCCATGGCCCTATCACCGAGGTCAGAAGGTTCCCAACTTCGGTGTTTCTCAGCCAACTCTTCGAGAAAGTCCCACGCATCATCCGGGGACTTATCTAGAAAATCCTCCTCTTTACAAAGGTACTCCATCTGTTGGGCAGTCGCAACATTCAAGCCCAAATAGAAAAATGACACCAACTGGTGTTTCACGAACCCATGATGTGGTAAGGACAATAGCAAGTCCTTGAACCGCTCCCAGCATCTTAAAAATGACTCGCCCTCTTTCTGCTTATACGATTGGACTTGGCGAGTTAGGTATTTCGATTTACTTTCTGAGAAATATTTCTTGTAAAATAAATCTCGGACAGCAGCCCACGTCCTGAGAGATTGTGGCTTTTGCATCCGCAGCCACTTGTCCGCATTGTCCCTGAGCGAGGCTGGGAAAAGCTTAAGGCAAGCATTCTCCCACTGAGTAGTGGTGGCCAGGGTGCAAACCAAGCCCTCGAAATGACGGACGTGCTCATACGGATCCTCATTCTCCTTCCCATAAAATAGGGGAAGGGCATTGTGCGTACCAGGCTTAATGGTGAAAGCATTGCGTGCTTCCACCGTCTCGGTTGGTAGAACTATTGGACTGAGAGGAGTGGTCCTCTCAGGATGCATGTGTGCACGCATCGACATCAGTGGCTCTGCTATTGGTGGCTCAATTATTAAATCAACAAAAAGGGCACCGATATCAAAAGAATCACCACTAAAAGACTCTCCCTCCACGATTACTCTCGACTCTCTCTCAATGGCTACGAGACGCCTGGTATTGTCTCGGTAATACTTAGGCTTTAGAGGTGATTGCTTTCCTACGATGGAGGATTGCTTACCTCTACCTATGTTGACTCGAAACAACTAAAGGAACAAAAAAGAAAATTAAAATAATTAAAATAAATAAATAACTACCCGAATTCTTAACACACGTTACCGTCCCCGGCAACGGCGCCAAAAATGCTTGACCGATTCCTAGTCCTAAAATAATGGGTTGCCCCAAGCGTAGGGCGGAAACCGATGTAGCACAATACCCGGTAAGACCGGAGTCGAATCCACTAAGGACGGTGAAGTGTGTGCTGTAGAACCTCGGGTTTTAGAACCTCGGGTTCTAAAAACGGTTAAATTTTAGGGAGAATTGGAAACTCCGAAAGATGCAAATCCTAAGGTTGCCGGTCCCGTACACAGCGGCGAACAGGTTTTGGTCCCCCGTTCCCGCTCACATGAGTCCCGGCAATGCCTTGGATTCGTCCAACGGACGTAGTTTTCACCAACTAAAATTATTCAATTAAATTAATGTGCGAAAAAATTGCGAGACGAATCCTAATTGGGTCGCAGCGCGCCTTTACCCAGCGACCAAACCTCAGAAAGACTACTCACTCATTATTAAAAATAAAAAGAATAAAACCCTAATTTGAATCATGCTTTTTTTTTACTGTAGAAAGAAAATAAATCGAAGATAACGACTAATTGAAAACCAATGAACAACTTTAATTAAGAACAGAAATTAAAACTAGTTATCAGCGTGTGAGCAATTGAACAAAACTTAAAATAACTTGAATGGAAAAAAACACAACTCACGAGAACAACTGAACAATATTCGGAACAAAGAAAACCTGACGAAGCCCGTTTGACAGCCTCGTCGTTTCCTGCGTGATTACCCAAGAAGATATCACCGCACCTCTGTTCTTTTTTCCGTCTGTAAAAGAGAACTACTGAAACCTAAATAAAACTAATATCCTCGCAGTCCCCGTCCTTCGTCCTTTTATAAGTGAGAAAAGTGCCGACCTATCTTTTTTTTACTTTTCTTCTGGGTGGGCTTTCAAAGCTACTTCCAAATATGGTGGGCCATATGCCCACAGCCGAGAGAAGTTGACTTGGGCTTGCTAATTCTTCTTCTTTTCTTTTCTTAGTCCAAGACTAAGTCAAAATCAGGAGTAAATAATGGTAGTTCTTTGGACCCACCAAAATAACATGTATAGCTTCTATTCTTTTGCTGCCAATTACACCTTCTCGATCAGTTGGAACATTTTTAAGGCCCAATTCTTGAAGCTCTAGCCAGGATCTGGAATGTATTCCAATTCATTCTCCAAAATTCCTACAATACAAAAATTAAGCATTAAAACACTAAGTAATAAAATAAATAGACTTAGCAAAGATAAATTATGGGGTGCTTATGTGAACATTTGCGTGCCTATCATCCTACGGCGGAGTCTATGCATGATAACGAGACACGAGAACCGAGAAAGTAGAAACATGACACCTAGGGTGTGGTTAACGAGGAAGAAAATGTGTTTTCCGAGGAAGGAAATATTTTAGAAACTACATAATGACCGTTTTGGGTGGCATTATGTGTGTGTGTGTGTTCCAATGGGAATCCAGAATAACGGATCCATTGTGAGGTTGTGTGCGTTCCCATGGGATCCCGGACTGGCGGAACCATGGTGAGGTATAGCTTGGTTATCCGTGGAGAGGAGCCAATGCAATGTGTGCCAATGGGAACCCGGCGCGGCGGAACTATTGTGAGGATACTCGGAAACCCGGCGCGGCGGAACCGAGGTTGGGTGTGTATGGCTTGGTTATCCGCGGTACGGAGCCAATGCAAATGATTTTGAAAAGCTTGGTTATCTGCGGTACGGAGCCAACGCAAATGATTTCGAAAGATTGATTTGTAAGTGGAAAATGTTGACACGGTCTACGACGAGTCGCGTAGGAGAAACACGAGAATCTTGGACACCAACGTTAGATCGAGAATGTGGATGTGTTATCGTTATTAGTTTGATTCCTATGATCGTTTGTTTGTAAGTTATCGGTTAGCGGGTATGGGATTACTCTACTGAGCGTTGTAGCTCATGGTGTTACCTTTGGTGACCCTGACATATTATATCGGTGGCGACGCTGGTATAATGTGTCAGATTTTGTAGATGAACAGGGTGAGCTATACACCTTGGAGGCATCTGGAGCTGAGGAGCTGGCTAGGATAAAGAAGCAAGAAGAGCTGTAGTTAGGAAGCCTTAGTTTCCCTTCCTTTTTGTAATAAAAGTACTCTTGGGGGAGTTTGGATGTAATAACGAGCAAGACTCGCTTCGTTTTTATAATAAAATGTTTTATTTAACGTACCCAAAATTGGGGGCGTTACACCCATAATTTGTCAAGGCCTTCAATTTTGGTATTTATATGTAGCAGTTCCAGGCCTTGAGCTGCTTACTTGGGCTAGATCAATGCATGAATGCCATGTGGCCTTATTCCTTGCTTCATACTCCAAGATTTCGGCTTCATGACTTGCTTTAGGCTTGAAATCAGCTTATTTCAAGCCTGAATTACCTCTTTTTGCATGGGTATTAACCCAAAAGAGAAATATGGGTACTTTGGGGTTAAAGGCTGAAATCTTTTGTAAAGACCCAGAACTTTCAGCCACTTTTTGACCTTGATTGGCCCTAAAGTGGTTCCTTCTGCAAGAAGACTCAAGACAAAGAGAATCCTTGAAACTTGGGCTCTCTTTTAGTGCAGCAAAAGACCAAGCAAGCCTAGTTAAGCTGTTTGTAACCTGCTTATACAAAACCTTCTAGGCCTTTAAGCTGCTAATTGCAACTGCTTGTGTAGGTCTGAGCTGCTTGGGCTGTCTCCATCCATGGTTGCCATGTGTCCCAAGCCTTGCTTCATGCCGAAGAAAAACGGCTCCAGGCCTTGAGTTGCTTGTTTATACTTACTAATGAGAACCTTCTAAGCCTTTAAGCAGCTTATTACCTTCTTAACTTTGTCACCCCTGAGTGGTGAGCTTTCTAGACCTAAGTGAATTATTTTGTGCGCCTCATTATTGGGCCGAAATAATTCCAGAACTGATTAATCTTGGCCTTTACAAAATGGGCCAAACTTGAAAATGAATTTAGGCCTTTAACCAATTGGACTACATAGGCCCAGGCTTTGACAATGAACCTAGACCTTTATTGATTTGGGCTTGGGCTTTAACTAATTGAGTAATACTCCAAAATAATGCGGCCCAATCAATTTTCAAACTCTATTTAGGCCTTCTGAATTCAATTCGGCCTAATCGTGGCCCACTATAAATTCTACCAAAAGCCTAATTCAACCAAGGCCCAAAACAACATTTTCGGCCATTAATCGTTTAACAAATTCCCTTTTAGAATTTGGCCAAAAATTGACGTAAAACACCATCGGCCTTGTAGGATGCCTCACATCGACTACTTCGTGAACATCCCAATGGCCCCCATTGCCCAAGAGATCCAATCCCCTGCCCATTCGCACAATCTCTACAACCTACAATGGCACATAAACAATGCATGCGTATAGTGTGTGTATATATACACACACACAAAACTTCTTATAAGGGCACCTTTACCGTATTAAAATGAGGACGCCCCTTTCCCGACTAATTTGCGATGATTCGAGCTGCTCAATGTGTTCAGAATATAATTTTAAAGATATCCGCGAGAAATCAGTAAAAAAAAGACCGGAAAGGGCTTCATCTGAGCAGTATTTGTTTATTTTTTATTGAACGGTTCAAGTAAAAACTGCTCGGATGAAGCCCTTCCCGGTCTTTTTTTTTTTTGCTAATTTATTGAGAGTACCCTTAAAATCATGTATGAATACATTGAGTGGGCCGGATCATCGAAATTTGGTCAGGAAAGGAAAGAAAATGGGACGTTTGCAACTTAATAGGTAAGGGCACCCTGATAAGAAGTTAACTGTGTGTGTGTGTGTGTGTATGTGTGTATATACATATAGACTCCCCTTCAGGTAAGGGCGTTCTCATTTTAAATAAAATGCGGACGTTCCCTGTTCACATCTTTTTATTTTTTGCTCGGCAAAATGAAAACTTTATTGGCTCGAAAAGGGTACATCGAGAGAGTAATAAGCAACAAAACGCTTAACGAGTAGCAGATACAACACAAAACAAAAGGAAGATAGGAATGACCATCCAACAGAAAATTGAATCGCATCCATCCTCACGAAACAGAACTTACACTTTGACCTTTCATCTTTCTCGATCAAATTTCAATGATTCATGCCATGCAATGTGTTCAGAATGCGATTTTAAGAATATCCGCGAGAAATCAGCAAAAAAAATGACTGGAAAGGGCTTGATTTGAGCAGTTTTTATTTGAATTGTTCGATAAAATACAGACAAAAATTGCTCGGATCAAGCCCTTTTCGGTCCCTTTTTTTTGCTGATTTCTCTGGTACCTTAAAATCACGTTCTGAACATATTGTGGGGCTCGGATCATCGCAAATTGGTCGGGAAAGGGACATCCTTAACTTAATACGGTAGGGGCGCCCTACGGTAGGGGCGCCCTTGCTTAAAGTTTTGTGTGTGTGTATATCCTTCTTAGTCTTTTTTTTACTGATTTCTCGCGGATATCTTTAAAATCACGTTCTAATCACATTGAGCGGCTCGGATCATCAAAACTTGATCAGAAACTATGGGGTGTTATTTTAAGTGTCTAATTCGTTGTCCACGGAACCGTCTCGATATACCTACATATATATATATATATATATACACACACATACAAACACACACACACGCATGTATGTATGTATGTAGCATATACTTGTATATGAGAGAGAGAGAGAGAGAGAGAGAGAGAGGTGGAATTGATTACCATTGGAACTCTGAGATTGCTTGGTAAAGGTTTTTTGGATAATAAGTGGATATAGAAATCGTTAGAGATATGTGATTAATTAGTGGAGAGAAAATATGTTCAAAATCGTGCAGAGAGAAAGTTTCTGTTTTTGCCTATTAGAAGAAATTCAATCGCCTACAGAGTCCCAAGAATAGGATACAAGTTTTTTGGACAGCCCTATCAATATCAAAGAGAACCTTAAATATGGACGGGTTTCATAGAAACTTAACTCCATATGTAATTGGTTCAGCAACAGATCCAAAAGTGACGTTCATTTGAAGTCAAACACCTCGTCTGCCATTTTTGAAGCCGAAACCCCATGATGCCACATTTACTTGAGATTTTACCTCTTAGTATAGAAAAGTGAAGCTTATTCCCCATTGAGGATAAACTCATTTTTTATCTACCTCTAAGTGCTAGGGACAACAAAAAAGTACCCAGAAATTATCCGGAATACATGACCAGTAATAAATGTTTATTACCTATTATAAATAGGTTGTTTCGGGTAATTTCCGGGCAAGCCACCAAGGACGAACCAAAAGGAAGATAGCCGAATGCCTACCGAGCCCCCTACCACGGAGCCCAAAGAAAAATAATTTAAATTAAATACCAAAGTTTGAATTACTAATAAGCAGCCAACAATCTTCATATTAAAAACATCTCCAACCAAAAAAGTTTAGTCAAATAGCATGGGGCACAATTATCCCATGAACCCAATCATACCAATGAACCAAACAACAATGACAAGAATTCAGTATCTGACAAAATGTTTCAAATGCAGATCGAAGTGATAAATAAAAATTGAACTAGGATGAGACACCATAAGGAAGTCACACAAAAGAAATTTCCGAGATACTGCCAGAATTCTTGCCTAACTTTCCAACTTGTTTAAAAAATAAGTTAAATAAAAATCTGTCAGCTGAATGTCAATGAATGGCAAACATGTAGTATTAGTATCATTATTCCCCACTAATCTCCAACACTACCAATTCCCAACAACATCAGATCAATGCAACGTGCCCCACAACACACAAGCCAACACCAAGAAGAATGTGCCGATTTCTCTCTCTCTCTCTCTCTCTCTCTCTCTAAAATGCACACCACCGACATCAAACCCAATTAGGACAATAAGAACACCTCCAAAAGCTTTTCGCCTTGTTCGTTTGGTAACTTTAGGTATTTTAGTTTTTGTAGTGGGTAAAAAGAGAAATGGGATACGGATTGGAGAGAAATAGAGAGTGCAATGAAATTAATGATTAGAGAAATAGGGTAATGATTAGAGAAAAATATAGAATAATTATTGAAAAACAAAGTTAGAACAAAGTAAATATGGGAAACGAACAAAGCCTTTGTCTTCTGCGGCTCCGTAAGAAAATTCTCCTCTCAAAATATAACCCTAATCCATGAATATCTTTAAATTTATAAAACTACACACTAATAACAGTACTCAAAACCCCTAAATTTTTGTAGTTGACTAATTTATTAAATTATTTAATTTGAACGAGAATCAAAACTATTACTACCCGCAAGGATAGATAAAAAGGACTGTACCATAAACACCGAATTTCTAGAAAAAATAATTAGTACGACAAAACCATTTCTACTCTTGTTGGGTTAAATACCCGATCACCCACACAACGGAAGCGTAACAAAAACAATCACACAAAAATACAAGATTACGTGGTTCTCTAAACTCGGGTACGTCCACGGAGAGAAGAATTTCCACTAATATTAAATGAGTATAATGAGATACAAAATACCCTACTCTAGCTCTCAAGCTCTTGATATTTTTATCTCCCTCAAACTCACACAATATTCTCTCACAATTTCCTCTCTGCTGTAGTACACTCTTGCACGGCACACATACACTAAAGTATTGACTTTTCTCTATTTTTCTCTACCTACTCTAGCTCTCAAGAAGACCCTACAAATAGGCTAGCACAAAAGCCTCTTGGTTTGCCGAGAAGAGTCTGGAGGCAAGGCAGTTCAACTAAGACTTCTTGGAACCAATTACCACCACAATTACTCCATGCACAGCCGGCTAAACGCTTCCAAAAAACACAATGACTTAAGCCAATAAATGCACCAGCTAACCAACTCAATAACTTAAGCCAATAAATGTACCAGCCAACCAACTATAATTCTTTTCTTTTCTTTTTCTTTTTCACATGGGCAAAACCCATCAACTCTATCTCTCGGCAGCAGACAACACTATCAGAGTGGTTTTGTTTTTTCCCCGTACAACGAAGGTAGGGCGTAACATATTTGATAGTAATTCTATTTTATTGACATTCACTAGTACTTACACATGAAGAGACAGCCTTATTTTTGTCAATCAACAAACAGATGGAGAAAAAACTAGATTGCCTCAATAACCGTGGTGATGCAGTCTTACGTTTGTCCTTCATTTCAGCAATAGAAAACTACTGAAGTATGCCTATACCATTCCAATTGATTACCTACCCAATTTGTCTATTATATTATCGGATGCAATATAAAAATTTGCCGCATGACAGACGTGTAGAATTAACGGGACTGAACAATCCAGTCCGTCATATATGGTACTCCCTCTCCGTCCCATTTTCATCGTCAAATCTTTGAATACTATTCATTCTGTCCCTTTTTAAATGTCTTGCTTCGTAACTCCAATTTATTAAAAAGACATCATTATTATATCTTTCATATCAATTTTTACTCACTAACTTTTCAAAATGAAATATAGTTTCAGGGACAAAATAGATAATGTACCAATTTTTACCCACTAACTTTACAAAATGGACACTTATTAAGGGATAACTCAAAATGAAATACTGAACTCTAAATAAGGGACATGAGGAGTACAAATTTAAGGGAACATCATCATTACGTTTTCAAAACTTCACATTTTCAATAATACCCTTGAGTAATTTTTTGGAGTTAATATTTTGGTTTCAATAGGGGAGTAAATTCTGGCCTCAATTTGAATTTCTCACTCATGCTCTTAAAATTGGAGTCAGAAACTTTAGGGTATCAATCCCAAAATTTGTGGTGGGTACTACCAAGTCTGGGCAAGTCTAAAAGGGCACAAAATTTAAAATTCGAACTTCCCTCTTCCAAGTTTGAGAGAAGGGTAAAATGAAAAAATTAAAGAATTTTGTGCCTTGATCTTTTCAAATGGACAATCTTCTGGAACATAAAAAAGGAGAATTTTGGATAAAAAAAATGGGACAGAGGGAATACCTTTTTTGTGTGTGGAACCAATCTTATGTACCAGCTGAGAGAGTGCAGTCCAAATATGTTGAGACTTAGCCAGAAAGGGAAAATGCAATGTCAAGAAACCAGATCATTAACACAGGTGAATGGCTTAAAGAATAATTGCGCAAATCAACTCACCTCATTATTTTCTTCTCTTTAGTGAAGAATGCGATTACTCTTCTTCCCGAATATGCCTGGAAAGCAAGTGGATTTGATCATAGCATAGAGTAAAGGAAATTGCCACAACGCAAACAAGGCAACGGTTGCACAGGATAAAGCAGCCACGTCGTCTGTTCCCCAAATACAATTTTTAATGTCACACCAAATGCAACCATCATGGTTATAATGGAGAGGAATAGAGTCAACAGCCCAATAATCAATCTCCTAGGTAAGGAATACCGAAAATCCTCTTCCCCATAGCGACAAGTGAGGATGGACAAGAACATCAACAAAGAAGCGGATGAGGAGAATATGGCGAGCGCGTCTAATTCGCCGAATACGGTAAAGGCTCGGCCTCCCAATCTTATAGGGAGACCTTTTTTGTTGGAACCGCTGTCGCTGAAGGAACCCCTGGGACAGTGATGGCAGCCGCAAATACTATTGTTGTGATCAAGGCCGCCACAATAGTGCAGGAATTCGTGGTGTCTTTCATCCACCCTTCTCCTTCTTTGACCAAGTCCTTGTGTGTCTCTGTGAATACTTCTTGAGGGGTTTTTCCGTCTGCGTTCATGTGTTTTTGGCTTGGGGCAGCATGCACTTTCCTACTTCCTGCATTTAGAAGTGGATGAATGAATTAGGAATGAGAAAGAATCATTTTTTTTTTTTTGGAATAAGGAATGCATAGTTAACATCACTAAATTCATCTGAAAGAAGAAGTCTTCGTCCATGAACATTTAAAAGATATCGGCCATTCTCAACTCGAAAAAAAAAAAACGGAATACTTCTATATATAGCACTTGTGGTTTGAGTCATGTGCAGATCACTCATGTTACGAGAAAATTTTCACATAACATCATATTATTCGAGGACCAACATAAATGGTTAAATTTCTTGATCCAAATCACTGTCAAATACTAATGCATAAATGAAGTTTACCATTAGATGAATTCAGTTCTACAAAGACTCTATAATGTGAATTGGAGTGCTTGAATATGGTTTATTTTGAGTGTTAGGTTGTTACATGTTAGTACAGGGGCCTTTTGGTTTGTTGTGGTGGTTTGTGTTGGTGTTTTGATCTTTTGGTGTAGCTTTTCCGTGTATTGGTATTTTTTGGATTGGCTTCTTGTCAACTTAGGTTGTTGCTGAAGCTGAGGTTTGGTGGTGTGTTCCCTTTTTTGGGCATATCTCTTTTGCCTCATTTGCTTTCGTCTTCATCATTTTTTCTCGTTGTAGTATTTTCTTTGAGTCAATAAATTTCTTTTGCTGAAAAAAAATTGATTCATAGATATCCATGAGTATCTTAACTTCGATTTTTGTGCTCTTTACTCTCTTTTTTTTGGTTGAAAAGAGAAAGTAAAACATTTAGATTAATTTGAAAGTCTTAAAAGCAAGTTTAAAAAGCACACACTTTCCAACTTATACTTGTCCTTGTTGATTTTCTTTTTTACTTCTAAATTCTGATCATTTTTTTATTTATCTTTTCTGGACGAGTTGAAACAGTATGAAAAGAAAAAATCTAAATAGCAAACTCACAATGAAAAAAAGTACAAAAAAGACATAAAAACAATTCAATTTTTTCGCATACAACAAACGTAATTCTATTATGTCTCAAAAGTTAAAAGTATTAATTACCTCAAACCACTGTAACTCACGCTACATCTATAGAGCCGCACCAGAAGCACTTGCTCGAAGCAAAAGCTGCTGCTGCAGTGCCAAGTTCCCAGCCGAGTACAGCGCGTTGTTTGTCGACGCATTTGGCATCGACAAAAACACACGCGCATGTTGGTCCTCCTCCATTTGATAGATGAGGTTGAAAACGTTCTCCCAATGGTACTGAAAACTCTCGTTTTTGGCACAAGGTGTGAATGCGTGGAACGCGGACGTGCCAAGACTTGTAGTGCCTAACTTTTGATGAAGATTCTCGTGAATCTTGACTTCTAACTTGTAAGCGATTGTGACCTAAAGATTAAAGATCACAATGAGGTTCGTGGTTTGCCACAAAGTTGTGGACTCAAAATTTCCTAGTCGCATAGGAAATGGAACGTAAAAGCGTGAACTTTATTACTCCGGGATAATAAAGTTTGATTACAAGAAAAGTAAAAATCAAACTACTTGAAGAAGTAAGTTTGAATGGGGGTGAATACTAGGCATTCGATAGGCTACTTTGCTGAAAGTAGGAAAGTTTTTGTAAGCGTTGAGCTTTGACTGGTATTGGACCCCTTTTTCATCTTTGATTTTGCTATATATAGGCGCTGCAACATGCTGATTCCGGCCTGAATCCGAATTCAGCTTTGCACTACAAGCTGACATGTGTCCCATGATGCTCTTTCCTTTTGTGCATGTTGAATCATTGGCAGTTATTGGCAATTGGTAGATCATGGGTGATGTGGCAATAACTCCCCACTATCTCCCCTTCTTATGCTAGCTTGACACATGGCCAATTGATTTGGTCATAAGCTGATTCAGGTCTGAATCCGAATTCAGTTTTGCACCACAAGCTCCCAAGTGTCCCATGATGCTCCCACTTTTCATGCATGCAAGATCATGGTTGGTTTTCTGGTAGTTGATAAGTCATGGGTGACGTGGCAGCAACTTCCCACTATCTCCCTCTTTTCATGCATTTGACACATGGCCAATTGACTAAGTCAATTGGCCTTTGAACTTTGGAGGGAAATAACTGCCAGCAAGCAACCGAATCCCTAAAAATGTGGGCCGCATCTCATGGACCAGATCTGCTCCTTTCTTTATGGACCCACCTGTGGGCCAGTTTCCCAACAAATCATGGGCCGTACTCCTCATATGGGCTGCGTGTTTTTTGGGCTCAAATGGAAAACACACATGACCCAAGATTTACCCAATAAATTATATAGCCTCGGTCCAATTTAATCAAAGAATTAATTAAATGACCATTCACGACTAGCCCGATCCGCGGTGCCAAAAATGGGCATAAACAGGTACACGATCGCGAGGTGGAATAGGGACTGATCCCTCTTCCTCCCCAAATGAATGGCGCTGGGGAACGACTCCAAAATCTCCTCCACGATCTCATGGATCCTCAAGCACGTTGCGTTCCTTAGCGGCTCTGTGAAGATTGTCGCAGCATTCGAGAAGTCGGTTTTCACTACCTCCTCGCAAAGGCATTTGACGAGATTGAGTGCTTGGTGGTGAATCAATTTGGTCTCTCGAAGGGATTTTGTTAGGATCATCACTCACATGCACACAATTTACGAGTATAAAACAGTAAAGAATCAACGCAAAGATATACGTGGTTCCCTAAAACAAGGTACGTCCACGAGAGCGAGAGCGGCTGCTGCTGTTCTTTTATTATCACAGTATGAAATAAAGTTTATAACATAGAGTATTTATAACTACTCTATTTTAATCCTAATCTAATTTGGCCTGTATCCCAAAAATATCTCTGTATGAACCGTACCGTACCCACCAGAGGTGAATTGTGCAGAGAGAATTGTGAATTTAGAATTCTTACCCACCAGAGGTGCACCTGGGTTGAATTCACACGCCCCAGAAATTCACCCAGATTTTTTTGTTTTGATCCGCTCGAATTTCATTCATAATCAAAACGCCATATGGCATTAACAGATTTCAAACAAAACCACGAAAAGGTACAACAAGAAGAACAGGAAGGACTAACTGTAGCCTAAGACTAGGGATCTCTTCACACCGCCACTTATTCAAAGGCAGGTCGGGACACGTGGAGTATGAATCCAGACAACAATTCCCTTCGAGAATCAAAACCCTGATCGTAGTGATCAGTGCATGTAAAGACCCATAAAATTAGTGTAAATTTCAAAAAAAATTATTGTTTGTTGTGCAAGAGGATAGTTTTATTATTAAAGTTGTACGTATGTTTGTGGAGGTGTACGGATATACGTATCCGGTTGCGTGTCGGACTCTCGGAGATTAGTAAAATGTAAATTTTGATGTTATAATGTTGTTTGGAGGTGTTGGTATCAAGTTGGGTTCGTTCCGAAGTCTGTTGCACATTTTTCACTTTTTTGCCTAGCCGGTACCGGTATTGGCTTTTCCCAGTACCGGTACCCACTTTCCAGAAGTTGTTCAAAATCGATAATTTGAAGGCTCTAGTACCGGTACTGAGAGTCGTCTAGTACCGGTACCCGCTGCGTTTTTTCTGTAATTTTCAGCACGCTTTTTGGACTTCTATAAATACCCCCCTTTTGGTATTTCTCACTCCCAAACCCACGAAACACACCTGGAAACATCCCCTCTCACCTACCCTACTCCAATCTCACCCAAAACCTTTGATTTCATCCTCGAATCTTCAAGATCCGAAGGTTTCTAACCTCAAAATCACAAGATTCTTGCATTTGGTGAACCAAGGGTGAGTTTTGTGTTCTTGTTCTCACTCCTTGAAACTCTATCACGTTTTTCTCTCTCTCCTCTTGGTTATTTGTTGATCTTTGATTGATATTCATAGTTTTGGACTTTATTTGCTCTAGATCTTGTGTCCAAGCTTGGGTGAAGCTTATCTTTGGGGGATTCGAGTTTATTGCTCTTGATAGACCTAGGGTTTTGCTCAAAACCCATTTAGGTAGGGATTTCTATCTTTTTCTACATGTTTGCGATGGTTATGCGTGATTTTAAGTGTTTATTTGCCATAAATGGTTGAATGGAATATTTTATGACTCGAGAATTGTGTATGCTTTGAAAGTAGTATTATGGACTTGAGTGTTATGATTCATGAGTTATGTGTGATGTATCTGGTTGTTGATGTGAAGCAAGTGTGGAGAATATTGTGTCGCAAGATGTGGGAAACACAATTTCGCGAGGGGTGGAGAATATTGTGTCGCAAGGTGTGGGAAACACAATTTCGCAAGGGGTGGATTACATTGTGTCGCAAGGTGTGGGAAACACAATGTCACAAGGAGTGGAGTCTATTGTGTCGCTAGGTGTGGAAACACAATTTTGTAAAGGGTGGAGGATTGTTGGGAGGTGTGTGTGTGTGTGTGTGTGTGTATGTGCATGAGCATGTTATGATATATCGTAAATGGTGTTAACGCACAATCGTTTGGATTTGATGTCTAATTTGGTTTGCTGTATTCATGCTCATCATCTCATTGCATATAGAATTTGTAGAGGACTTCCTATTGGGCTTGTATAGCTCAACAAAATCCTTCTTTTCAGGTTCAAACGCAGGACAGTAGACTGCATGACTTGGTGTTTTCGGAAATGAAGATTTTTGGAAGCTAACACGATTTAGTTACTCATCCATCTTTGTATTGGTTTACTTTTGGATAGAGGGTATTGTAACTAATTTTACGCTGTTTAATCTTTTGACAAAACATTGTAATATACTTAAGACTCTGTACATATACTTAACTTAATTTGGGCCGTGGTGGCAAAGTTGTAATTTCTTAAACTTGTGGACCTTGTTGTAATTAAGCAGGTGGGAAATCTCATTTTGGGTATTATTCATACTATGCGAGAACCTTCCTTGAATTGGTTATTTATTTATGTTGAAAATCGAGGGCGTGACAAATTGGTATCAGAGCGTCTAGGTTTGAAAACTTTGAGACCGTGGGGAGACTTCTAGTCTCATGGGTTCAAAAGTCACGCCTTTTGTATAAACATATGTGTATTTGAGTGCATTGACGTTATGTGGATTACTTGGCATTGCATTTCAATAAGGTGGAATGGTGTAGAATTGTTTTACCCATGTTTGGATGGTTGGAGGCTTCGACCTCATGAGATGATATTATTATTGATGAATCTTTCTTTTCTTATAACCTGTAGTAGGATGCCTCCAAGAACACGTGCTAGAGCCGGTGAGGCCGAGAGTCGGGGTGGTCGTGGTCGTGGTCGCGGTCGGGGAGGCCGTGGTCGCGGTCGGGGCCGAATGGAGCCAATTGAGGATGAGGTTAGCTTTCATGGCGAGAATCCGAGTGGGAATCCGAGGGGAGAGGCCGGACGTGGTCAAGGAGAGGAGGTGCCGATTATTCAAAATCCCTTTGCTAGGGACTTCGTCGCGGCTCTTGCGGCTGCTAATCTTTTAAACCCCGCACCTAGGGAAGGTGCAGACAGTCGTGCCTTGCTAGCAATGAGAGAATTCAGTCGTAGAAATCCACCAATGTTCGATGAGTCGAGCAGTGACCCTCTTGTGGCCGATCATTGGTTGGCTCAAATTCGAAAGCTTTTTAGGGCTCTTGGGATCACGGAGGATGACTTACGAGTCAACATTGTGGCCGTTCAACTAACCGGGGAAGCTAATGAGTGGTGGGAGTCCGTGTTGGAATCAAGAAAAGATGCAAGGATGGTGGTAAGGACCGCGGCTCAAGCAAATGAGCCGGATGTGGAAAATTTGACATGGGCCGAGTTTGAAGTGCTCTTTGAGGAGCAATATTTTCCGAAAACAAGTTGTGACCAATTGAGGGAGGAGTTCGAAAAGTTAGAACAAGGGGATATGACCGTGTCGGAATACGCCCTAAAATTTCAATCTTTGTCCCGTTTCGCACCGGAGTTAGTGGCTACCGAGGAAAGGAAGTGTAGGCGGTTTGAGAGGGGTTTACATGAAAACGTGAAGAAATTTGTTATGGCTCATTGCAAGGGGAGATTTTCTGAGGTCGTGGAGTGTGCAAGGAATATTGAGGCTCCTAAGGAAGTGTCGAGAAGTACTAAGGCTTGGGAACCAAGGCAACCAGTAGGAAGTGTGAGCTCTTCTTCGGGGAGTTTTGGCAATCAAGGGAGGAAGAGGCAGCGAGATCAGTTTTCAACCTCGCAGGGTCCGTCAAACTTTAGGCCTCCGTCGTCTTTTTCTTTTGGGACCCGGGGAAATACGAATAGGCCTCCGATTGTGTGTCACGAGTGTGGCCAAATGGGACATATTCGTGCATAGTGTCCGTGGCTGTTGGGTACGTGCTATACTTGTGGAAGGAATGACCATTATGCGAGGAATTGTTCGCTTGGAAAAGGGACACGAACCGAGTCAGGTTCAGTGCAGCAACCGAGGAGTGGTCAGAGTTCAGGTTGGCAATCTTTCCGAGGCACTCAAAGGCAGCAACAGCCTCACTTTCGTCAGACCACTTCAGCTCAGGGATCTCAGGTTGAGAGACGAGCTAGTTCTTCGGTGCCTTCGCAGGGTTCAGGTTAGCGAGGTGGACATGTTCAGAGTCAGATGACTCAAGGTAGAGCTTTTGCCATCACTTCTGCAATCCCATCTCCACCACCTCCTATTACTTCTCAAACCCCGGAGGCTTCAGTTGTGAGGGGTACCTTTCTATTGTTTAACTCCTTTGCTAGAGTATTATTTGATTCTGGAGCATCACATTCATTCATCGCTGCATCTTTTGCTTGTACATTGGAATTAGAAATTGAAAATATCAACCCTCCTTTGTATGTTGAAACACCCATAGGGGGTAAATCGCCATTAGACCGTATTTGTCGGAATTGTGAGCTTATCATTCGAGATCGCCATTTTACCTTCGACTTCATCGTGTTGAACATGTCGGGGTTTGATCTTATTTTGGGAATGGATTGGTTATCCACTTTTCACGCTACCATAGATTGCTTCAAGCGTCGGGTTCGTATTTGCCCACCTGCGGGTTCTTGCTTTGAGTTCTTTGGGGAGCGTTAGGAGCCGTTAGAGCCATATTTGTGTGGGACTAGCAAGCAGGAATCGGTGTACACCTTATTAGCAAGCCGTTAGAGCCATATTTGTGTGGGACTAGCAAGCAGGAATCGGTGTACACCTTATTAGCAAGTTTGGCCCTAGATGAGGATGTGTCCGCACGCGGGGAGTTGCCCCTCGTTGTCTGTGATTTTCCGGATGTATTTCCGAAGGAGTTACTTGGTTTGCCACCCGAGAGAGAGATTGAGTTCACCGTTGATCTACTTCCTGGTACCCGCTCCTATTTCCATACCTCCTTATCGTTTCGCGCCCGCTAAGTTGAGAGAATTGAAGACTCAACATCTTTAAAAAGGGTCTTGACAGGATAGTATTGACAAAATAGGGTTGGCATGAAACCCCACCAAAAAAATGGGACCGGCCTTTCATTTCCTACTAACTTTTCTTATTATTCAAATTAGAGGTGACAAACGAGTGGGTTTGGACGGGTTGATATGGATCATGAGTTGAATATGGTCAACATAATACGGGTCGAATTTTTGGGTGGATCAAATATGGACCAAGCCATACTCATCAAAACCCGACAAACCCACCCGCTCCACCCGCTCCCCCCACTCCACTCCACTCTCCTCAAAGTTGGGTGGGTCGGTCAAGGCTGATTTTCAAAAACAATATGCTGACAGGAAAATTGCCAACAACCATTGGAAACCTTGTCAATGTCACTGATATGTTCTTCTCAAACAAAAGATTTTCCGGGAAAATCCCATCAATTTTTGGCAAAATTTACAGAGTCCTCAAATACTTGATTTGTCAAGAAACCAACTCTCTAGTCCAATTCCTCCTCAACTTGTGAAACTACAGAATTTACAAAGCCCATAATCTAATAATTGTAAACAAGGAAAGACTACAATATACACCTTTTATTTGAGTGTGTATCATATGCACCTCCCAAAATGTTACTATGAATTATAGAGAAAATATTACGAATCGTATTGCTAAAAAATTATAAATCGTATAAAGATTACGAGATACACCATAATGTTATGAATCATAATGAAAATGTTGTGAATCGTAATGCTGAAAGGTTATGAATTCTGAAATAAAAGTTACAAAACACACTAAAATGTTATGAATGAACCATAAAATAGGTGCGTATGATACACCCTTCTAAAGAGTGTATATTATAAACTTTCCCTTGTGGAAATAAACAAACTAATTTCACATGCATTTCAGCTTCATAAAAACAACAGAGGTGTTTTGTCTTTTTTCATTTTTCGGGCTGTGTGGTTTTGTGGTTTCTTTTGGTGTTCCGTTGGCATCTTGCCTTCCCTTAGGTTTTGGGTGGCTTTTTGTCGGTATACCCTTGATCCTTTTAATCTTTGTAATACTTTATAAAAGATTAATAAATTATTTTTGCTTAGAAAAAAAATAGGTGGGTTAATTTGTACTTTTAGTTCCTGGAACTCCATTGCGGACGAAGGTGTGTCACACAGACATGTTGTGTATATTGTTACTCGTTAATGTCGTAGGACTTACTCAATAGGTCAATTCAACTATTCAGTTTATTTCCAAATCTTGCATTCTTCTCTGAACCTATAAGTTCTTGTCCTAAAACCTTGTCACTACCATGATGAGACTATTTGTCTATTATTATGGAGACTTCTACAACCAAAGATGTTAACAAACAAAGGGGCAATAAACCAAATCAAGCTTTATGTCCCAATTAATTGATCGACATTAACACAGGTGCAATCTCACATGAAATTTCTTTTTGATTCTGTAGTTTCACTTGCTACAAGAAATATCACTTTTCCCACCATTCAATTCTCAACATTTGCAAAAAAGCCTGGGAATGATTAAAAAAGACACACTGCCAGCTGGGAGATGTTAGAGGCACATCAATTTATCACACATCAACCACACACCTCTCATATACATGTAGGTCCCTAGCATTTATTGTGAAATTCTCATACATGCATGTGAGAGAGGTGTGATTGGGGTGTAACATATTGATGTGTCCCTAGCAATTCCCCTGCCAGTCGGAGAAAGAAGGGTGAAGTCGGAGTTAAAACCCCTTCACATTGAAACGACGTCATTTCATGAGCCTGCACACACACACACACACACACACACACAAAATTTCGGCAAAAGCCCTAGCTGGTAGCTACCCTCCCAAAATTTCCCAATTCCATCCACGATTTCACTCTCCTCTCGCTAGCTGCATGCTCGACAATTTCTCTCGCTACTGGCTGCTCTCCCATACGCTCTCCCTCCCTCTCTCTCTGTCTCTCTCTCTCTCTCCCCATCTATTCCGATCGATTTCTCCTTCTCTCACTCTTTCTCTGCGATTGCAGGACATGCCCCAGCGCTGGAATGATTTCTGACGCCTCTCTCGCTACTCTATCCCGTACACTCCCCCCCCCCCCCCCCCCCCCCCCCCCCCCCCCTCCCCCCTCTCTTTCTCTCTCTCGCTCTCTCTCCATCTATTTCGATCGATTTACTCTCTCTCTCTCTCTCTCTCTCTCTCTCTCTCTCTCTCTGTTGGCGTGTATGTATATGTAGATGTCCGATATTGAAATCCGAATTTGTTGATTAGTTTATCTAATTTGTTCCTTTTGGATGCTGACACAATGAGATTGTTTAATTAGTATTTCTCTATTTTGATACTTGTGCCCTTATGGCTTATGCCCTAATTTGTTTTAATGGAGAAAACTTTATATATTTTTTTTTATCGTTTTATCTCCTTTTATGAAACTAGAGAGATTTAACCAGTTATTTATAGATTCTTTTCTTAGCATAAGGTTAATTACTTGCTGATGGCCTGGGACTTCGTTATTTCACATGTGCAGTGGATAATCTTCTAGGATTTTAAAAATCTCCATACACTGAATTTGTAGTACAAATTGTATACTAGTCCTTGTGATTGCTTTAGACTTGCTATTTCATATGTGCTGAAACTATGCTCCGTTTTTATGTTGAGCTAATTTTGTCAAAGTTTGTGTCTAATGTGGTATGCATGCATTTGCTTTATTTATTTTCTATAGAATTGTGTTAATGGAAACAAATATGGATATGAGTTGGATAAATTTGCCTAGGCTCGATCCAAGATACCTACAAGGGGTCATAGATTTTATGGAATTTGCTTGTAAGAACATTTTTGATGTGCAAATAGAAATTACACGTCCGTGTAAGAACTTTATAATTCGGCTAAAGTAACATAGATTTAGTAAATGAACATCTCATCGTGGATGGATTTACTCCAAGTTACACCGATTGGATTTTCCATGGGGAAAAATCACAACCTACAAATTGTAATGTTGAAAATAGTGGACGTGGCAATTTGAATGGGCAAGACGAGATGCAAGAAATGGTGCGTGATGCATTTGGAATTCCACTAATTCAAGCCCATGATATTGATCTTGATCCACCTTTGGGTGATGGACATAATCTTGATGAAGAAACTACCAAGTTTTTCAAGCTTTTGAAGGAAGCTGAGAGAGAGTTATACCCAGAGTGTCAAAAGTTCTCATTGCTCTCGTTCATTGTGTCATTGATGCACATTAAGTGCCTATGTGGTTGGAGTAACAAGTCTTTTACTGCGTTGCTTAAGCTGTTGAAGAAAGCCTTTCTTGAAGGTGAAATATTGCCTAATTCTTTTAATGGGAGCAAACAACTGTTGGGTGGTTTGGGCCTTGAGTACCAAACGTTCACGTATGCCCTAGAGATTGCATGTTGTATTGGGGGAAGATGCAAAGCGGGTTGATTGTAAAGTCTGTAATGTTCCTAGATATAATAAGCCAAAGGAGCAAAAAGATGGATCTAAAAAAGGAGGCAAAATTCTGTAGAAGATTGTTAGGCACTTTCCATTGATAGTTAAGGTAAAAAGATTGTACTCGTCCAAAAGACAGTTGGCTTAATGAGATAGCATGCAAAGAACCCAGCTCCTATTGGCATTTCGAGGCATCCTATTGACTCCGATATATGGAAACTCTATGATAACCTTCATCCGTCTTTTGCTCAAGATCCTCGCAATGTTAGGCTTGGGTTAGCATCTGATGGCTTTAACCCACATTGTACAATGAACACCACTTATAACATTTGGCCCGGCCCGTGGTGATGATGACATACAATTTACCGCCTTGATTGTGCATGAAACAACCTTATATGATGTGGACATCGCTTATTGATGGACCAAAGTCACCTGGAAATAATATTGATGTATTTTTGAGGCTTATAGTAGATGAGATGAAAGAGTTGTGGGATATAGGTGTTAACACTTATGATGCATTTGGCAATGAGACGTTCAAAATGTGAGCATTAATGTTGTGGACAATTAATGGTTTGCCTGCATTAGCTATGTTGTCGGGCTGGAGTACAAAGGGTTATGATTGTATAGTTTGTCTTGATGAAACTTGTTCACGTTGGTTAGTTTACGGGAAGAAGGTATGTTATTTAGGGCATCGTAGATGGTTGGACGAGAACCATAAATTCCAATATAAGCGCATGTCTTTTGAAGGGACCGTTGAATTTCGTCCTTGTTCAACTCATTTATTTGGTCGTGAATTGTTAGCAATGTTTCCCGCCAACCATGTGAATAAATTCGGAAAGGAGGGGGATGAGGATTTACCTGTTACAAAAAAAGAAAAAGAAAGAAAGACCCGCGATGAAGAAGATTAAGATGATTTACAAGGTAATTGGAAGAAAAAGTGCATTTTCTTTGATCTACCGACTTGGGAGGAAAATCCGCTTCGACACAATCTTGATGTGATACATATTCAAGAAAAAATTGGTTGAAAGCTTGGTCGGGACAATAATAGAACTTGATGGCAAATGGAAGGACAACTTAAATGCGCGTCGTGACCTTCAACTAATGGAGCTTCAAAAGGCGATGCATCCCCAAATTCTGGGTGGTGACAAAGTGCGTTTGCCTCATGTATGCTTTGCAATGAATAAAATGGAGAAAACTATGTTCTGTAACCTTTTGAAGAACGTGAAAGTTTCAAATGGTTATGCTTCTATTGTTTATGAAATGCCGGGCAAAATGCCGGGTACTTTTTCTGCGTTTACAAAATGCCGTATAGTATTTTTGACACTGTCAGTCACGGCGTTTACCGAAAACACTGGGACAACTGCTGGAAATACTTTTGTCAGCGTTTATTTTACTTTTACTGGCATTGTATAAACGCCGGAAAAACCATTTTTCCTTGTAGTGACTTTCAGTAATTTTACCTTCTCTGCCGATATCGAAGGGAGTTATCCACATAATTTTTTTGAAGATCTAACCTATAGAAACTGCCCATCATCACCAAAGGGGGAGATTTGGAGTTCGAGTCTATTGAGAGACTTCGAACTTCCTATGGTTGTTAACCCACTAACCAACCGATTTTTGTTCGAAAAAAGACTTCCCAAAAAGCAAACATTCCCGTTCAGTTGTGCTAGTGCCATTTTTTAAAATCGTTTTTTTTAAAGAAATACAATGTATTGCTTATAACTTACAAGTTTTTTTTCAAGTTGTATAAAAAATTTTAAAAATAATTAGCTTAAATATTTTAGTGATATTACAAATCTAAAATGTCTTGTTTACCTTTTTTCATATATAAGTCACATAACGTGTCAATTTATTAAATAATGATATAGGGAGTCAATTTATTTTTACCTTAATTAAAGACATTACAAGTCATGACGAAACGATTCAATTTATTTAATAAAATTAAAATTAATTTTTTTTCATGCCCGGCTAGAACCATGTCGTGTCGTGCCGTGCCCATCCTATTTCTGTACCATGCCCGTGCCTGGCTAAGATTGTGCCGTATCGTCCCATGCCAGGCCAATTTTTGTGTCATGCTCGTGTCGTGCCCGCCCACTTCCTTGCCCGTACCCACTAAGACAACGTTGTGTCGTGCCGTGCTGTGCCAGGCTAAGACTGTGCCTGTGCCGTATTACATGCCACATTTAAAACGTGTCATGCCATGCCAACCTGGCCCATTTAACACCTCTGCCTCAATTATACCATATGGAAAAAGAAAAACCTACTGCCCACCATCACCACCACTTATTTTACCCCTTGAAATCTCCATCACACTCTTTGCTATTACAACTGATTTTTTCCCCTCTTATCCCCAACCTTTCCGCTAAATGTCGGTAAAAATACATATGTTGGCCATCCTTAACATAAAATCTTGAGATTTTGTCCCTTCATTCAACCATTTTTAACCACTTCCAAAGCATCACGTACGCATAGCCTTTGGCCAACATTTTATAGTTGGAATATGTAGATATATAGTCAATGACCTATAGAAATGAATACCTGCAATTTTAATCCAACAAAAATCTCCACAGAACAAACTGATCGAAAAAGCACTAGATAAACTTACCTTGGTCATCAGACTACGGGCATGTCAAGGTTGGAACAAAAATGCAATTAAAACGAATCTTCAAAGATACTCAGGTGAACTCTTATGGCATGTAAATAAGATCCACTCTAAAGAAACCGATCGCCTTCCCACCAGCCAGCATTAGAAGAAAAATTATGTGCCGATCAGATTTCCTCTTGATGGAGCAAATTAATTAACTTCCGCTTGCCTGTGGAAAAATATATCAATTTACCAGTTGTGGTACATGTAGTAATTAGAAATCAGGATCCTCTATCGTGATATAAGATAAATAGGTAGATCGAGGGAATAGATGTTGACCTTGTGCGAACTATGGAGTACTTTTGGGTGCTACAAATATACCAATTGCATTAATGAAGGTTCCAAAACGTCCATGGAATCCAGCCAAGACTGCACCTTCTATTGGAATGGACACAGAAGGACCACATACCGTACCATAGGGCCCATAGCTGTCTCGATTTGACTGAAAGTAGAGAGATGTGATTGTCTCTTCTCCATAGAGGTTTTTGTATGTCAAGCGCATCAACGTGAGTTGTTCTAGTGAACTGTTGATGCGAAACTAAAGAAGTGCAAGTATAAATTAGGACTTTGTTTGGAACGCATAAACAAATTTAAATAACAAACACCAGAAATTATGAATTTTTTTGGTTAAATAATTCTTTTGTTATTATTTTTTTGGTCTGACAGTTAGGGATTTTTGGGTCAGTTTATGCACACCTTGACTATTTCTCTCTGCGGTCCGGTCCAAGACGAGCCATCCACGCCGGAATTAGAAAATTCACATGAGATTTAATTCTCTTTGGCGGTTTGGTTCCAAGAGATTGTCAAGTTTCAAATTCAGGATGTCTGGATTTACAGCTTATCCCTATGACCACTTGAGCTACCCCTTGGGATTTTAGTTAAAACAATCACTTTACATTCGTCTCGACATTAAAGATTAGAAAAATAAAAAAAAATGCTACAGACACAAATGAAAGCGCTAAATCCGAATAGAAATGAGTCCAAAATTGTATGACGTGTATGGGATCCACGTGTATCAAACAGATTTGTATACATGTGATCTGTCCTAATCTGTGAATAAACAAAAGAGGGTCATGGGGTCATACCGTTTTATGATGTTCGCCTCCGGGACCGCCAATTTTGTTGGAGCATCCTATAACATCGCCATTGCAGCTTTTATTTGTGAATAAAACAGAATCAATAATTGCTCCATAACAAAGAGTTATCTCCATTACAGGCGCGACGTTAGTCATGTAAGTCCAGGGTGAACCCCCTGTACCTCCCCATGGCCCTAAAGGTATCCCTCCTTCAACGATCATCTTGATCTGCACATTAACACAACACGAAATATTGTTGCCCTGATATCAAATTAATCAAACAAAAGATCATCTACAGTCACACTGGTTACAAGTACTTCGCATACCTTCAGAAAATTAATACTCCTACTTAACTTGCCTTCAAAGGTTAAACTCAAGCATTGCCCACCAACTATTCCTTAATATTGATCCGAAAGTGGGACCGGTGACTGCACTACATGGCTATGTGGATGAAAGCCAAGTTCGTAATCAAGGTGTACTCAGTTGAGGATTTTAAATGTTTTCTGGGAGGTATTCGTAAGCTCAAGCTCTAGTTCGGAGGAGTTGCGCATCCAACCTCTGGCTGGGTGTTTGAGTTTTCACTTCTTCATTTTGTTTCTCTTGTTTCGGTTTGAGCTAGTTTGCTCATCCCTCTCCTCCCCTCGATGTATCCCTTTCGAGATTTATAAAATTTGTTTCGTTTGCCGAGCAAAAAAAAGATTCCGAAAGAGGGAAATTTTTTTTTGGGACAGAGAGTGGTATAGAAGTCGAAATTATAAATATTTGTTATAAGTTCAGTTAACTTTCTCGGTTTTAGCTTGCCAATAATTTGAATTGGTAATTAAGTAAGTACGTAGATAGTTTCAAACTTTTTTGTTCAATTCAAGTAACAAATTAACTTACTTTTATTTTATAAAAAAGGTCAATCATCGTGCTAGGCCTCCTTTTTAAAGCACCCGTTTGCTTGATAACCAATCATGAAATTACTCAAATCAAATTTTCAAATACACAAAAAAAAAAAAAAAAATGAAGTTTCCAAAGAATTTTGCTGAGATGTAAATTACTCATTTCTCTCTGCTTCTACGCAACATTATGGTCCCTTTGGTTGGTAAGGAATGACTACGTCTTCGACAACTCGTCAAAACAGGCTTGGGAAGTGGGAGATATAGTTAAACCTAGGGTGGCGATGTGGATGAAGGCCAAGTTTGACATAAAGGTCTACACTGTGGAAGAGTTCAAGTTATTCCTAGATGGCATCAGAAAATTGAAATTGTAATCTAGTTTTGAGGTGTGTTATCCAACTATCAATTGGATGTGTTTGTATTTTTAGGTTGTTATCCCTCGATGTAACTTTGTCGAGTTATATAAAATGTTTCGTTTGCCGAGAAAAAAAAAACTTATAAAATAGTAAAATACATATTACTCCACTTATCCATACAGACTAATATAATGAATTGAACTGATTTTTCATTTCAGTTTTATAATTTGAATGAAAATTTGAAAGATTGAATCAAACACCTACACATATTAGAATGAGTTGATTTTTAATAGACCAACTCAGTTTTTTTAAATTATTGAACAGCTCGGGTCATCCGTTCGGGACGCGTAGTTGATTTCACATGACAGTCGCTGCACCGTTCGGTGAGTCCGTAGCAAGGTTGTTTAACTTTAATGTTTGTCTAATCAAAACTTCAAGTTGATTTTAATTAATTTGACAAACCAGTTAATTATTCATATCAAAACTGCAAACAATTGTATGCAAACCAAGCAACTTTTAAAATGTAGTGTAAAAGCATGCATAAAGCATGGCTCACTCAACCTTTTTCTCCATTACTTCGTTACTCTTCCTCAGCACTTAATTCTCAGCTGTCACCTCTTTCATTTCTTTCCTCAGCTCTTTGATTTCTATCTTGAACTCTTTATCTGACTTCTGTAAATCAGCCACCTTAAGAAATATAGAGGTAGTGATAAGAATGGTATAGATCGAGATCTTTCTTTTCTTTTTAGTTTTATTTGGAATGGTATAGAGATATAGAGGGCGATCGAGAATGTTTGATCATCAATTAATTTTGGAGAAAATGTTTCAGTAGATTATGAGAGGTTTTAGGGGTGCCCAGCTGAAAGTCAAGCAGAAGAAGGGTATTTTGGTTTTTGAATGTGTATTAAAGTGTTAATCTCTAGTAAAGTAGAAAGGTATTTTAAGGTTAAAAATCTGTAAATGTTAGTCTCTAGTAATTAAAGGGGTGGGAGATAAATTTCCCAAAAATTGACTAAACCCCGAATTTATTTTCCTTTAAGAATTGTCTATAACAAAAATAGTACTCCTCCAAGTAACATTGGGATGAGAAATGACTAATATTAGCAAAAAATTGAAGCTACATCAAACCTTAATACTTTTATAATCTAAACTTCGAATCAGTTGTAATTTAACAAAGCACTTAATTGTTCATTTTAAAACTGCAAAAAGAAATTGTATATACACCAAACAACTTTTACATTGTATGCAATACAAAATCATGCATATCTTTGTCGAGAGGCTTGGGTGCCAACCTTACTTAGTTTTTGTTTCCAGTTGTGATGGCGTTATGCTTCGTGTCCCTTTAATCTTTATATGCTTTAGTCAAAGATTAAAAAAATATGTTTCCTTGCTGTTAAAAAAGTAAAATAACACCTCACATAAAATTAAGTTGGTGAACCAACCGCTTCTGACTTTAGCTCTTCTTCTATCTTCTGTAAATCAACCAATAACATGTCAGTTTGTGCTGACATGATTGAAGTTGGAAATCAAAATTACAAGATCAATTAGCCTCAATTTTAGTCACGTTATTTCCACACCGTTCACCCAACTCTTTCGCAAATAGAGTAGAGTGCAGTTGACGTCTCCCTTATACTCTTATGCACATTGGCAGAGTTCGATTCCTATGAGCACCCCTTCCCCTCCCGAAGTCCCGTAGAATAGAATAGATTATGTCTAATGAATGGCAAAATAACAAAAACACCCAACTGCTTCTAACACTATTTTCCGTACATATATAGCAATGCTCCATAAGCATTGAATAATTTTCTAATGGCTGAATAGGCCTAGATAATGTCACGCGGAGAGCATATTCGGATCTCACCGGCAAAACGCGCCTAATCCTTGATCTTGATGGGTATTAAGGAGTAATTTTCTATACTTGCACGTAATTTTCTGTTGAATAATTTCCAAATAATCTGTTTGACTCAGATTAGAATATAACTATCCCGAAAATGGTTCTTAGAAAAGATTAATGTAAGTAAAGAGGAAAATGAGTATAAATAGAGAAAAAATGATCATGAGAATTTGATTTTACGAAGAGATGGAAAACTAGAGGGAATAGAAAGCTGACCTTGTCCTTACTAGGCCCGGAATATGGGTCTTGAATTGAATGCAAACTCTTGACTTTGGGTATATCACAAATACACCAATTGCCGAAAGGCGGTTGCTGCCGTCTACTTCACATCCATGGAATTCAACGATGACTCCAACATCCATTGGCATGGAAAAAGTAGTATCTTTTTCATCAAATGGACCGATTGGCCCATATTTATTTATATTTGTATGAAAAGTGAGAGATGTCACGTAAAAAGTATTGTGTGTCAAGCTTATGGACAAGAGTTGCTCTACTGAACTGTCGATCCGAACTTAAGCAAGTGCAAGTATAAATTAGACTCGTGTAAGAAATAAAAATGAAAACCATATGAGATCATTGTAGTAGTTTTATTTTTGTTGTTGAATAATTCATTTGTCTATTTGTCTCACCTATAAAGATCATAAAAATTTTACATATGCTACAGATACAAAACTGAGGTGAACAAATCGGGGCATAGATTTTTCAAAACCGTCCGATGCGTGTAGGACCCACGTGCAATCTAGAACGGTTCCAGATACTTTTCATTGCTAATAAAATGAGAGAGAAGAAAAAAGAGATTTCATTTATATGTTACTACTCCCTCCGTCCATATTAATTGTCCACTATGATTTTGCGTGCGGTTTCAACGATTTATATCTCTCGATGTATATTGCTAAGAATATGCAATATGGATCTTGTTAATTTGATAGATCTTAATTTTTTCTATAAGACAATGATTTCAAAAACATAAAACATAATACTCCGTATACGTCAAGAGATATAAGCCGTTGAAAATGCACGCAAAACTGCAGTGGACAATTAAATAGGGACGGAGGGAGTATTTGCTCCTGATTTTTCTATCTGGTGGGTCCAAAAAAATGTCAAAATATACTATTAAAAGGCTAGAGATGCATTAATAAGATCGACCAAAAAAGATCAAGTAATTTTTAGATTCATCTGTTGCAATTATGAAATAAGCTGAAGAGGGTGACAGTACTCACGGTCACACCTTTTTAGTCCTTTTGCCACGGGAACTGCCAATTATCTCGGAGGATCCTATAAGAATGCCATCGCAACTTTCACTTTGGAATGAAATTGCATCGATGGATTCTGTATCTGAAACTGGGCTAAGTTGACTATAATGAACAGTTATCTCCATTACAGGCCCGTCGGCCTTGTATGATGTCTCACATGGCCTCTGTGACCATCCCCGTGGCCCCCATGGCCCAAGAGATGTCCATCCTTCTTCACCAGTAACCTTCCCCTGCACATTCATACATAAATAATACATATGTATATGCACGTACATATGTATGTATATAACATATACTTGTACGAGAGAGAGAGAGAGAGAGAGAGAGAGAGAGAGGTGGGATTGATTACCATTGGAACTCTGGGTTTGCTCGGTAAAGATTTTGATAATCATGGAGAGAGAAAGGTTCTGTTTTTGCCTATTCGAAGAAATTCAATCGCCTACAGAGTCTCAAGAATAGGATATATATATATATATATATATATATATATATATACAAGTTTTTTGTACAGCCCTATTGATATAGGAGCGGGCCAGATATCCATATTTAATTGGTTTTGCAACGATCCAATCCAGCTGGAGTTCATATAAGAAATTCATCAATCGCTACAAAAGTGACGTGGAGCTTGCATCCAGGCTGGAACTGGATGATCCAGCCAACCCAGCTGCCTTTTCAAGCTTCAAGTTCGCATGGTAAAGTCAACGTCCACCCTAAAATTTTATTTTGGTGAAATTTATGCGTAGTAATTTTATTTTAGTTTTTATTTGAACACTCGAATCTATATTATGAACACCCATCAATTCAAAAAAATCATAATATATTGAACATCTAGTACATGGCGCTTAAACAAAGTACACAGTCATAAGTTAAAACTTTAAAAAATTGGGAGAGGAAAAGATGACCTATTCATAGTGGTATCGTGTTCTGACTTTTTTTTTTGTTAACGACACTTAACTCTACATCTCCAAAAAGATTCATGCTAAACTATTTGGCACAATTTTTTGTAGCAGAATATTAATAGATTTATGCATCTTTTTAATCTTGGTTAGCTCAAAATGAAAATTTCGTCATGAAAATTTGCAGAATCTTATGTGCTTAAAGTTTTCTAATCACACTATACATACTACTATTTGAAATTCTATTCTTTAATATTGTAAAACTTAAAAGGTAGTTTTTGAACATCGGGTAAAAATTTTTGGAACTGCCACTGCCGCATGAATTTGAAGGCAAACACCTCGTCTGCCGTTTTTTAAGCCAAGATCCCAAAGGCCGCTCCACTAAAGTTTGAGGGGTTTAAGCGAATCAACGGGTTCAAAAAAGGAACTAAAATTTTGTAATTTCTTTGCTTATAATTTGATATTTCTATTCTACGGCTCTTAATCAGTCGTGCAAAGCAAAGAGTATAAAAATTTGCGAAAATTTGTAAGTAAATAGATCATATAGCTTAACAAAATAATATAAATTAGACTCGATAAGTCTTCAAAAAATACATATATATATATATAATTATCTTATATAGTTTTGTATATATTTTTGTCACTGTTGAGTTAAAATCTTGTGGCCGCCGCAAGACCCCATGATCCACATTTACTTTTGGTTCAAAACTTGCCATATTGGAGTTCGAACAAAATTCAAAAGGTAACTAATAGAAACTTGGTTTCGTTGGTGAGGACCATGACATTGAACCCTTTGATAGACGCGTAAACCATTTTTCTTCACACTATTTTTTAAGTCGCTAATTGAATAGAGCTCTGCCAAGTGCTTGCATTTGTTTTTTTAATCCTTATGAGCATAAAGAATAGAGGTGATTTTAAAAAAAGGCATAAAGAATTAAGACTATAAAATCTTGAAAGTCAATAAAAAAATAACCAGTGGACATTTATTCCAACGTACATAGTTTGAGACCGGGCCGGCTCCATATAGAGTAGACCTGTCAATAGACCGGATCCAATCCGAAAAATTTGATCCGAATCCGATAACGTCAATCCGATCATTCGAATCCGGTAATCCAAATACGGATTGGATCGTTTATTAATCCGAATCAGAACTTTATTTTAAAAATTTTTTATTTTGAAAAAAAAAATGTTTAAGATGTTGTATTTTTATTTTTATTTTTTTAAAATTTTTTTAAAAATATGTATTATTTTGAAAAATGTATACTCCCTCCGTCCCTTTTTTAGAGTCTTGTATTCCATTTTGTGTTATCCCTTAATAAGTGTCCATTTTGTAAAGTTAGTGGGTAAAGTCGGTGAATTTTTCATTTTGCCCCTAAAAGTAGATTCCATTTTGAAAAGTTAGTGAGTAAAAATGTAATTATGATGTTTTGATAGAGGGTAAGGATGGAAAGTGGAGGTAAAAGTTGATGTGAAAAGTGTAATGATGATATCTTTTTAATAAGTTGGAATTACGAAATAGGACTCTTAAAAAGGGACGGAGGGAGTATATTTTTTGCTAAAATTTTTGAAGTACAAAAGTTTTCAGATCAGATCCAGATTTTCGGATCGGATTCAGATTACCACTATCGGATTTGAATCGAATTTGTATCGGATTTGGATCGGGTCCGACCCATTGACAGTCCTAATATGGAGTCAAGAGGGTTCAAGCAAACCCACTGGACCTAAAAAATGTACTAAAATTTCATATTATTTACCGTATAATTTAATTTTTCTTTCATACTTTTAAATATTGTCGGCGCTGAATTGTTCATAAGTAGTCAAATTAAATATAACTTTACTTAACTTTGATGTGGATAATATAACTCAACAAAACAAAATAAATTAAACACAATTCATTTTCAATCATAATAAAAAAAATTATTTTATATAGGGCTTTTTATCCAAAAATTTCTTAATATATATTTTTGTCAACGCTAAACTAAAATCTGGAACCGCCGTTGGTTTGAGAGAGAGAGTTCAACTAGCTCCTAAAAACTAAACTGGATTTGCTTTTACATACAAGTTTGAATATCTTGTGCAATATTTTTTTTAAACGGTGAAAGAAATTTTTTTATTAATCTTTGAAACAGATATCCCGTGCAATAGTATTATAATACGACCTATGCGTTTTACTTGGTCAAAACAAATTTACAAAGAAGGCTTGTATGAACGTCTCCGGCCAATCTTGGGTTTAAATTTGAACATGTCAACATTATTTTGGAACCGATAAAAAAAATGACTTTTTTAAATTTACCTTAGTGAAATTCATAAATAAATAAATGGAATAGAAAGAACTAATGGTCAAAAACTGTTGCAACGTTTTTTTTTTTTTGGATATAATATAAAAAGGAGACCTCTTGGTCCTTGTTTGGTGCCCAATAAATGGGCAAGATGATTAATGGTTTGTTTGTCTTTTGCAAGGCCCTTTTTGGGTCCCACAAAGATGACTCAAACCACTCATTTATTTGAAAAATAAATTTATTCTTTGTACTTCATATATAATGTAAATGAACTCTTCTATCGATTGAAAAAAAAAACTAATCGTCTAATGTAAAAGATTTTATCACAACATACAAGAATAAACAAAAACTACCTAATCAGAGACACGAGTTACTGCAAGCACGCCAAGCAAACAGACTCTAGAACACATTGCCAAAGCAAACTAACACTAGGTGTCAGCATACTGAATCCCGTCTGTGACTAAGTAGTAGAGGATTCTATCAAACCCCCAGCTCAAACCATGGATAATCAGCACCGGATGAAATCGCCCGTCGGAAACAAAAATCCAAACTGGCACGCCGGCCAGCTCTTGAGAGAAAAAAAGACACCAACTGAACACCAATGAGCCTTCGCAATCACTAGCATGGACAGCACTCCAGGGCAAGTCTCCGCTGTCACGACAGGCTCCGGCACGGGAGAGGCACAACGGCACACGCAGCCATGTACAAATTCTACAACCGATCACCAACAAAACAACCAGAAACAGAGACTTATTCGCCCTTCAAATTTGACATCTCCATATTTGACATCAACAAACCTCATATCCAACCACAATGACAAATTATATCATTTATAATATTTGCTCAGTTCAAACAAACTTTCCAAGAGTTTCAAACTCCAACGGTCAAAACCCATTTTGGAATCTGCTGCCAAAATTGACAGCAACAAGAAAGAGCCAATTCCACAGGGGCATTGACTAGGATTTTTGAAGTAAGGTTGGAGCATTTCCTGAGGTAATTATTGGCGTTAGGATTCTACGTGGGTTTGACCTCCCCAGTTGGAGATCCAGCACTTCATTGACTATTAATTCAAGGGGGTTTCCTCGCACCTGAAGGTGTGAGTTCGATTATTATGAGTAGCCTTATGGAAGCGTCAGATGGTTCCCCCTCCTAGTTGCTTCTCACTGCTTTTCCGTGGTGTTGGTTCCGGCGGCCGGTCCTAGGTGGATTAATCTCATCCCATTTGGGTGCAGCTTACCTCTTATGTTTCCAAAAAAAAAAACTGCTTTAGAGCCTAGAGTAACGTGGCATCTCCCAGTAAAATAAATTATGAAATAACTAATACATTAATTAGATAGTCCATGTGCACGTAATTTATATAACTAGCAAATACCCGTGATATGCACAGTTTTGAAGATGACATTAAAGGAAGAAAAAAAAAACTTATCTTTAGAAATTAAATGTTATTTTTTTAACAAGAAGAAAATGTTTCCATATCATTAAGATCACAAAAAATCTAGTAAATTTGCAACAAAAGAAGTCCTCCGCTGAGATAGTCTCGAAGGGGCCAAAACCCTCCTAGTTCTATAGCTTGCAAGAACCTAAATTGTCTCCTCACCTCACATTTGAATAAGTAAAACATAAGAAATTACATCAAAACACCAAATAACTAAATACCCCTGTTGGCAAGAGACGAATATATAACACCCTAACGGGCGGTAATATTCATGTTCACAGTTGATCCACCACACCACCTCATGTATTTGTGTTGCCAACGGCTCGTTGTACATAATCGTGGTATTGATCATTACAGGATCGGAGCACCGATATTCGAGTTCCCAAAGGATACACCACCTTCAATAGTCATGTCCCCAGTTCATACACCACCTCCGGTATTCATATTCTTGTCGCTATCGGATGCTCCTTGCGGCTGATTGGGTAGCAGCGATTCCCAATCTAATATTATGAAGTCCTTGCCTCCACTTTATAAATATCCCCCATCTTCTCTTCCTATGGACCACCATGTCCCCTCGTTGACGACACTAACACCGTCTTTGGTGAATTGGGAGGGCTTGATGATCAACGTACAAGCTCTTATAGTTGTGTCTTCCAAGGGGCATTCAGAAAAGAGATGACCGTGAGATTCAGCACCATTAGAAGTGATTTAGAACACAGAGCACACTGAACATTCATAGCTAAGTCCTCCCAACTTGTCAATCTGTTTGTCGAAGCATATAAACTAAGACTAACATATATGTATGACAAACTGTTTACAAATAGTGAGAGATGAGATAGCAGGAAGTCGCTATTATCGCATTTGGTGAACGCTATTATAAATACTGATTTTCCACAATGTTTTTGGCACGTTAATTATAGAATGTCATTAATGCAAAACAACTTGCACTAGCAGCTTGGAAGTAGAGATATGGGATATTTACAGAGGCCTCACGATCATTTTAGAAAAGGGCATGTCAAATGTTACCATAGAGTCTGATTCGAGCATGGCAATTGATTTTTGCAATGAAGGATCACCTGCTGATCACCCCCACCGTCACATAATGGAAGAACCTCAAAGAATTGCTACCCGAACAAATTCATCCGTCGTCCACATCTATCGTCAAGCCAACCAAACTGCCAATTGCCTAGTCAAACTTAGATCGCAGCAGGATCAAAATTTAGTAATCTTTAGCTCCATTCATTTTGCAGCTAGGGATTCGCCCTGACCGATGCCATGGGTGTTTGTCACCTAAGGATCTAGTCTACGACTCTTGTAGTCTTTTTGAACCTTTATGAATGCCGTTTATCTGGTTTGTTGACTTTGATCGTCTAAATTAATGCATAACTTTCCGCTTGACCCAAAAAAATAAATAAATTATAGAATGTCATTTGTTTGTATAAGAGATAGGAAGTCGTTACATGCTATTATAAGGCCCAATAATGCTCACGAATGTTCGATTTTGAATCGTATAACCTGAAAAGCATTTCTTCGGGCTAATTTGGTAGAATTTATCGCATCTCTTCCATCTCACTAGTAGGTCAGGAGTTCGAGTCTTCCCACCGGCGTGTAGGTGTTTTTCCGTTAGGATTATTTCTTCCCTAATGGGGGCATGTAGTTGGATTGGATTTATATAGTCGTTGAGTTATTGGGCTTCGTTATCTGATAGACTATCATACAATTGACGTTGTGTCCCGTGATTTTTAATTTCTAATTAATACTTAATGAAATGTTCTCTCCTATTGATTGACAAAAAAGTAAAATTTGTTACTCCCTTTGTCCCTTTTTTAGACTCTAATATTTCATTTTGGGTTGTCCCTTTATAAGTCTCTATTTTGTAAAATTAGTGGGTAAAAGTTGGTACATTTTTTATTTTGCCCATAATAGTAGATTCCATTTTGAAGAGTTAGATCTTGTTCGGCTAAATAATCTATTATGGATTATTTTTTATCCTTATTCAAAAAAAAATCGCATTTATTAGTTTTTCTTCAATTTTTTTGAGTATTATTGCTACGTCATGATGAAAGGAATCTAAAAGTAAAAAATTACAATCAAAACTTTTTTTAATAAAGACAAAATTTTTGTCTTATTAACTTATATTTGTCTTTGTTGTGTTTTAGAATATACTGTTAGAACATGTGTGAACGTTGAGTCCCACATCGGATAAACAGAAAAAGAATTGGACCTTAATATACAATTGGATGGCTCACCACTTACAAGGCTTAGCCTTTTAAGTGGATATGAGACATTTAATGTATATTGGGCCCAAGTAATGTGGTGGACTTTTTGCCGTTACTCCCATACAAATTGGGCCTTGAGCACGCAGTGGCGGGTCGATGCATCGGACGAACTCCCAACAAATGGTATCAGAGCTGTTGGTTGACGATCTATGGGAAGACTCTCAGCGCACCATTGAATGGGTTTGCACAGAAGACACTCGTGGAGCGGTATAAAGTCCAAAAAGATGACTCCCGATGAAGCAATATGGCTCGATGTTGGAGTGCCGTATTGGATGGCTCATTGTCGATGGAGTTGACTCGTCGGGGAGCATGGTGCTGGTGAATGAGCACGTTGGCTCTCAATGGAGTTCTCGTCGGGGAGCATGGTGTCGGTGACTAGGCACGTTGGCTCTCAATTGAGATGACTCTGAATCGATTGAGTGGGTGCAGAATAAGCGCAGTTCGGGAGATAGGGTTGAGAGTATTAGATCAGAATCAAGGGGGAGCTTGGATGCAGAGAGAGGTTAAGGCCCAATATTCGGTTCACACATGAGGGGGAGATTTGTTAGAACATGTGTGAACGTTGAGTCCCACATCGGATAAACAGAAAAAGAATTGGACCCTAATATACAATTGGATGGCTCACCACTTACAAGGCTTAGCCTTTTAAGTGGATATGAGTCATTTAATGTATATTGGGCCCAAGTAATGTGGTGGACTCTTTGCCGTTACTCCCATACAAATTGGGTCTTGAGCACGCAGTGGCGGGTCGATGCATCGGACGAACTCCCAACATATACCATGAGAGAGACAGAGAGAGAGCTTTTTTTTTTTTGGCAACATTTGAAGTAATTATTATCATTATCTTTTTGTCAATCAATCGCTTTGCAACTTTCGAATTTGGGATATCATTTTGCGGACTTTAGGTAAAAAGTTCACTTTCTTAATATATAAAAACATCTGGCAATGACACAAACTCTAAAAACATCTGGCAATGGAAGTGAGAGAATTAACTCCAAAAATCTTGTTTCAGACAAGGAAGAAGATGAATGAAAGAGGATATGTTTAAGGAAGGGAGTCTTTCATTTACAAGATCTTTCAGGTGCTGAAATCCAATATAAAGGGCTCGAAAAAAGATAAGATGGTTCTCTCTCCTCCTCTCTTTTGACCAGAGACATTTAGAATAGAAATTCTACTTTATTCAAGAATGCTAGCAAGGCTTTGAATTTTGGCAATTGGATGGGAATTAAAATCGTAGGTGGGAGAAATATAATTTCAAGAAATGGGTTGAAATAGAAGAGGAGGAAATTGCAGAGAGGGAGAATGCCTTGAAGAAACTCGCGGAGCTAGAAGAGGGATCGAGACACATCGGATTGAGAGGACAATGCTTCTATGTCTTTGGAGTTCTAGAGGCTTTTAGTGCGTTCTTGTTAGGCTTTGGCATCGGTACTTTGTTTTATTTCAATATATTGCTTCGGTTTGTTTTTGCTTTTGTGGAGTTATGGGCCTTGGGGTTTGGTTTGAGTTTATCTTTTAGGACTTGGAGTTTCTGTTGGTTTTCTCTTTATGTAGAGTTATGGTTTTTGGGTGTTTCAGATAGGTGTTCCTGTTTTTGCTTTTTGATTGGCACCTTACCGGCCCTTTTCGTGGTCTTGAGTGGTTTATGCCGATGTGCCTTTGTTTCGATTAATCTTTGTAATCATTTATAGAGATTAAAAAAATATATTGTGAGGAGATAAACAAAATATGTAAAGCGAGATCTGTAGAAAACTAAGCTTCTATACATATCGCAAAACCAGCCAACAAAAACAGTTGTCGCCCTAGGTATTCCATGACACAAGTGTAGCCTTATTTTTGGAGTTGTTATCACACAATCGAGTTATGGAAACAAATATTGCAGAGGACAATGGGTCTGACTCAGATGCCACAAAATCGTTTTAGATACAACCTAGAGAGTAAGGGGGGTTTTCCAGTAGTGAGTAAGTTGTGAGAAAAATTCGTAACAATCAAGTTGTTAGATGTTTTCCGGTCCGGTACTGAATAATTTGTTAAAAAATGTCAAGTTGTTTCGATAATAAATAAATTGTAGATGGATTTGTAAGTAGAGTTACTGTACGTAGCAAAAAAAAATTTGTTGACAAATTGTTAGTTCTTGTGAATGATATGATAAAATACCACAGCTTATTGATTTGTGTGAATAGCATAATAAAAACGCTTACATTTTTCCTCAAATTACTACCAGAAACACCCCCTAAATTATTAGGTGGAGAAGCCACCTTTAATTGTACTAGATCATAACACATATCCACCCAACTAGCAATGAATGGTGACATGGCGTAATTGGTTGAATTCGGAGCCCAACATGAGAGAGAGAGAGAGAGAGAGAGAGAGAGAGAGCACTCTGATATACTTGATCCCAATAGATGCACCACCTCCAGTTTCCGTGTTGCCAATTGATCAACCATCTTTGGTATTCATGTTCAAAGTTGATCCGCCACCTCCGATAGCTACTGTTTGCAATTGACGCATCATCTCCTGTATTTGTGTTGTCAACGGCTCAATATTGTTCATAATCGTGGAATTAATCAATATAGGAGCACCGATACTTGCGTTCCCAAAGAATACACCACCTTCAATACTCGCGTCCCCAAGTGTTACATCACCTCCGGTATTTGTATTCTTGTTACCATCGGATGCTCCCTGTGGCTGATTTGATACCAGCGATTCCCAATCTAATATTACGAAGTCCTCGCCTCCACTTGTTAAATATCCCCTACTGTCTCCACCTATGGGCCACCATGTCCCCTGGTACATAACTTCTAAATTGATGACACTAACACCGTCCTTGGTGTTGAAAGAGGGCTTGATCAACGTACAAGCTCTTGAAGATGTATCTTTCCCTGGTTGGTTTGCCTGTGCAGTAATAAAGTCAACTGAGTCTTTAGTCGGACCCCAAGCCCAGTATTTGCCGTTGTCACAACATCTTATGTGGACTAGTCCACCTCCAGACTTTGACATCTGTATTTCGTGCTTCACGCCCCATCTTCCAACGTCAGCCGTCTGATCAAATTTCAAGTAGCAATTTTGCCCAACTGGGCACAAGTAGTTTTTGTGCAAGAGTGACTTGAACACTACGATCTTTGTTAAGTGCATTTCCTCTTCAAACTTTGGCGAGTCCATTTCCTCATTCCCAGTACCTCCTGTATACATATTTTTGTCACCAATAGATGGTCCTTGTGGCTGATTGCGTGGCAGCAATTCCCAATCTGATATTATAAAGTCCTCGCCTCCGGTCACTAAATATCCCCCACCATCTCCACCTATGGACCACCAGGTTCCTTTGTGCATAACCTGTAAATTGACGACACTAACACCATCTTTGGTGTATTGGGAGGGCTTGATCAACGTACAAGCTCTTGTAGTTGTGTCTTCCACTGGATGGTTAGCCTGTGCAACAATATAGCTTCTTGAGTAATCAGTAAGACCCCAACTCCAATACTTGCCGGTATCACAACATCTTATGTGGACCAGTCCACCTCCAGACTTTTTCTTCATAACTTCGTGCTTTACGCCCCAGCTTTTGGCATCCACTACCTCGAATTTCATGTAGCTGTTTGCCCCTTCCGGGCGCAAGTAATTTTTGTTCAAGAGTGAATTGAACACCACAAACTTTGGCAAGTCAACTTCCTCTTCAAACTTTGGCAAGTCCATTTCCTCACTCCCAATTGATGCACCGGTATCTCCGATATTAATATTTTTGTCACCAAGTCTCTGCAACTGATTGGGTGGTAGTATTTCCCAATTTGATACGATGAAGTCCTCATCTCCAACTACTAAATATCCCCCCTCGTTTCTTCCTACGGACAACCATTTCCCCTGGCACATAACTTGTAAATTGACGACCTTAACACCATCCTTGGTGTTATGGGAGGGCTTGATCAGCGTACAAGCTCTTGTAGTTGTGTCTTCCCCTGGTTGGTCAGCCTGTGCTGTAATAAAGTTAACTGAGTCTGTAGTCAGACCCCAGCTCCAGTATTTGCTGGTGTCACAGCATCTTATGTGGACCAGTCCACCTCCATACTTTGCCTTTTGAACTTCATGTTTCACACCCCATTTCACAACATCCACTACTTCGAATTTCATGTAGCTATTTATCCCACCCGGGCGCAAGTAGTTTTCGTTTGAGAGTGAATTGAACGCTACAAACTTTGGCAAGTCCATTTCCTCGCTCCCAATGGGTGGTAGCAATTCCCAATCTGATATGATGAAGTCCTCGCCTCCAGTTACTAAATATCCCTCATCGTCTCCACCTATGGACCACCATGTCCCCTCGTACATAACCTGGAAATTGAAAACACTAACACCGTCCTTGATGTATTGGGAGGGCTTGATCAACGTACAAGCTCTTGTAGTTGTGTCTTCCCCTGGTTGGTTAGCCTGTGAAACAATAAAGCGTTTTGAGTAATCAGTTAGACCCCAACTCCAGTATTTGCCGGTGTCACAACATCTTATGTGGACTAGTCCATCTCCAGACTTTGCCTTCTGAATTTCGTGCTTCACACCCCAGTTTATGACATCCACTGCCCCGAATTTGATGTAGCTATTTATCCCATCTGGGCGCAAGTAGTTTTTGTTCAAAAGTGAATTGAACGACACAAACTTTGGCAAGTCCATTTCCTCACTCCCAAGTGTTGCACCAGTACATTCGGTATCCATATTTTTGTCACCGATGGATGGTTCCTGCGGCTGATTGGCTGGCAGCGAATCCCAATTTGATATGATGAAGTCCTCGTCTCCGGATACTAAATATCCACCCTTGTTTCCACCTATGGGCCACCATTTCCCTACGTACATAACTTCTAAATTGAAGACCTTTACACCGTCCTTGGTGTTATGGGAGGGCTTTATCAATGTACAGGCTCTTGTAGTTGTGTCTTCCCCTGGTTGGTCAGCTTGTGCTGTAATAAATTGAACTGAGTCTTTAGTCAGACCCCAAGTCCAGTATTTGCCAGTGTCACAACATCTTATGTGGATCAGTCCACCTCCAGTTTTTGCCTTCTGAACTTCGTGCTTCACACCCCATCTTACAACGTCCATTGCCTCGAATTTCATGTAGCCATTTGTCCCACCCGGGCGCAAGTAGTTTTCGTTTGAGAGTGAATTGATCACCACAAACTTTGGCAAGTCCATTCCCCGCCCCACTCGCTCTTTACCTGAAGGCTGTTTCCTAGTCAAAAGATATTGGAGTAAAACTGGGGAAATTAGAGACCTTAGATTGGATATTGAAACTTGCCCGGGTCACAGTTTCACCGCGTTTCAACTCCTACAGAAACAAACCCAACATTTGCATAACTAATGCGGATTCATATACATAAATGAAAATTAAAAGAAAAGACAAAGTTAACTAGATAAATACCTAATTGACTTAAGATGTTGTAATCAACTCCTAATTGTTTGAGCTGCAAAAAAAATGTCAGTTGTTGATTGTTAGAGTTATAATCAGAGTTGATTAGAGCTTCATTAGCTCTAGATCACATCTTAACCGGTCAATGAATTTCAGTTCTTATTTCATTCCCTAAACAAAATATACAAAATATTGATTTTTTTTTGAAAGGAAGTCTTAAAACATGGGGGGGGGGGGGGGGGGGGGGGGCGGGGGGGACAACAGAAAGACATAACGTCCTCTACTTTTCGTGTTTTTAGGGTCACATAACGTCCTCTACTTTTCGTGTTTTTAGGGTCATAGTATTTGGGTTCAAGGCTCCACCCAAAACCAGAGTTTTAATTGATTTCAAATTAAAAAAAAGTCACCCAAAAACAGAAAAGATAACGTATTTGTGAACCGAAAAACATGAAGGTACGGTTCATTTTGAATTGTGGAAATAAAGATCAAATTAAGAAACCCAGGTAGAATAGAATCACGAAGAAATTAAAATGACAAAGTACGTTATGAAGTCTTCCCCTCTAAGGAATGAGATGAGAGACTTACCTGCTGTTCAGAAAATGCTTAGATTGCATTCAAAATTCTGAATGAGTTTAATGTAACTTTCGCCGGCGGCTAGAGAGAGAGAGAGAGAGAGGGAGGGAGATGAGGCGTGTTTTTTGTTCTGAGAGCCGAGCGTAACTTTTGCTGGTGGATTCGGGATCGACGGGATGGAAAAGCCGATGGGGTACAACGAATTTCGACCGTAGATCCAAGTTTGACCCTTGAGAGCTCTGGCAAAAAGCAATCGCAGCCGTTGATTTAGATCCAACTGCTAGTAAAAAATTCAAAATACTGTTGTTTTATGGAGGGAGTATATATATATATATATATATAGATATTGACATGGAGGGAGTAAATATATGAGTTGATGGCTTTTGATGAGTACTAAAAGTCAGATAAATACTCCCACTTTTTGGTTTTTTGCATTTTGATTATTGTCTTTTTAGCTTTTTTATATTTTGTTTGGATTGGAATTTGATTTTTTTTTGAAAAATATTAGAGATAATGAGTGGAGAGAGATAGAGAAAGAAATGTTGAAAGTATCGAGAATCTAAGAAAAATCTAGGGGGAATTTTTTGAAAAATTCTTTTTAAGCTCCAAAGAGAACAAGGCATTAATTTTTGTCAAAATATGTTTTTTTTTAACAGAGTCAAAATCTGTTTTGAATATTCTAGAGTATTTAAAAGATATGTGAAGAATTCATTTTGCGACATAAATATTTTTAAAAAATCTATGCAGAATATATTCTATAAGCCCTTTTGTTAATCAAAATTAAAAAAATAAAAAGTCAAAAAGCTCCTCTTGCCCTACTTCTTCCTTCTCTTCTCTAAATCCAAAAGCCAAAAACTCATTTTCTGATAATGAATTCTAGAATGAGGGCACCAAACACTCAAAACATGAAAATGAGAAAATGAAAAACCGGTAAAAAAGAGGGTGCCAAACATAGTGCTTGTTTCACGTAGTTTTTTGGGGATTTTTTTTTGAAAGGAAGTAACTTAAAACATGGTTTGGTGTGTGTGTGTGTGTGTGTGTGGGGGGGGGGGGGGGGGGGGGGGGGGGGTTGTGGGTTTTTGTGTGTGTGGGTAGTGAACAACAGAAAAACATTTCGTGATTTAGGGTCATAGTATTTGGGTTGAAGGCTCCATTCAAAACCAGAGTTTTAGGTCTCATTCCGAAACGCGAAATTAGTACTTATTTTTTAAGCAGGTTATTTTAAGTTCAAAAATGATGGGCTTATTGAAATCTAAAAATATACAATATGAATCTTATTTGAAAGATCTTATTGAGACCTTTAATACAGTGCAGAAAAATTTGAAAACTTATTTTTCATTTATATTATTTTTGAGTTTGAAAATGTAAAATAAGTACTTATTTTTTAAAAATATGTTCTAGAAATGGTTAATTGATTTCAAATTTAAAAAAAAAAAGAGGTCACCGAAAAATGAAAAAGATAAACGTATTTGTGAACCGAAAAACATGAAGGTACGTTTCATTTTGAATTGTGGAAATGAAGATCAAATTAAAAAAGCCAAGTAGAATAGAATCACGAAGAAATTAAAATGACAAAGTACGTTATGAAGTCTTCCCCTCACCTCTAGGGAATGAGATAGTGAGATGAGAGACTTACCTGCTGTCCGGAAAATGCTTAGATTGCTTAACTTTTGCCGGCGGCTTAGAGAGAGAGAGAGAGAGAGAGAGATGAGAGAGAGATGAGGCGTTATTTTTGATCTGAAAGCCGAGCGTAACTTTTGCTGGTGGATTCGGGATGGAAAAGCCGATGGGGTACAATGGATTTAGATCCAACTGTGCTAGTAAAAAAAGCAAGTTTGACCCTTCAGAGCAATCGCAGCCGTTGATTTAGATCCAACTGCTAGTAAAAAAATTCAAAATACTGAGTTGTTTTATGGAGTAATAAAAAAAGCAAGTTTGACCCTTCAGAGCAATCGCAGCCGTTGATTTAGATCCAACTGCTAGTAAAAAAATTCAAAATACTGAGTTGTTTTATGGAGTAATAAAAAAAGCAAGTTTGACCCTTCAGAGCAATCGCAGCCGTTGATTTACATCCAACTGCTAGTAAAAAAATTCAAAATACTGAGTTGTTTTATGGAGTAATATATAGATGGCTTTTGATGAGTAGTTAAAAGTCAGATATATTTAGGGGATGTTTGGTTAGCCCAATTTGGGGCGTTTCTCGTAATAAAAAATTTATAAATTTTTATTTGTGGTTGAGAAATTATTAGGCGTTTTCGGTAATAAATAAATTATTGATAAGTTTGTGAGTAGAGTTACTGCAGCAAAAATAGTTTTTGTTGACAACTTTTTTGTTAATAAAAATGAGATGGTAAAATAATGAAACTTTTTTATTAGTGAAAACAAGATGGTAAAATGCATTAAGTTTTTAGTGTTTTTTGTTAGTGAAAATGGGGTTGGTTTTTTGCATTTTGATTATTGACTCTTTAGATTTTTGAATTTTGGTCAGAATGTGTTTTGAATATAATAGAGTGTTTGAAAAATATGTACAAAATATTTTGTAACATGATTAGTGTTTTGGGATATCAGAGCATAATACATTCTGTAAGTCTTTTTGTTAACCAAAATGAAAAAATTGAAAAATGAGAACTCAAAAAGCTCCTATTCCCCTACTTCTCACTTCTCTTCTCTAAACCCAAAACCCAAAAACTCATTTTGTAATAATGAGTTCTAGAATGAGGGTGCCAAACCCTCAAAGCATGAAAATGAGAAAAATGAAAAGCTAAAAGTGAGGGTGCCAAACACTTAGACCCCGTTCGTTTGAGAATTTTGAATTCTAATCATTATCTTATTTTTTTTAAATTATTATTCTCATTTTTCTCTATTTCTCTCCGATCATTATCTATATTTTCAACAATTACTATATTTCTCTCTACACTCATTACCTATAAATCCAAATCTAAAATACCAAAACGAACGGGGCCTTAGTGCTTGTTTCACGTTACTTTTTGGGATTTTTTTAGTTTTTTGTCATTATTTGAAAAATTTTCATAATTTTTAATTTTATGTCAAACTTTAAAAATTTTGTTGCTATGTTTGATTTGGCATGGAAAAAACCTCTAATTTCGTCAACGTACTATCTTGCGGATTGGGTCACTCGATGTACACTCGGACTCACGTCTAACAAGCTAGCAGCGGATCATGCAGTCCTCCCTCTGCCATTCTCAGTGGCAATCTTCCGACATATTGGCCGGGCTCCCATTCTATTAAAAATGCTATTTACACAGCAACTCATACAACTGCTAATATTGTGTTGAAATCAGCATAAAACGACGTCATTTTGATTAAAAAAAGAAAAGAAAAGAAAAGAAAAGAAAAGAAGAAGTCGCGAACAGAGCTTTCAGCTTTCCCTTTCCCTTCCCCTTCCCCTTTCCCTTTCCCTTTCCCATTCCCCTTCACGAACAACGTTGTTCCCCTTTTCACGATCGACACAGATTATAGACAGGAGAAGTGAGAGGGGCTCCCACCACCACCACTGGGAGAAGCAAGAGGGGCTCCCACCACCACCACCGGCGACGATGGTGGTGGCATTCGCCTGCGGTGGGGAGCGCTGGGGTTGGGTTTTGGTGGTGGAGGTGAAGCGTGGTCGCCGATGGAAATGGGAAGTGTCGTCGCCGATGGTGGGAACCCCCCTCTCTCTAACCCCCTTCTCTCTAATTGGTGGTGGTGGCACCCCCTCCTAGCGTCAAAGTGGTGAAGGAAGGAAAAGGGGAAACTAGTAAAGCGCAAGGAATTTTTTTTTTTATAATCAAAATGACATCATTCTTTGCTGACATCAGCATGACGTCAGCAGTTGTATAAGTTGTTGCGTGGGAGTTGTTGTGAGTAGCTCTTTTGCTTCACAAATACTAGGTTTAGTTTTCTGGGAGATGCAGTAATCTCTTTCATACTATTTGTATCTGGCTTGTTTGCAGTCCAAACTGAACTGCAGAAGTGCAGTCCAATTGATTGCAAGTTTGCAATCGTTAAATGGTATTTTTAATGGTTCAAATTTGTTTTCATATATTCTTACCAGTACTTTTACTGGTAAAAATTTTAGTAAATTTGAACCATTGATTATCAAGATGAACGGTTCAGATTGAACCGCACACGCTAGTTTTGAGTATTTGATAGTGGATGGAGAGAAAAATATGGTAATAATTAGAGGGAGTAATAAATAGAGAGAGAAATGAAAAGTTAGCCCGTTGTTGGGGAAAAACAACTCCATCCAATAAAATATCGCCCGCATCCATTAGCATTTTTTGCCCAAGCAACAAACTCATCCCCCTACAAACACAGTACGGTATTCAAATTTCTTTTATTCAATACTTACATTTTGATCATGTAATTATCACGTCATGGTTTATTCTAGCTAGTCGATTCATGGTTGAGCCATCCACCTTGTCCCTTTTCTGTTTAATTCGCTTACAGGCAGAGGCGGCTGTACATGGACCATTTCATGGTCACATGAAACCCAAATTTTTTTTTGGTGCTTAGAATACATGTAAAAATTATGAGCTAGCCTTGTATTAAACACCCAAATCAAATATTAATGAACACCCAATTCTAATAATCGTGAACATCTCACCCAACAAACAATTGAACACTCAATCACAATATAACCATCAATCTAGGCAATTCATACTTGAACACCTAACACATTACCTCAAACAAAGCTTACAATCCTAATGGGAAAAAAATTATCAAAAAATAAAGAAAAAAGAAGAATCTAGTTATTTAAGTATTATGCTCTGCGTTAATTCTCTATCCATCTCCATTGTCGATGGTTTAAATATGTTAATTTCGCATTCGTGACATAATTATTTTATTATTTTTTGTCTAGTTGCTTGTAAAATTACAGACAAAATTTTAAAAAAATTTAACTACATTGCAAAATCCGATTAACTTGAATGATATTATTTAAACTTTAAGGTTATGATAGAAAATCTCATCATATCATCCAAACGGAAAACATATTTTTGAAAAGGTCAGCCCCAATACTGTCTACTATGCAATACAACTTTAAAAAATTAAATTTTTGTTAAATAATATAATATACATTTTTAAGTTCTCATTTTGCCTCATAGTTAATTGTTTTAGAATAGAGGTTTCGTTTTTTCCCCCCACTATTTATACTAATATACGAGGTTTTGTACATATATTGGTCAATACACCAGATAGTAGAGTTAGGGTAATTTATGAACATCCTATTACAAATTCCTGGAGCCGCCACTACTTACAGGTCAGATTCTTAAAATACTTTTTTTTTTGGTAAGTAATTTCATTTCACCAAAAAACATGGCAACTACAAAAACAACAGGGCATCCCCCTGAACAACAAAACTATACAAGTCAGCCATTATTTATCCTAAAACTCTAGGGCTAAGTAACCAATCATCACAAATTTGCTATTAAGGCAAGAAAACTTTACAGAATTGAAAGAACAAAGCTTGGCTCTAATCGCATCAAAAATTGCTGCAGCTAAGCCATCTATATCCCTACTCTTGTTCTGAAATATCCGCATGTTACGCTCCCCCACAGAAAGTAAGAAGTAGCTGCCAAAGATAACTTGTATACAGTACTACAAAGATTTTTACCTTTCCTTTGAGCACTAGCCCAAATAAGCTCTTGATGCAAAGAAAGAGGCCCTCGGGAAATGTTATTTTTACGCAAAACAAGGTTCCAAATCATTGCAGAAAATTGGCATTCAAAAAACAAATGGGCATGAGACTCTTCACAAGCCATACACAACACACATACGGGATTAAAAAGCAGTACGTGGCACTAGCTTATAGCGTTTATGTGGTAGCAATTCATTGGCACACATTTAGGGGTACGTTCCTATAACTGCTCTCTTCCACCCTCACTGCAACATGTATCGGTTAGAAGGACCAAATATTTTGGTTGTTGCAAAATACAATTCCGGACAATAAACCATGGTCGGGAGGTTTGTCCTTAAAAGCGTGGTGTAGAAAAGTAAAAAAAAAAAATTTGGGAGGGACAACTTAACGGTTTTGTTGCGGGGGAGAATTAGCAACCAAATCCCGAACTAGTCCCTAATAGTTTTATTTTCCAAACAAAAACTTTGGTCCCTAAAGGCCTTCCAAATTTGCTCCCTCAAGGCCACGCATGTAGACGAAGTGATGGGGCCAATCTAATGAGCAATGTATTTTGGGTATCTCGAACTAGTGCTTCTTCTTGACATGATAAGACTGGCAATGACTTACCGTCAACAGGCTCTATGCTAGCCAAATGGCTATGACGACACAAATGACAAGACTTAAAAATAGTTAAACATTGAATGGCGGAGGAACCGTCTAGCTACACTCTTTCATGAAATGAAAATCTTGACCGTCTAGCTATATATAGTACTCTTTTATGAAATGAAAATCTTGTGACTGCTGAGGGTTAACTTATTTGTCAACACGCCTTAATTAAACAATCTTATCAAATTCAAAAATTGCGTTTTCAAAACGCAGGTGTGAAAAGGGCCCGTCAACGAAGGGGACAACAACTGGAATTTTACAATTACTATATTTCAATACAACGAATGAGGAGCATTACTCCACAATCGGAGCAACCTCAGCTTGTCTTGTTCACACACAAAGAGAGATTACCAATTATTGTTCACACACAAAGAGAGATTACCTATTATTTTTTCTTGTGCGGCGTAGTTGGAATCTGTGCACAATTGCTGCGTGGGTAGATTTTCTGTTAATTTAACCACTAACAGAAATATTATATAAAAATATTAAGACAATTTACAAAATTTTGACAGTTTGACTTCGATCGGCCATTAAGAAGTTTTAACATTATTTAACTACCATTACACTTAATAGTTTTACGCCAATTCCTTTTTACATCACTATTAATGTAACGGTGGTTGAATAATATTATCGCATTTAGTTAACGCTATTATAAATAGTGATATTCCACAGTGTTTTTGGCCCGTCATAAAATGTCGATTGTTTCATATCGGAAAAGCTATGACATCGGAAGTCACTGCGTGCTAATCGCTATCATACGGCCCAAAAATGCTCACGAATATTCGATTTTCAAATCGTAGAACCTGAAGAAGCATTTCTGGCTCATTTAATAGAACTTATCGCATCTCATACATCTCACTAGGAGGTCAGGAGTTCGAGTCTTCCCACCTGCGTATGAGTGTTCTTTCGTCAATATTATTTATTTCCCTAATGGGGACTTGTAGTTGGGTTTATAGTGGTTGAGTTGTTGGTTTCGTTATCTCGTGGACTTTCACACAATGGATGTAATATCTCATGGTTTGTATTTTGTAATTGATACTTGATGTAATGTTCTCTTCTATAGATTACTCAAAAAAAAATTTGCTACCAAATAACATTTTTTAAACAGCAAAAGTATTAATCTTTGAAATTGTTACAAACACAAAAGAACAAGGATTCCGACATCACTTACCCAAAAAAAAAAAAGAGGATTCACGACATCATATCTCTAAACAAAATTAAGAAAAATCTTGCGCTAATCCGAAATTGGCAAGATGCCAACCCCCAAATCACCTACTGGATCAAGCGCAAATGTAATTGAAATCCAATAAAAAAAGTAAAATCTACCGCTAAAATCCTCGTCAGTTAGTAGGTGGGCCGTCACCCGAACACTGTCTTTAGAGCAATATAGTCGCACGGGGATGTATGCAAATTAAGCGTCTTTAAATTAAAAGGCAAAGAGTCATTAGCTAATGGATTGCTCGCAAAACATTTGAAATTACTCCCTCCGTCACAAATTAAATAGCTACTGTAAGATGGACCCAGCCCTGCCAAGCGCCTGTCGAGCACATCGTTATCGAGATGGACAGTCCAGACTGTTGGCAGCATCTCCAAATCCCTGCAAGAAATAGCAGCCGCTTAATGGGATACCACAATTGAGGTACACATACAACCTAGAATCTTAAATTACTATTAGTAATGGAAGTTCAATGGAAGTTCTTAAAAAAAAAAATTTCCTAAATAGGCCCGAAACTAAGCCCTTAGCCCGGATATTTAGGGGTCGCGGGCCTAGTTTTTTTTAACAATGGGTGGGCCCGGTCCAACCCAACCCATTTTTTGTGGAGCCCGATGGACTTGGACTAGGCCAGCCCGGGCCCAATCATTTGTGAGCCAAGCTAGATTTACACCCCTAATTACAGGGGACAGGCGTGTAAAGTAAACGAGGCGATCGAGCCCCTAACAAGTCGAGCTTGGCTAATGAACCTCTTTAAATGAGCAGAGCCTCTACAAACGAGCCAAGATTTTGTGATCCGAGTCAAGCTTTTGAGTGTCTAGCTGTTAGGCTTGTCTAGTAAACGAGCTCAAAACTCAAGTTCGAGCTCGGCTCAGTTACTAAACAAGCCAAGCCACGAACTGCTAATAGCTTGGTTCGTTTGCATCTCTACTAGTTACCAGGACATTTTCTTTTTGAAGTCCGCCAAAATTCTGCTGTTTGTTTCCTGCCTAGCTGTCTAGGCCATCTTCCTGATTCTTAGGAATTGTTTGTTTAGTTCAATAATCGTCATTGTGCCTAGACAGTTTCTTTTAACTAGATAAAAGGAGATAAGTCATAAGTCTCCCATGCACAGGATCATTAACCCTTCATTCCTAGCTCTTAAATTCCCTCCAATTTTGCCATTTTCGATTGTGGCCGCTCTTTTAAAAAAGTTTTTTTTATAAACATAATTGTCCAGGCTAGTTTAATTTGAGAGACCAATTTCACTGTTCAGTAGTCGGATGTGGACTGACAAGTTTCAAACCCGAAAACTTTGGAGGAGGGAGCAAACCCCTAAATCTGCGATGGCCACCAGGCCAACCCCTTGGGCCTTGGGGTTCTCTGTTAAAGGTAGTTGACGGTCTATTTAACTCATTCATAGAATCTGTCAAATTTCTTGGCCATTCGTGGTTGATTTAAGTTTTTGTTTTTCCGCCTGGATGATTTTCAATTTGAAGAACTATTGGTTCTTTTACAGATTAAAATAAAAAAAGACGTATCGATTTATGTCGTTCCCTCAATCTGGATTTGAACTGATCAAGGTTAGTTGGTGGATTTTATAATGCACTGCTGTTGTTTGTTTTAATTGCTCAGAGACAAATTGATGAAAATTTTATTTTTGGGTAAATGGGTGAGCGTTATACGAGAAATGAGGAGAGGAACTAGGGCTGCAAAACGATTTATTATTAACCCGATTTGCGTTTACTTGACATTTTGTCCTCCTGCCACAAATTTCGCCAGGAATCCTTGATCCTAGGACAGTCGAAAGGGAATAAATTGATTGGACTACGTCGATGAAAGATGGAAGTGGGAATAGTCCTACAAAGCAAAAGAAAAGATTGTGTCTGGTGGCTTTAACAGAGTGAAGCGTTGAGCCTTCAGTCCTGAAATCATAACAATTTGGTTCATAACCCGCTACGTATGGGAGTCATTGAAGTCTCTTAAAGATTTTGATGTTTGTTTCCTGTCATAATAAGAGCCCATAGCTGCCTTGGCCTTCTTCTTGATCTTACGAATTGTTTGTTTATCTGATAATCCTAGTTGTGCAAACAGAATATATTGTAATGCATACTTTGTAGTTACTCGATCTCTGTCAATTGTCAAGAACACGTTTACTTTTGCAACATGAGAGGAAACTCGGGTGGGGATGCTATTTTTGAGCAATTTGGCAATGTGGTTACTTTTGGAATTGCCTTAACATAGTTTAAGAGAACAGTATCTTCAATCAAGAATTTATTGGTTATATATTACTATATCAATGGTTTTCTCTTCAAATAATGTTCACTTATTCAGCCCCTTGCTTACTTTTTCCGATAATGTTGTGTCGTATTTGAAGCTCAAGAGACAAGAGGAGGAAACTGAGAAGCAGCCGAGGAAAAGCTAGGGGAAATGGATAGATTGAGGAGAAAGTGCATTAATAATACATGATGTATGAAGACGATGGCGTTGCAGTGCACAATTGATAGAAGTGAACAGAAGATGGAAAAGGAAGCAGAAAGCCACTTCGAGATTCTTCGAAATCAGCTCACTGCTCTGAAAGGGCCACAGATTAAAGAGTGAATTGAGTTGGTTCACACATTGCAAGGAGAGTCAGCAAAAGAGAACAGCCACTGTGTTTTCTAGACATTGCCGATATTTGATTCGCTTTAGGTGCAAATAGAGTTACTTGCATTATGTGATGTATTGAAGCTTCTTAATCCAGTGATTAGCTAAATAAAAACCACTGTAGTATACATTTAGCTTAGAGATCTAATGTGTGAAATTGCAAATAAACAAGGGTGATGTATCATCATTTGCAGCTACTCTAGCTGCATTTTAGATCATTTCTTCCCATTGAGATATACTGTGACTTTTCTGTATCAATCTTGTCATATAATGTTTCCGCTGGGTCGAATGCAAACTTGGGAAAATGAGGAAGAACTGGGAATGGTAAGTGGTCCAAAATGCTGTAGGGCACGTTAAGCACTGCTGCTAGGTGATGTAATATTTAACTAAAGAACATTCACTAAGAACACTAAGGATAGTAATACTATAGTTTCTTGATAGTTAAAATACTAATGCCAAACAATAACCAAATAAGTTGTTGGTAAAAACTTTTTTGTTACTAGAAACGAGATGATAAAATGCTAAAAAAAATTTGTTAGTAAAAATGAGATGGTAAAAACAATAAGTTGATCAATTGGGGTCAACTACATGAGAAAATTGTTACAGAGCAAGAGCACATTATTGTTGAAAACTAAGTTCTAGGAAAAAATGTGGAACCAAGAGGATCACTTCCTTGAATATTTTCTGAAGATTCCCAGAAAATTTCTAAATATTTTTTGAAACTATGTATAAATGAAAGTCTATGGGGAAATATAGTTTCCTCCCCCTCAAAGAGAGACCAGTTATGCCCTTAACTTAAACATCCCTCATTTGTAGGGCCTTGTTCCTTTCATAAATGAACACAATAAATGTCTATACTTCTACAAATCACCTCATAACTTCAATCTCAGCTATATAGTGACAGACAACTTCAATCTCAGCTAGCAGCCGAAATGTCTTGAAAAACTAGCCAAATATAGTTTGTTGCCAGCGAAAAGAAGTTAATCTAAGCTTGATGATAGGCTCCATCTTCCTTTCAAGTATTCTTTGAGGAAGTTCCGCTGCTTTCCTCGTTTTCTATACCTCTTCGATCTCCAAACTGGGATTTTACAAATTCCTCTACATCGATCTTTCTCCCCTTTTCAGATTCTTAGTATCTATTAAACGGACAGACTATACTTAGTTCAAAGATAATGGACGCGATGAAACCAACCAATAATATGCACAAGTAGAATTAGAGAAACCAAATTTATCAACGAAGACACAAGTGAGGCCATGATTTAGATGATTCGGTCGAAGAGACAGGAGGAAGAATATTCCACCACTGGAACGGAACGATTCGAACGAATGCTCCAAAGAGCAACGACAGAGTTTTTCCAGAAGGATAAAACCTTCTTTCCTCTCTCTCCCTCAAAGGCTAATTCTTGGCTGAAGGAACCTCTCAAACAAAATCCTCATTTAACAATTCCTGTAAAGCAAGAAGACAACGGGGAACGGAGTTCCATCACGCCGAATGCCTACCGAGCCCTCTACCACGGAGCCCAAACAAAAATAATTTAAATTAAATATCAAAGTTATGAATTACTAATAACCAGCCAACAATCTTTCTATTAAGAACAACTTCAACCAAATAAGTTTAGTCAAATAGCATGGGGCACAATCATCTCATGAATCCAGTAATACCGATGAACCAACAACAATAACAAGAATTCAATGTCTGACATAATGTTTCAAATGCAGAAGCGATAAATAAAAATTAAACTAGGATGAGACACCCTAAGGAGTTCACACAAAAAATTCCCGAGATGCCACCAGAGTCCTTGTCCAACTTTCCAACTTACCTGAAAAAGAAGTTGGATAAAAATCCGTTAGCTGAATGCTTAGGCAAATCATGTAGTATTAGTATATCATTATTCCCCACTAATCTCCAATACTACCAATTCCCAACAACATCAGATCAATATGCAACGTGCACCACAACACACAAGCCAACACCAAAGAAGAATCTCTCTCTCTCTCTCTCTCTCTCTCTCTCTCTCTCTCTCTCTCTCTCTCTCTCTCAAATGCACACCACCAACATCAAAACCCAATTCGACATACTACCACGAACAAAAGAATGTGCAACCCCAAAACTCATTATTTGTGTCAACGGTTGGTGATCCAAGTAATGGGAACAAACAAGATTATGGATACTTACCAGAACCGAGATCGAGAATAGGACAATAAGACCACCTCCAAAAGCTTTTGTCTCCTGCAGCTCCTGAAGAAAATTCTCCTCTCAAAATATAACCCTAATCCATGAATATCTCTAACTTTATAAAACTACACACTAATGACACTCAAAACCCCTAAATTGTAGTGGACTAATTTATTAAATTAATTGAACGAGAAGCAAAACTATTACTGCCCGCAAGGATAGATAAAAAGGGCTGTATCCAGCTACTCTCCAATCCTTAGAAAATTGGAAAATCCTCCAATTTTAATTTAATGGTCAACATTACCCAAGTATCTTCAACCCCAAAATACATATGGTATTCTACGGGCACTCAATTACTCTCCAAATATTCCGCAATTATCATTTATCACATTTCAAACACTAATTTACCCGATTCCAAACATTAGTAAAATTTCATATCGTAACTTTAATAACATGTGCAGATTCACAGGGTTAATCAAAGAACTCCTTTTGCATTTCCTCTAAAATAATTTTTCTGTAAAAATTATCTTACATTCAATTATTTACTCTTACGATTTCTTTCTAATTTTCATAACTGAATCTTAATTTCAACTTTTTTACATACAAAAACAACTACATCAATGAGTACACGACACAATGCGAAGCACACGTAGAAATACACTTGTATTAGTAAAAAAAATCTCATAAGTTACAAAATAAGATAATATCAACGAAAAAAATCATGCTGAAAGAAAAAAAAATTACTGATATAATATTAGTAAAAAATTCCTCATGAGCTATATAATTTTTTTAGAGGCAGGTTTAATGGGGAGCGAAGACATATCCTTCAAAAAAAATTAAAGAATTTTTTGTAACTACTTTGAAGATCAATGAATTTTATCCGCTGTTCAAAAAATAGGGAGGGAAGATGCTTATGTAATTGAGAAATATTTGGGGAGTACTTGAGTACCCGTAGAATACCATATGAGCTTTGGGGCTAAAGTTACTAGGGTAATCTTGACCAATGAATTGGAATTGGAGAATCCTCCAATTCCCTATAAATTGGAGAGGAGCCGGACTCGTACTGTAAACACTGAATTTCTAGAAAAAATAATTAGTACGACAAAACCATTTCTACTCTATCTCTCTACAACAGACAACGCTATTAGAGTGGGGTTTTGTTTTCTCCCAGTACAACGAAGGTAGGGCGTAACATATTTGGTAGTAATTCTATTTTATTGGCATTCACTAGTACTTGCACATGAAGAGACAGCCTTATTTTTGTCAATCAAAAAACAGACGAAGAAAAAACTAGATTGCTTCAATAACCCTAGTGATGCAGTCTCATGTTTGTCCTTCATTTCAGCGATAGAAAACTGAAGTATGCCTAAACTATTCCAATTGATTACCTACCCAATTTGTCTATTATATTATCGGGTGCAATATAAAATTTGCCGCATGACAGACGCGTAGAATTAATGGGACTGAACAATCCAATCCATCATATATAGTACTCCCTCTCTGTCTCATTTTCATCGTCCAATCTCAAAATACTACAAATTTAAGGGAACATCATGGTTACCTTTTCAAAACTTCACATTTTCAATAATACCCTTGAGTAATTTTTTGGAGTGGATATTTTGGTTTCAATATGGGAGTAAATTCTGGCCTTGATTTGAATTTCCCACTCATGCACTTAAAATTGGAGTCAGAAACTTTGGGGCATCAATCCCAAAATTTGTGGTGGGTACTCCCAAGTCTGGCCAAGTCTAAAATGGCATACAGTACAAAATTTAAAATTCAAACTTCCCTCTTTCAAATTTGAGAGAAGGGTAAAATGGAAAAATTAAAGAATTTTGTCCCTTGGTCTTTTCAAATGGACAATCTTTTTGGAACACAAAAAAGGGAAATTTTGGACAAAAAAAATGAGAGAGTGCAGTCCAAATATGTAGAGACTTAGCCAGAAAGGGAAAATGCAATGTCAAGAAACCACATCATTAACACAGGTGAATAGCTTAAAGAATAAATAAGCAAATCAACTCACCTCATTATTTTCTTCTCTTTAGTGCAGAATGCGATTACTCTTCTTCCCGAATATGCCTGGAAAGTAGGTGGATTTGATCATAGCATAGAGTAACGGAAATTGCCACAACGCCAACAAGGCGACGGGCACACAGGATAAAGCAGCCACAGGATAAATCAGCCACGCCGTCTTTTCCCCAAATACAATTTTTATTGTCGCACCAAATGCAACCATCATGGATATAATGGAGAGGAATAGAGTCACCAGCCCAATAATCAATCTCCTAGGTAAGGAATACCGAAAATCCTCTTCCCCATAGCGACACGTGAGGATGTACAAGAACATCAACAAAGAAGCAGATGAGGAGAACATGGCGAGCGCGTCTGATACACCGAACACAGTAAAGGCTCGGCCACCCAATCTTATAGGGAGACCTTTTTTGTCAGAACCGCTGTCGCTGAAGGAACCCCCTGGGACAGTGATGGCGGCCGCAAATACAATTGTCGTGATCAAGGCCGCCACGATAGTGCAGGAATTGGCGGTGTCTTTCATCCACCGTTCTCCTTCTTTGACCAACTCCTTGTGTGTCTCTGTGAATACTTCTTGAGGGGTTTTTCCTTCTGCGTTCATGAGTTCTTTGGCTTGGGGCAGCATGCACTTTCCTATTTCCTGCATTTAGAAGTGGATGAATGAATTAGGAATGAAAAAGAATCATTTATTTTTTTGGAATTAGGAATGCGTAGTTAACATCACTACATTCATCTGAAAGAAGAAGTCTTCGTCCATGAACATTTAAAAGATATCGGCCATTCTCAACAAAAAAGAAAAAAAGACAAAATACTTCTATAGCCCTTGTGGTTTGAGACGTGCGGATCACTCTGTTATGGGCAAACTATCGCATAACATCGTAATATTCGAGGACCAAAGTACAAGGTCAAACTTCTTGCTCTAAATCCCCGTCAAATACTAATGCCTAAATGAAGTTTACCATGAGATGAATTCAGTTCTACAAAGACAGTTCTCCAGTTCGAGTCTCTTCTCGGTTTCTAGTCCCTCTGTATTAGCTGTTCTTTTAGAAGTGGGTATTATGCGTGTTCTTTGGGTTTGATTGGAGTAGTAGTATCTTGGTTTGCTTATCCCTTCTCTGGAGACAATGGTGATTGGTAGTTGGCTGAGAGCGGGTTGTTTCTGGCGAACCTTAGGCTTGGATGAGAGAGTATTAGGCCAGATGGAATGGGTGTGGTGTGCAGGGTGGGCCCCCTATCAGATGCCGACATCTCTGGTTCGAGCCTCTTCTTGGTGTTTGTTCCTCTGTAGTAGCTGTTCAGCTTAGCTTGATGCCGTTTGCTATGTTGCTGATAATCCTCAGTGTTGGTTATCTTTTGGTCATCTCTGACCGTGACTATTTATTTTATTTCCTAGCCCGGCGGGATGTGTCAGGTAGTAGTTCAATTTCATGTTATTTCTATTCATATCACTTCATATCATACCCCGTTGTACTATCCTTCCGTTAGATGGATAGTGCAACGGGGGTATGATCACTACACACTTAGCATTTTTGTTATTTTATTTATTTTACCCTACTCTCCATGCGGGTTGTGCATGGGCTATCGCAATTTTTTTCAATCTTCTTTTTCCCTTTTTCTTTTGCTCCTGGGGTATGTCCCTTGTAGGCTGTATATTCGATTAACCTTTTTTAATTTCAAGCTAAATTACCCCAAAAAAAAAAAAAAGGCCAAGATTCTGGAAGATATTACGCTCTTATTTTTATGATTCTAGAATTAGATCTTGTGTAGGACTTTTCTTTTTAGCTTTAGAAATATCACGTTCTTTATTTAGGTTAATTCTATTTTATTAGTTTTCCTAATTTTCGGGACTCTTTATTTTTTAGGTAGTTTTGCTAGGGTTAGGCCTTTTCTCCTATAAAAGGGGCTATAACTTATGTTTTATTCAATTATTCAACTTAATCATCAATAATATCCAAAGTTCTCTCTATTTTTCTTGTGCACAAGATATGCTCGCGGATTCAAGTGTTTATTTTGTTTAGATTAGTACACAACTAATCTTTTCGTGAATTCTATTACGTGAGAGTGCTTGAATATGGTTTATTTTTAGCATTGGGTTGTTACTTGTTAGTATAGGGGCCTTTCGATTTACTGTGGTGGTTTGTGTTGGTGTTTCAATTCTTTTGGTGAAGCTTTTGGTGTTTTCGGGTTGACTTCTTGTCAAATTAGGTTGTTGGTGAAGCTGTGGTTTGGCGGCCTGTTCCCTTTGTTTGGGCATATCTTTTTTGCCTCATTTGCTTTTGTCTTCATCATTCATCATTTTTCCTCATAAAATTTTATTCAAGTCAATAAAATTTCTTTTGCTGAAAAAAAAAAGTTATTCAAAGACGTCCATGAATAACTTAACTTTGATTTTTGTGTTGACTTTTTTTAGGGGTTGAATCAAGAATATAAAATATTTAGATCAATTTGAAAGTCTTAAAGCAAGTTTTAAAAAAATATTACACGGAAAGCAACTTTAAAATTAAAGCACGCACTTTCCAACTTATAATTGTGATTTTCTTTTTTTACCTTTTATCAATTTTTTTAATTTTTGAATTTATCTTTTCTGGACGAATTGAAAAAGTATGAAAAGAAAGAATCTAAATAACAGAACACACAACGAAAAAAGTATAAAAAAGACATAAAAACAATTCAATTTCTTTACATAGAACATACTCTATTAGGTCTCGAAAGTTTAAAGTATTACCTTAAACCACTGTAACTCACGCTACATCTGTAGAGCCGCACCAGCAGCACTTGCTCGAAGTAATAGCTGCTGCTGTGGTGTCAGGTTCCCAGCCAAGTGCAGCCGTTGTTTGTCGACGCATCTGGCATCGACAAAAATGCACGACGGTCCTCCTCCATTTGATAAAGGAGGTTGAAAACGCTCTCCCGGCGGTACACAATCGCGAGGTGGAATAGGGACTGATCCTTCTCACTCTTCAAGTGAATTGCGCTGGGGAACGACTCCAAAATCTCCTCCACGATCTCATGGATCCCCACGCACGTCGCGTTCCTTAGTGGCTCTGTTAAGATTTCCACAACATTCGGGGAGTCGGTTTCCTCTACATAATGGCAAAGCCATTTGACGAGATTAAGTGCTTGGATGTGCAACACTTTGGTCTCCCAAACGGATTTTATCGCTGGTACTGCAATTGAAAGGAATCAAAACTGATTCTGCATATATGCATGAATGTATGTGCATGAGTGAATCCGTACCAAGTTTTTCGACGACAGCCCAAAACGGTCCCTTCAATTTTTGCATCCCTTCGACTGCATAACAAAATTTTCGAAATCAGATATACACAAAAGAGCGGACAGAGTATCGGTCAAGTGGGGTCTCAAGACAGTTTTTTTTTTTTTTTTTCATTTTTTAAAACTAGGGCTGCGTTCTTATGAACTTAATATAAGTTTAACTTAAATCTGGGAGTTTTGTTTTTATTAGAATTTTTTTCGCATTTGTTAGTTTTGTACCAAACTTTTGTGAGTTATTGATTCGTCTCGACAAAAGTAATCGGTCAAGTAGAGTCATAATTGATTATCACCGGTCATAAACCATCTGCAGATCCAGACCATTGAAAACACAATCCAACGGCCAGGATTACAAGTTCGCATTTCAGAAGAATAAGGGCGTCCGCATAAGAAGCAAACTGAAACATATGAAGTGCTGGTCTTTATATGTGTCTTTCCTGTGTCCAAAAAAAAATGGACACGCCACATGGTATGTTTCATATGTATTTGCTACATCTCTCGCTTGTCCCCATGTGGAATAAGATGACATGCTGCCTCTATGAGTGTTAGTGCTTCATAGTTTGTTGTTATTTTGGAAATCAAAGTATGTTGTTTGTTGCTCTTGGTTACACAGTATTGGAAGAAAAATGATAATGTCAAAATCGTTTTTGTTAGTGCCAAAACTGTAAGGCATAAAAGCCTTGTATATATGTACAAGACTTTTATGCATTACAGTTTTAGCACAAAGAATAACGATTTTGGCATTAGCAACACCGTCTTAGAATATTTTATTGACTACCTTCCGAACTACAAAATAAATTTGTCTCCAAATTTGGCTAGGGGAAGGGGTTTAGAGTACTCCAAATATCCTTATGAATAAGCCGTTGATGCTCTTTATCACATGAGCTAGTCCCAGGTTAATTTCACCAAGTTCTAAAATGCAACAATTACAAATGGTTGAAGGAAATTAGAGGTTCAAGTCTTACCAGAAATCGAAGAAAAACATCAGGCTCGACATTAATACTTTCAATGTCGCTTCTTTGAGGAGACTCAACAATACTGTCAATGTCGCTTCTTTGAGAAGGCCCGACAATACTGTCAATGTTGCTTCTTTGAGGTTGGTTTGCAATGAATTCCAATTTCAAAGGAATGACTAAATGACAATTGACAGCACAAAATATTAGTTGACCATATCATAGAGTGCATAATCTGTATATGCCATGGTTTCTCAAAATAAAGACACTAACCATAATAGATTAAGCGCTCCAACAAGCTCAAGCTGGTTCCACTAAGGAAGGAAGTGCGCTTTTGAACCATTACCACCAATGGGGAGGGTTCCATGGATGCTAACTCTCGGTTGCAGTGAAGAACTCTTAAAGCAATGTCTGTCCAATATTTATATAGAGAGGAAAACACACGTTAAATAATCATTGTTTTCATTCTTCAAACGCCATCAAATATACATGTCGCGTTTCCATTTGGGTTAGTTACAAGAGCTAATGTGTTAATTACCTATATATACCTTCGGCTTTCATGCAAATTCCACTTCAGTCTTTGGCCTTTCAATTTGAACAAAACTAATCTTCCACTTTTTGATTGACTTTCGATGTTGCCCCTCCCCGGCCTTCTCTCCAATTTTTGGACAAAAACAACGCATGTTATTGGCACATGACCTATTTAGAAGGGTATATACAACATTCATCCCTCATATCCCACTTCCCCACTGAAAAGCCTACCTTTATAATCCCAAATTCGCTTATTCCCCTGTTGTGAACCCTACTGTATCTACCAACCTCAAATCCAAACCACAACTGGATCAAGAGGAAGATGACGACGACACAAAGCTTAGGATGAAGCAATGTCTAGATTTGGAAGACAATGTAACCCTGGTTTTTATTTATTTCTCTGTTTTACAGTCAAAAAAATGAAGTTAGTGAATATATAAACAATACTATTCGGTCCTTTACCACTTTCAACGAGACGCACCATTTTCCATGCATGCTTCACAAAGCTTTGGCCTTTGCATATTCAAATTTTGGGGTGTGGGTTCCTTTTTTCATAGTTTATTACTCCTTGCACGAGTTCCTTTTTTGTTTTTTTATCTTTGTTTGTGACTTTGTGACCTTTTTGGCATTTTAATGCAGTGATTGATGAATTTTTTAGTATCTAGATTTTCCATGGGGTAAGTTCGTAAACACACCTAGAATTAGGTTTGAGGGAGGGAGTTCAATAAATGTAGATGACTACCACCAAATAAATTCTCCATAATAGAACTTGGTGATATTGTCGAGAAATTGCGTGCATGGGTATGATAAACTATTACTATCTGATGATTGGGAAAACCATAAAACTTGTATTGAAGTCTTTGAAGATGTTATTGAGTGACATTGATGTAATTAATGGATATGATTGCACAACTTTCCCTGCGTAAGGTACTTGATATATATACAGAACTCAATGACTCATCAATCCCATTAAAATTTCACAAACCCAAAGCAGCTCATGTCACGGAATGAGATCTACTTCTGAGGGTGGGGTTGGACCTAAAGAGGTGGAAGATGTAATAGAAAGGATCATCGAAATTCGATCAGAAAATGGAAGGTCCGTACTTTGCTGAGTGTGGACGCCATTGTAAGAAGGGAACTGTGTATATATAAATAAATAAATATATATATATATATATATATTAGTCCCCTTCTAATAAGAACCTTAAATGAGGTCCATAAATACGGACTCCATAATTCAGAGGTTGAACTCATGGAAAATATTACAAATTAAAAAATATGTCCACTGAAAAATGACACAAATATTAAGAGTTGTCATTCTTTTTGGGATGAAATGAGTATCGTTGTTGCGCCTACGCTCAATAATTGCTATGTAAAACAGAATTTAATGTATTACTTACCATAAAGTCCACTAGAAGCCAGAGCATGCAAGAGTTTAAAACCCGGTTCAGTATCGTACAGCTTCGTAGTATGTTCCAACGAAGCATGTTTCAATTGCAAAAAGAAATCAACCATCTCCCTATTCCCAAGTCCAGCCGCCACATGCACGGGAAGCGTTCCATACTTGTCCCCAATGTCGGCCAATCTCGGATTCTTCTTCACCAGCCACTTCGCAGCTTCTATGTTACCTCCGTCCACCGCCGCATGGAGAGCGGTGCCCCCCGACATGTCTTTTTGCTCTAGCAGTTGTTCTTGTCCCACAATTGGCAACATGCTCTCTATCCTCCGCATTAGCATCTTCATGAAATTGTTTCGCTTAGCTGAACGGACGGCCACAATGAGAGCCGTTTCTAAGCACCACGTGATGGGCTGAAGAACTGCATTGGGAGGATTCTGCTCCAAGAATTCGTCGATGGTGAACCGATTAGCAGTTAGTATGGCTCTGTGCAATTTCCGGTGCTGTCTTCGGATCTGCTCTCTATTTTGGTCTGTCAAGTCTATCAGATTTCATGGTTGGAACAAAAGGAAAACTCCGATAAGTGTTTGGTTGATTAGAATGAAACCGGAACGGAGTGCTCATATTTTCAAGTTTAATCGGTAATTCTCCTTCTCCATGACCAAATGAAAGAACGTAAGGAAAAGTAAAGACTTGAACAAGAAAGAGTAAAGTTGAGAGAGAGAAAATTCAGTTCCGTTCTTGATTTTTCTTCCCTGAGAATGAAATGAGATACACAGCTGGACTTATATACCAATAATGCCAGCTCAGCACTCTAAACAAACTACACAAAGTCTTTACTAACTGACCAGAAAAGTACACGACCATTAACCACTGAAACTACCATCTAAGGCATCCGCACTAGCCTCTTTATATTTTGGACCAATTTACACTTTAAAAAGTCACTTTATTACTTTAGCTATCCACTTTTAAAATAATTACTTCATCAGACTCTTTACTCTCACTCTCCTCTCATTAAATAATCAAACTCATCTCAATTAAATACTCTCCCTTGCCTTGGAGAGAGAAACAAAAGCAAGAAAATGTGTAAAAGTCAGAAGTGGTGGACCGGTGGAGTACAGGAAGAAGAATTGGGAAACAATATAAAAATGGGAAGCCAGTGAACAGTTCCTCGGCTGTTCAACCGAGTAACTGTAGCAATGTTAGAGTTTTCCAAAAGTAGAGAGGAAAGAAAAGAGACTGATGCAAGGGTTTTTTGGTGCTTTTTTTTCTTTTGGCTCTTTAATTTAGTTTGAAGAGGGAAGTAAAGAGTGAGGTGTGGATGCTCTAAACATGATTAGCTTAACCCATCTATGCTAATGATTCTGTCTTACACACTCTAGTGCAATATTCCGTACGTTCTCCCAGTTTAGGTGATAGAACATTATCCTTGAAGGTCAATAAATTGTTGGTTTAATTTAATATTTTACTTTAATGTTAATATTAATTTCGTGGGTTTATTTATAAAAGAGATAATATATGCAGTACTAGTTAGAGATAAAATAGTGTAAATATCTTTGAAGTGATCTCCTTGTTTTACTCCTAATTATTAGTAGCATGTGTTGCATACTAACGGCAGGAAAAACCCTTTAGTTTGATTATCTCCTATTTCTTATCCAAAAAATCATAGAAATTGTTTGCTTAAACTGCATATAAATCTAATCCCTTTTTTCGGCTGAAACACACAAGTGAAAAACTCATATCAATATCTGCTTCTCTACCCTGCCTTAGAAACATACACAGTGGTTATCACATATTTCCTATGTACTGTTTTTGTTCCTACATGGTTCGTGAGTTCAATTCACTGCACAGAAGAGAATTTAAAGGTCGATGTATCTTAGGGAAGGAGTATCATTCAACCTTGTGCAAGAGGAGGTTATTTCATTCCTTAGGAGAGCGCTATCACGTGCCTCGACTACCCCGACAGGCTATTCTATTCCTTTATCTATCTATTTATATTTCGTGAATTTGTTTATGAGTATTTAGTTAGAATTATTATTCTACCAGAAATTTCCTATCATATATTTTTTCCAACATAAATGACTGAGAAAAATTTATTTACGGAGCTACCGTAAACATGCTATTTGCAGAGCCGTCCGATTTCACCCGTTCGTTTTGTCAATCAATAGTTGAGATACTTTTTGGCAATCAATAATTTGTTTTTAATCCGAATCGTCCAAAATATTTTTTGGACGGACGCAATTAGCTCCATAAAAACTTTTTTACTAGACCCTCCATAAATAAGTTTTTCTGTAAATTGCTACTATCATGTTAACTTTCCAAGTAACTTGAGAGAACCAAACACTTCCTTAACGTACTTAGAGCATCTATAGTTGTGAGTGTGTTTAAGGGTTTGTTATATGACAAAAAGTGTAAAAAAAATTGGTCCCAATTTATGTGTTAGGGATGTGTTAATTTGGGGAGAAGATGAGTATTGTAGTGGTAGAATTAGTGTTGTAGTTATATGATGACAAAAAATGTAAAAAGTATTAGTTATACGACAAGAGAATTCAGAAAGCCAAAAAGTTATTACTTTTCCGTTTCGATTTGTTTGTCTATGTTTTGACTTTTTAATGTCCCAAAATATTTGTTCATTTGATTTTTTTTAAAACTAAATATCCTTTTTACCCTTACTTTTTCAAATAAAGTAACTTTTTAAAAAAGTTAAAAAGGTAAATGTTAAAAAATTAAATGTTTTTAGGTGTATTATGTTTCTAAAATAGTTGAGTTCTCAAAAATGGACAAATAAATTAGGATAGGGGAAGTAGTTTTTATTTTTACGATTTCTCAAGTCAAATTAATAATCCACAAAAGTTCAATGCAAAGCGATTAAATGATAAAAAAAAATTAAAATTTGATACACGATTGGGAAAAAAAATTGATATTGAGAAAGTTAGACAAAACTCTGCCTTAAACCCGAGAATGTGAGGGTAAAGAATTACCATATAGTTTAAGGTGAGATGGTTGAAAAGTTGGGCAAGTACTTTCCCGAGCTTAATCCAAAGTGACGGGTGCTTACTAGCGCCGGTTATGTGGGGTCCATAGAGTACTTTCTTATAATGTCAAGCAGAACACAGAAAACGACACAAGCAAGGGTAGTATCATTGGGCTTCTTTACACTTTTGACCTTAGTTTTGTAAGTAATAACAAAACTAGCATAAAAATTGGTGATACTAAAATGGAAGCGGAAAGTAGCCCAAAAAGTTGACTGACTTATTTTTTTTATTTTTTTTTAAATTTTTTTTGTATTTATTTATTTTGTGTCAAATTTTTGTAATTTATTAATTCATCTTGACAAGATGAATCGGAAAAATAAAATTTTTGATCAAAACTCATAATTTTTTGAATAAAGACAAAAATAAGTCAATAAGACAATTTTTTTTTACTTATTTTTATCTCTTAAAAAAAATTATGAGTTTCAATAAAAAAAAAATTACTTTTCTGAGATAAATCAATAAATTATAAAAGTTTGATTTAAAACTAACAAATGCGATTGTTCAACTTTTAATCCAAATCACCCCGATAAAAATAATACTTGGCGGGCACTTTCTTTGGGGGTAGTCCATAGACTCTATACAGAGTTTTGCTCTGCCTTTAATTAGAATTCTCGCAAGCAAACAGTGGAATTGGTCCCTCTAAATTAGTCAAAATATACGAAAACTGACCTAAACACCTGAGTTATCAAATTTTTTTTTTTACAAAAGTGGCTTCAGGTGTTAGAGTGGCTTCAAGAAAAACTTTTTAATCTCGACTTCGTTCTGCTAACAATTATTTCACTTATTTCGTTTTGCCCTTATTTGAATTTTTAATTTTCTCGTTTGTTAAATTTGAGTCAATTTTTTTGACTTTTTGATATGAGACGAATCAGAAAAGTAAAAAAAAATTTCCTTCTACCTAATATTTTGAACAATGACCACTTTTACGTAAAAAAAAAAAAAGAGTTGACATTGTTCAAAATATCAAAATAAAGGAAAATTTTAATTTTCTCGTTTTTTGACACTTTTTTTTTTACGTAAAAGTGGTCATTGTTCAAAATATTTAGATAAAAAGTAAATTTTTTACTTTTCGAAATCAAAAATTCAAAAAATTTTGGAGCAAAATGAACAAATGTAAAAAAAAATTCAAATAAGGACAAAAACATATTTTTTCTAAAAATTCAATTGTGAAGTGAAAAAGTCCGAGACATTGTTTTGGGGCTGTCACTTACAAATTACTCCCTTCGTCCATTTTTTAGAGTTCTGTATTCCATTTTGAGCTGGCCATTAATAAGTATCCATTTTGTAAAGTTAGTAGGTAAAAATTGGTGAATTTTTCATTTTGTTCCTAAAAGTATATTCTATTTTGAAAAGGTAGTGAGTAAAAATGTAATGATGATATTTTAATAGAGGGTAAGGATGGAAAGTGGAGGTAAAAGTTGATGTGAAAAATGTAATGATGATATCTTTTTAATAAGTTGAAATTACGAAGCAGGACTCTTAAAACAAAAATGATACTCACACAACAATCCAAACAAAACAACTTATACAACCTCTCACATGCATGTGGGCTCCACACACACTACTATGTGTGGGTCCCATATGCATGTGAGAGGTTGTGTAAATTATTGTGTTTGGATCGTTGTGTAAGTAGTATTATCCCTCTTAAAAAGGGCCGGAGGGACTATTACTTTGTAAAAGAACGTGGACTGCAATTTGGAGGGACTATTACTTTGTAAAAGAACGTGGACTGCAATTTCTTCTCTGAGTAGAAAGTACAGCTGGTGTTCGGATCCGTTTTTCCTGACTTTTCAAAAAACGTTCTCAAATTTTTTATTTAAAAGGATGGAACCCTTGGCCTCACTTTTCTTTATTGGACGGTCCCGAATAAAAAAAATAAAACGCTGGTTCATAACCTAGCACTTGGTTTTTTTTTCCCCTCATCCACCTGTGCATTTCGTAGGTTTGAGGTTAGACAACTCGTTTATCAATACTCTCTCAAATTTTCAACGTAGGCTGAGATGGGAAGGAAACAGCCAAATAGGGCTGACAGATTCGGAAAGAGAGAGAGAGAGAGCTGTGAGATTCGCTGAGAGAGCTGTCTCTTAAGGAGATTCGCTGAGAGAGAGAGATGGAGATCGTAGGGCTGTTTTACAGCTGTTTTCTGTGTTTTTCCTTGGGAATGGAGGAAGACAACAGGGGTAGATGAAAGAGTAAGGGTGAACAGTGCCCGAGGGGGTGGAGATTGTAAACACCTTGAGGATAAATTCTGAAGTAAAGTTGGATGATTCGTAAATGCTTTTACCGATATCGGATTGAAATTATTTTTTACAGGAACCGTAAACAACATGTCTTGAATAAAATGAACGATTTCGATCATCTTTGCGGAACACGAGACTGACGCAAAACCCATTTGTACTGAGCTACTGTACAACCGCTGATGTACCTCAATCTTTACAGGGTCTTTTATACAAGAGGTGCTTTCTCTCTCTGTAACCATATAAATTCTACAAAATAGACTACTGATTTTGCCATTTTTTTTTGTTAACGATACTCTTTGGCAAGTATATTTTTGATATAAAAATACACTTATAGGAGAGTGCCCTTAACAAAAAAAAAGGAAATGACAATTATTTTCAATCATTACTCTATTTCTCTCCCTACCCACTACCAAAACTAAACTAAACTAAACTCTCAACCAAATACTACCAAAATTATTAAACTACAAAATAATGGAAGCAATTTTCTCTCTTTTTCTTTCTCTCTCTAGCTTTACCTTTCTTGAATTTTGTCATAATACAATTAAGGGTGGCATTTCCACCTAATAAGCCGTCCAAAGAAACCGACGCCGGCCACCGATCAGGCGTACTGATGCCCACACAGAGCCCACTCTGGGCCAGTACGAACGATCCGAGTCATTCTATAATTTTAAATTAAAAAATCGATGGCATTTGTTAGAAATCAGATCCATCCGATATGTGTAGATGATTAATCCAATGTTTTAATTTTTGAAAAATCAAAAAAATCGAAAGATTGGATGAAAAATAGAAAGATTGGATTGAGTACCTACGTCTACTGGATGGAGTTGATTTCTCACAAACAAATTCCTAAGAATCAGGAAGATGGCCTAGGCAGCTAGGCAGGAAACAAACAGCAGAATTTTGGCGGACTTCAAAAAGAAAATGTCATGGTAACCAGTAGAGATGCAAACGAACCAAGCTGTTAGTAGTTCGTGGCTCG
>BPLT01000041.1:3177500-3435000 GCA_019656295.1 Rhododendron mucronatum var. ripense
ATCATGTTTATTGTTGCGGAACTTTATTTTTGATCTTGGTGTTGTCGACTCAATTGTCAGACCGAATGAAGATTTATTGTAGTAATTCCGCTACATTTTTATTCTCTAAAAATGTCAAGTATCTAAGTGATTCCAAGCACATGAAAGTAAAGTACTTGGTTGTTAGAGAATGAGTCCAGAAACGACAAGTGTCAATTGAAAATTGACTGACTACCACTCTTATGATTGTTGTTCTGTTAATGAAGGATTGTCACCAAAGACTTAAAACATGTTGTCAGGATGAGTCTTTTAACAACCCTTGATTGAGTGGTTATTGTGCATGATACTGTTTAGCGCAAATAAAAGTTTGTTTCTGATTTTCCTATTTCCAATTATGCTTGCACATATTATTTTGGATTATGTTCAGTAAGAAACTTGGTTAGTGAAGGTTATCAATGGTGTGGTGCATAGAAGGGAATGTGGCATGATGCTATACAACCGCTATGACTCACATTGGTGGTCTGAATTAATCACAGTATTTAAGTTTCTAATTGGTTAGAACCTATTGGCTGTTTTAAATCCGTGATCACGTGTCAAAGTTTTTAGTGTGGAGCCCACTCAAGTCGTTTTAAACAAAATGCATATTTTGAAGAAATACACTTTGCATCACAATCGACTTGATGGGCCAAGTGGGAGAATGTTAGTTTTTTCCTATTAGTGTAGCCCACTAACCTCCACGTTTTGTGCATCAGATAAGCCAATGAAGTGATATGGTCCATTACGATAACTAATTAGAATTATAGATGAAGGAAAACTCTTGATAATAAAAGAGACCTTGATGGATTAGGTGTCTTTTAATAATTATCTCTAAGGCCCTCTTCTCTCCTCTATAAAAGGTAGAATACCCACCCCTTATCCCTACGGTTTTTTCCATCAATTCAAGTACTGGGGTATTCTAAAAAAAGTAGAGACAGAGAGAAGAAGGTGAGTCAAGAATTAAGGTGTTTCTAATTAAGGGGTTTGTTCTCTCTAATCACGATGGCCAATAAAGGTACGCTATTTATTATTCTTGAGATGTGTTGAATTCAAGATCCTGTTATATCTGTTTTCCGCATAATAGTTTTAATTCAGATATAGATTTACAGAAATGGCAATTCTGTGGCGCACAATGTGGCCAAGAATGCGGTGAGAGGGAGTGGAATTCGTTCGTGGAAAATTTTTTCCCCCTCCTTGGCTTTTAGCTCCTCTTCGTGACGACGAAGACCCCTTTTGATGTATTAGCTCTTTTTCCTATCAATAATATTATCCTAACCTTTAGCAAAAAAAAAAAGTAGCAATTTTCGTGCATTTATTTGAATAATTTTCGTGCACCTGATATCCGCTTTTTTTTTTTTTTTTTGTCAGCATCGTATACATCAATGGAAGTGTCACACGAAAATTAGTGGGTTAACAATCAAAGGGAGTTCAACGTACGTCTCTCCATAAATTCGAACCAAACCTCCCCCTTGAAATCTAAAGAGTAAACCAGACGGGCTAGAAAGCCACATCTCCGATTTCGTTACTTTAGTGTGTACCAATATTTATAGGGAAAAAGAATGGGAAAATGACAGCCTAGGTTTTGTTTTGATAATTAATACCCGCCAAGAACATGCTGAAAACATTTTTTAATACTGAAAATGTCCTTAACATGTATTAATTATCAAAATACGTCATAGGCCGTCATTTTCCCATGAAGAATGGGCAGCAGGGAATTTGCTTTTTAGCCTTGAAATGGAACCCCCAAACCCAGCCATTAGCCTGTCTAGCAGCCCTATTATCAACTAGACATTTATTCAAATCAAAATCACATTGTCATTCCCTCCATTACTCATTCGTCAAAATTAAAGTTAGAATCATTAATTTTTTTTTTTTTTTGGAATATTGGACCATCCTATGACTTTAAGACAATATAAAATAAATTTTCAATCCGACTAATACAAAAACTTAGCAGTGAATTTGGTTCGGTTTGATCCAACTTTTAATTAATTTTACAGCTAAACCGCTTTATTAAGTTTCAAGATTTCAAAACTGAAACGGGACCAAACAACTTTGATTTTGGTCCAGTTTGACATATTTGGATTGGTCTGTTAATTTACTCGGTTTACTGGGAATTGGTGTAATTGAAATGATCTAATTTCGAAACAAAAAGTTGAGAGTGAAATAATATACTACAAAATACTCCATAAGAAAGGGATTAAAAAGAGAGTATACAATTTTATAAATAAAAAAATTATAGTAATTAAAAAGATTTGAGAGGGGGCACGACCATCCATTGGGCCTAGATTGAAGCCTCCCTCCGCCACTGATTATTCCATTGACCTTACTTAGTTAATTAGCTTGGGGTGTTTCAAGAAAAAATTCAAACTTTTCATAAATTAACATAAGTGATGTCTAGTAAATTCGAACTTTGCAAAATGTAGAGCTTAGTGATATCTGGTAAATTGTTAAATTTTTTTTTTGAAAATTTTGTAATATTATTTTTTAATTTTCATTTTACGGATTGGACAAATAGTTTGAAATAGAGGGACTTCGTACAAGGGCAATATTACGATATTAGTGGGTCAAATTTGTTTAGTAGTTGAGTTAATTTCGAACCTCTAAGAGCATCCACAGTGGAATAACCAAAAGTCAATAATCAAAAGTTGCCACATCATCTTTTGGTTATGCATTTAAGGGGTTGTTAAAGTTAGCAATGTAGAGGTCCACAATGGTACAATCAAATTTGAATAACCAAAATTTGCCACATCACATTTTCAATTTATAAAAATCTAAAAATTGTAAACATAGAAAATAATTTTTTAAAAATATGTTTCAAACTAACAAAAATAAGTTATTAGAAAAAGAGAGAATAGTTTTTGAAAACTTTGATTTAAAAAAAAAAAATTTCGGGAAAAAGTTTTAAAAAACAGTTTTTGAAAAAAGTTTTAATAAAAAACTGTTTTTGCAAAAATAAAGTTTTCACACAAAAAAATAGTTTTGAAAAAAAAAAACAGTTTTTGCAAAAAAAATAAAATCTTTTTTTAAAAAGTATTTTTTCTTAGAAATATGTTGAAAGTGGAAGAGAGAGAATGTTTTTGTGTAATGATGGTGTACTTGATTGAGAAAATATGGAAACAATTAAATTTGATTATTGACAAAAAGTTGTTAGTTTTGATTATCCAATGGCTAAAATTTGATGAGTTGCTAAGAGGTTGCTAAATCTGATGATTCCACTGTGAGCTCTTTTTGAACAAATGTTGCTAATCTTAGCAACATTTTAGTTTTGATTATACCACTGTGGATGCTCTAACATTAATGATTACATATTTCAAGAAATTGGGGTGGGATCAAGTGTAGCTCCGCCCATAAAATCTGGTCAAGTTTGGCAGATTTGATCGCTTACGAGAATTGTAGAAGTGGATCGAATAAGAAATTTTCATTGTACAAATTATTACTTGGCATGAGATTACTGATCGATGTTAAATCTTTAGGATAGAAGTGGCAATCTCAACTCATATTTTTTAACCCGTCCAATCCGCATATTTATAACTCAACCCAACCCGCCCATATTGAATAATGGGTTTAGATGGGTTGTATATGTTGGAACTAAAACACTTACCGGTCGTTATTTTGATTTTCACAACTAAACTCCCGATGTTTTTACTCTCTCTCTCTCTCTCTCTCTCTCTCTTCAATCCCGTTTTCCATCTTGGACTGTATTTTGTTGGTAGATAGATACAGAAGTGAGAGAGATACAAAAAGAATCGTTTGTACTCTATATGGGATTTTAATATGGGTTTGGCTTGTTAAGTCAAAATGATTTTTTTTTGTCTTTATTCAAAAAAATTTTGTATTTGTTAATTTTGCTTTAAATTTTTGTAACTTATTGATTTGTCTCGTCGAGAGAAATTAGAAAAGTAAAATTTTTGATAGAAATCGGAAAAGTAAATTCTTGAGTTACGTACGCATACATTGACCAATTATAGCTAGGGATATATCCAGGTTATGTTTATGATTATTTTGCAGTACTACGTACCAATATCGATCTATTAGGATTTGTCCGTGTCTGAAGGCACGGCTCAACGTGAGATCTAATTAGTGGTAATTGTGCTATTAATATTGTTTGAGAGAAAGAGGGAGAGCCGTAAGATTTATAGAGCAAATCAATGATTATGATTTATAGAGAGATAAGATTCAAAAATCATTCTCCCTTATTATGCAAATATATCAAGTGCAGGGATATTGGCAGATACAACCGAAGCCATATTTGAGGTCTTGTTGGCAACATCCTTTAGCGCCCCTTCCCTTTTTTGCCTTACATACAAAGTCGCAATTCCCAACAAAGCATATATCTTTCAATAACGTAATATTGCATAATTTGTGCACCGTCTTCATCAGCACTACTTGATCTGCATTACTACTATCACCACCACAACTACTGTCTGCATTACAAAAATAAAAATAATATCACAACAATACACGTGATAGACCTCAAAACGGGCAAAATAAAAATAAAAATAATATCACAACAATACACGTGATAGACCTCAAAACGGACTGCACGTACGTACATGAGAGACCGGGATGCATGCTAAGGAATAAAATTCCTTTTTTAACAGCTATTACTTAAGGAATACAATTCCACTAATGGGTGATCGATATTACTCTTCCCAAAATGTTGTGAATGTTTTCTCTTTCTGGACGTCTCAAAAAATTATCTTTATTTTTTAATGTATAATATTTTACATATAATATAGATCTTGTTTAATAGATCTCAATTAATTCTTTTAAAACAAAGATTTTGAAATCATAAAAAGGTTATATGTTGTGAGATATGGACAATTTTTTATGAGGTTTCAAAAAGGAAATAGGCACAACAAATTAGGACGTACGGGGAGAGAGTACTACTTAGTACTATAATGTTATGTCAATAGCTTGAAACTTTTGGGTTGAATATAATTAAAATTTCAAGAATGACCTTTGAAAATCTTCTCCGATGTTGAAGAATTAATAGAAAATTTCAATTGACTTGTACCATATATTGAAGTGTGTTTTGAATACTCTAAAAATTACCTAAGTTATACTAAAACCATTGCCAAGATCAACATATATATGTTCTTCAGTCCGTTTCTCCTGCGGACCAACGCATTTTAAGCTAAAATGTGAACTACCGTTCTGGCCGTTGGATTGTGTTTTGAATGATCAGGATTCGCAGACAAACTGTTCACGCGAACAGATTATCCACAAATTCTGATCATTCAAAGCACAATCCAACAGCAACTGAGTAGCCCACATTTAGCTTAAAATGGTCTGCAAGAGAAACGCTCCGATATGTTCTTTTGTATATAGAATAGATGTACCCCAATTAAGACACATGATACAGCGCATGCAGGCTACAAATTATTCACAATTATTGGATTCGTAAAAAAAACTAAAAATTAATTAATTAAAATGCATGAGCTGGATCATATATAGAAATATCACCTGTAGAGATGAAAAGTACGAGAGCAAGCCACAATGTTAAGTTAAAAGGGGAGAGGTTCTTCATGTTGGATTAATTTGTCAAGTTTTCTACGCACCCACTGGATTGGTGTGTCTGGCTGCAGATTTTCTTGTCAAAAATTATACAGCCTTATTATATAGGCTATTATTATTGCTAAAGGTGTGAGTATTTATTGCTTGTATTTACTACATTGACTTGGTTAGAAATCTTTTTAAGATTGGTGTAATCCGATTTTACCACTTTGGAGATCCATATCAAAGTAAATCGTTTGTAACTTACTTCGTTGAGAGTACGATACTAGAAATCTTCTTAAGATTGGTGTAATCAGATTTTACCACTTTGGAGATCCATATCAAAGTAAATTGTTTGTAACTTAATTTGTTGAGAGTACGACACAAGAAATCTTTTTAAGATTGGTGTAATCAGATTTTACCACTTTGGAGATCCATATCAAAGTAAATCGATTGTAACCATTTGTAACTTACTTCATTGAGAGTACGATACGAGAAATCTTTTTAAGATTTGTGTAATCAAACTTTACCATTTTGGAGATCCATATCAAAGTAAATCGTTTGTAACTTACTTCGTTGAGAGTACGACAGATGTAGCTGGCTATTTATAATCTCCCGCAATTCATAATGAATCCCCTCTCGCTCTTCATTGGTGGAGTATGTGAAAGTTTAGGCTTTATGATTGGAACAACATAAATCTTTGTGGTTTTGTTTTGATTACTTGTTTGTTTGTTTATTTTCTACTTCGTACGTAGTTGTCATAATAGATTGGTATAAACGGTATAATGAAACGTACCCGTAGAAATGAAACGTACGAGCACAAAAAGACGAAATAAGAGAAATTCTTAGTTTTGGAGTGAGTTTTCTCAATAAATTCCAACAAGTAGGAATTATAGTGCATATTTTTTTTTAAAAAATTTGGGTGCACCCGATTACGTTACTTTAGTGATATAGTAAATATTTATGGTAGGTCTATTTATTGGTTTAAAAAAATAGTTTTGACCTGTAGGTCAACTAAATCTTCCAAAATGATTACTGTAATTAACGACATTAAAATGATTTACATCTTTTACTTCTAGTGGCACTTTTTTATGGAAAATGATATTGGCACTCCAAAAATTGATGGAGGCACTCTAATATCAGTGTAATTTCAAAGCCACTTTTCTTTGTTTTTTAGAGTGTCTGCATCAATTTTTGGAGTGCCAATATCATTTTTTTCCCTTTTTATTTATAGTTCAGTGTGTGAACTCTATTCGTAAATACATGCATGACATCAGCTGGATCTTTTAGAGAAATTTCTACCATTTTCTGGATAAAATCATTAAATTACGAATTTTCTTACAAGTTGAATTAATTTCTTAGTTAATTTTCCATAAGATGCACTTCTTTTGTCCGGAAAAGAGATAATCATAACACGAGTTAGTGATTAATTAGGCTACCTATGATTCACAAAATTCGCATCTCATAGAAATCACATGAACATGAACTTAAAATTTGTACGAAAAAGAAAAATGAATTCAAAAATGAAGGTTTGAAATTAACGCGAAAATCTCTATAAACTAAAATATCAAATCTTCGTTGGGATGGAGGCTGAATCCCACAATTCGTGCTAAAAATAAGCCTTTTTTGTGTGTGAAAGGAACTTTAACGTTGAAGAACCACACTATTTGTTTGTTTGGTCAATATTTTTCAACCTTCTTTAACTAGCTTGGTGGTTAAAGTCGGAGATTATAGTTTGCTTCACTCCAAATGTTTCATGTTTAAAAGTTAAAACCTCTCATACGTGCAATCTACTCCTTTGGGGTTGTTAATATGGGCCTCTGGCCCTCCTTAATTAGGCCCCCACTAGTGGATAATGGGATTCATCACCCAAAATTTGTCTAGATATGTGTAAGGTGGCCACACCAGAGTTATTAAAAGGAACCGGCTCCTCTCATGTTTACCTCTCCATTTACTGTCCAGTTTGCAGTTTTGTGCGTCAATGTTGTATCAAACGGGACCCCATCAACATACTTTTTAGGTCCGGTTGAAGTTTTCGACGACATCTACAACATAAACGGGTCCGATCATTATAGTGGGTTGTAAAAAGCCTACAAAAGTCTAAACTGGACATTAACTGCAGAGAGGTTAACATGAGAGGAGCCGGTTCCTATTAAAAAAAATCATCTCCCACCAAGGTTTTGAAACCCAGAAAGTAAAGTACAAATCATGCAAGAGAGTGCTGTTTCATTCACCCTCCACTTAATAGGGTGAACATTACCCTCTTTCTTATTGGTTGAAATTATGTGAACCCCACTACAAAGTGATGTCATGCTTACCAAAATTGCACTCATGGCAAGAGCCCTGCTATTCGCAAGAAAAATTTGCATGGAATCACGCAAGGAAAAATGCGTTTGGGACCATTCCGGGTCCCATAAAAATCTAGAAAAATATCTATAAATTTTTGAATATTATTTTATGGTACCCTGAAAAAATCAGCTCCAACGGACATCGGTAAATATTACTTTTGGATTCATATGAGCGAACTGAGCAGTTTCGCCCATTCGAATCTAAAAGTAATACTTTCCAATATCCGTTGAAGCTGATTTTTTACAAGACCCCATAAAATAATATTCAAAATCTTATGGATATTTTTTTAGATTTTTGTGAGATCCAGAATGGGCCCAAACGCATTTTTCCTTCTGTGGTTCCCTGCAAATCTTCTTTGCGATTAGAACTTCTGTTCAATAATTTCTAAAATGTAACTAACATTTTCTTTTATTAGAGGACATAATCAGAGAACTAATAACCAACACAATCCAATCCAGCCATATGAGAGAGAGAGAGAGAGAGAGAGAGAGAGAGAGAGAGAGAGAGAGAGTAAACTGTCCTAATTTGCACACAAAGGTTGAGACATGTAAAGCCAGAAAATCAAGCTTTTTGGTTGCTTTTTATTTTTATATAATAAAATATATAATAAAATAATAAAATTTGAACTATAATTTTTTATTTTTTCGAATTTTCTTCTCGACAAGACAAATTAGTAATTTGCAAAATTTGACGCGAAAATAACAAATGCAAAAAATATTTGAATAAAGACCAAAAATAAAAGTCAATTAGCTTATTTTAGCCAAAACACCTTTGAGAAGAAATTAAAAGAGTTGAGACATAACCACAAAAAAAAAAAAAAAAACAACAACAACCACCTATCTTTAGGAGAAAGCTATGGTTCACCCATCATAGGAATGCACATTAATTATGCTTGTTCTTGGTGTGCGTTACATGCACATATATCCGGTGCATGTATGTTACATATTTTTTCGGTTAGCTAAGTGCGGAAATAAGTGAACTTGCTTAATTACCACGATCGTTTTCTGTCGACAGACATGCCAAAGTTGGTCTTGAACAACGTATCTATATATGTTGGTGTATGGAAATTCACGTGCCGGAGAAAAATGCCTTTACCGATCGACTGGTTTCACATTCATGGGCCATGATTTATATGGGATGAGCAAACTTCCATAAACAATATATGGAGTATATAATAAGGATAAGGATATTCAAGCTACTTCAAGCCCTCACCAATATCAATGCTTGTAGCAAGCAAGCGTCCGCTTGAGTCTTGAAGTGGGGGCAAATTTGTAGACACCAAAATTTCGGCATGGCTTAATCACCGTTCGATTAATTGAGATTAATAAATAATCTTAATTAATTAAAGTATAAATTTTGTCACCTATTATCAAATAGCAAATGAAGTTTTTACTTTTATTTTTACTCAGATTTGAGTAAGGGTTGGAGATGCTCTTGGTGAATCAAATGTGTTAGTAATATTTTTTTTTTTTGGTGTTAGATACGCATACCTTGAGGAATGGAGTAAATTATTAGCCAAAAAAGGAAAGAAAAAGTGAAAAAAAAACGAGGGCGAAATGGAAAAGGAAGGAAGTTAGGGCAATTGGATTTTGTAGCGGCGTTGATCTATTTCATTCATGGAATAATTCATTCTGTAATTGGTAAGCTTTGAATCTTATGCCCTGCATTACACTACCTATCAAACCATCTCGTTTTTCAATTTCCAACGCTTCTCCTATTCGCTTTAATTACATGGATTTCATTTTCAATTTCTCTCTCTCTCTCTCTCTCTCTCTCTCATTATAAATGTTTTTAACTGAATTATCATCCGTGTGACAGGTGCGTGCTTCCAATTAGAATTCTACAAGAATGGAACCATTATTTTATTTTTGTGTTATTCATAGGAGAATTAACAGCCCCTTTGGCTGCCCAGGTGAGAAAGGAAATAAAGGGGAGTGGTCTCCCTTGTTAGTGATAGAAGAAAAGATAGGAGTGTGATTTCTTATCAACCCATCCAAATACACGAGAAATCAAACTCTCACTCCCTTCTCCGGTGACCTAGAACTCTCCTCTCTCTTCTCCGACAACCACACAACCACTGGTCCAATGACGAAAAGACGCCGTCGTAGTCCACATGCGCTGCCGGAAGTTGAGCAAGGGAGATCTACTCTCACCCACGCTCCCCGCCAGCCTCTCTCTTCTCCTTTGTTACAGCACAGAATCGCGTCAAAAGTTGCGAGAAACAAAAACGGGCTTTGAGGGGGCTCTCGTCCAGCTGGCCCGGTTGGCATATGCCAGCGCGGATAATGCACATCTGATATGCGTGATGCACATGGAATGTGCGTTTTGAACTATTTTTAAAAATAGTTTAAAAAAAGGTTTATTTTGGCAAATAGTTATTTGGAAAGGAATAAATCGATAAAAATCTCTACTACTTAGTTTGGACAAGTACTAAAGCTGCTAGCTGATGAAACAACAGAATCCAGTACAGATTTAAGATTATCTTTCTTGTCTAACACTTACTAGTCAATTAAGTGGAGTAATATACACAGGCATTTGGGCACAATCTTAAACGAATTCAAAGCCTCAGCTGCTAACATTGAAAATCCGCTAGAGTCAGTCCAGTTAGAGTTGTGGCCAGACATGTGTTACTAAGTTGCTTCATTTTTCACTGAATGCAAAGATCATTATAACTTATAAGGCATCAGGGGATCGGTTAATTAGTGCAAGCAGAGGTGAAATTGGTGAGCTTCAAACTTGTTTAGCTATGGTAAATGAAGCAAGGACTGCAGCTAACGTGGAACTCGAGACTGCCAATGCAAAGAGAGAATCGGCAGAGTTACAATTATTTGCTGTCGAGGGAGAGATCAAAACTTTGCTTTCAAAATCTGGTTGTTTGGAGGAAGAGTCTGAAAACAGAAGGCTTTGTCGGAGGAAGCTGTGGCCAAGTGTTGGAATTTGGAAGATGAAATTTTGAAAATGAAGCACAAAGTGGACATCCGGAATGCAGCAATATTGAATGCATAATGGAAAATAAAGCAGGTCAGTTTTCTAGCTGCTTCTTTTTTCCTGTAAATATAACCCTCTCAATACACCAATGAAAAGAAAAAGAACAATTAATGAGTAAATAACAAATCAATACGTACGTCTTGCCAATCCTTTATTGAGATTCATAACATTTCGTTGATTCACAACTATTGGGGCTACAAATAACTTGGATGTCAGCCATAAATAACTACAATGGGGCTTGATACTATGTGGTTATCCTGGTCGATCCACTTGAGAAAACCATAATTTACGTTTGGTGAATCCTTCTCAATCTGCACGTTCACAACAAAACTCTGCTTCTGATATTTGCTTTTGAATACGAGAGTACTGGGCTCTACTTTGATATTCATTCTAGTAGGAACAGATAAAACTGCTTGGTAAATGGCTTCGCTATCTCCCACATTTGTCACAACCCTGCTGAAGTTCTTTGATCTGGCTCCTTTAGGAAATATGGCGATAAAAGAAGGGTAATTGAGGTCAGTACGATTTTGACTGCAACTCCATTGAGTTCTCCTGAGGATAGAGCTCATTTGCTTCTTAGAGTAGCCAAGGCTGCACAAAAACTCGATATAATCTTGGATACCCAAGTCGTATATCAGGCCAGGGTCCATGGCTTTGTTGGGATTGATATGGCCTGCCCCAAAATCAAGAGGTGTGGCAAGGAGTCCTGCCCCTTGGTCTTTGAAGGTTGTGCCCGTATTGTCAACTATTTCTGCACTGGTCATGATTGCTGATCTTATGGCTGCAGGACTCCAATCTTGGTGAACGGCCTTTAGTAATGCTGCTACTCCTGCAACATGGGGGGCTGCCATTGATGTTCCAGAGTCAAGTGCATAATCTGTGACCAACTTGTAATTGCATGTTGCCACGGAAACCGTTTCGGGTGGAACTGCTGCGAGAATATCCACCCCAGGGGCGAGAATGTCTGGTTTCAGAATGCTTGGGTTTATCGGGTTAGGCCCTCTAGAAGAAAAATCCGCCACCTGAGGTGCTGGTTTTGTACCCAAACTTGTCACTGTGAACCTCATGCTCTTTATCATTGTGTTATTCACCCCGGTTGCATATTCCCTGACTGAAGTCCAAGAATTATTTGGCAGCACCATGCTAGGAAAAGTGTAATGTTCTGGATATATAACTTGCGGGTCCCCCAAGAAGACTCCCGCAAGTCCACTGGCTTTCTGAACTTCTTCCATTTGAAAAATGCTATTATCACACAAGACTACCTTTCCTGCAACCTCTACCCGATCCAAAGCTGAGCATGTTGCTTTGCTTAGATTACCGCCCCCATAATATAAAGGCATGTCGGTAATGTAAACGCTTTCTGGGAAGTAGGATGTTCCTCCCACGGTTAGCCCATTTCCTAGGCGCATTGTTGCTGCAAAACTTCGGTCAACAGTGCCAGCACCTACCGTTGTGATCCAAGGTGCTCCATTGTGTATCGTATTTCGATATCCATCATTTCCAGCAGCACAAATAACAACAATCCCTTTCTCCATTGCCGAAAGCGTTGCGATAGCTATGGTGTCCTCAAAATAAGGTGGTATCTCTGGATAGCCTAGAGACAAAGACATGATGTCCACCCCGTCGGCAATTGCTTGGTCCATTCCAGCAAGCAAATCGCTCTCTGTAAAGTCATAATCTGTGCTTGTTTTCCAGGCGACCTTGTACATGGCGATGTGTGCACTTGGTGCCACCCCTCTGGCTGTGCCTCTAGCATAGCCAAAGTAACTAACACCAAGTACTGGGTTACCTGCTGCCGTGGACGAGACATGGGTTCCATGACCGTAAAAGTCTCTAGCTGATTCAAAGTCGCCCTTCTGAATTTTTTCACCAGAAGCAAGGAATCCTTTGCTAAAGGACTTGGCTCCAATGAGCTTCCTGTTACAGGACGAAGGGCTAAAAGCTGTGCCATTCTCACATTTTCCCTTCCATCTCTCCGGCACTGGTGACATCCCTTTGTCCTGAAAACTTTCGCTCTCTGGCCAAATACCCGTATCGATTATTCCTATGATTACGTCTTTGCCATAAGAAGCAGCAGGCCAAATCCCGCTTTTATGTTTCAGGCCAAGGAATTTGGTGGTGTGGGTTGTGAAGAGCTTGCCAAAGGACTCCTGTTGTGTTGCGCGGTGAGCCGGGTGCTTCTCGATTTCAGATAGTTGAGAGGGTGTGAGCCTGATGCTGAAGCCATGAATGACATGGTCATATGAATAGAGCAATTGATCTTCATGGAATGAGGACAATGATGTTAGTGTAGATCGGTGCCATGACTCATCGGTTGAGAATGTTTCTGGTTTCTGTGAACGGTCCATGTGGATGATGTATGTCTTGTATTCTTCAGATTTTGCAAAGGAATTACTGACCCCCAAGAGGAGGAATAAAAGTAGCCATGGAAAGTAGTGGGGGTTATGTGAAGCCATGGAAAGTGGGATTGGTTTAGTAATGAGGCAAAACATTTAAGACATTGAATTTATATAGACGAGCCCCTGTTCTTATGTTGATAATTGTGACGTAAGTGCCTACATGAGCATGAGATGAAAAACTTAAGTACACAATTTGGGATGCCAGTTACCTGAAGTGGTTGGTTCAGTGGGCCGGGAAACCTAATACTTTGGGATTTACTTTCTTTTAGCCCTCATATTTAAATTCGAATGCATGTTGCTTGTCTTTATCTTATTTTAATTATGTGAAATTGGTGGTTGATAGAGTGTTGGTCTTGATGACATCCTCCAATATACATCTAATAAATCCAAAGCAATAACAATATAGACATCTCTGTGTCACATACAGGTCACTAGGGGACACTCAATGTGACACATTCATCGTTTCGTAATATAGTGTGTTAAGTTATGCAGTTAGACCATTTTAGGATAAAAGTTGTACTGTATCTTCTTCATCGTGAAGGGGAAAAAGATAGCCTCCCACCTGCCTATCTTTATTTATGTAAGTATTTCCATAGATCGAAATTTCTCTATTTGTTCGGTTGCTTGTTATCTTAACTTGTGCTTCTTTCTCCTTTTTCATCTTGAAGGGGAAAAAAAAATTAGCCTCCCACCTACCTGCCTAGCTGTTTTATGCTGGGATGTTATTCTGTGAACTTTTGCTTTTATTTTGGTATGTCTTGTTGAGTACAACCACGGCTCTCACAAGTTCCACCATGTATCGAATGAAGAAAGAGTACAAGTTACCTCCGCGAAGTTGCGACCCAAATCAAATCAGGCTTCACATGCCCAACATGAACAATTTAAAATTTCTTTAAGTTTTCTCCAGTATTGCAAAATGTGCAATCTAATATTCTTGTTACCTTCTCTAGCTCCCTTGTGCAGGGTAGGATGCATTTTTTTTTTTGTTTTCTAAATTTTATCAACCAGTTGTTTGTATATTCACTTGGGTTGGTGCCTAGGTGCATTATATTTGGATTGTTCTGGCCTTATTAACTGGACTCATTTTCTGTGAAGCCCAATACATTTGATGAACAGTTCATATCACTTTTTGAGGCTCGGGATGGGACTCATACGATGAGCACAGCAAGGCCTAAGGTCCCACAAAGGAGAATGTCGAGATAAAATATCTTCTTTTTTTTCTAATTGAAACATGGATAATCCCCAACTTCAATATGAGAACATGTACCAGTTATTATCAAAACCATGGGTAACTTTTAGATTTCTCTTTTGATGTGCATGATATATACTGTTTTCTCAATATCTGTATGTGTATAATTTTTCACTTGCTGAAGAATTTTATACGATCAAAAGCTCTAATTCCTCATGCATGTAATGGATGGATGTTCATTCATTTGAACCCGCGTATTAGGCCATTTTTGGCTCTGAGATTTCAGAGGAAAAGGGAAGAAATAAAATCGAAATCGTGGAAGGAGGATACTTCTAGCATGATACAAGAGGAGCTCCAAAGTCAACATAGAAATAGAGATGGTGAAAAAATAGCTAGCAAAAAGGATTATTACATTACACATAGACTAGATCAATCAAATACATGTTAAGCATATTACTTGAAATTCTTTCAGCAGACATTTTGTACAGAATAAAATCGGCCCCATTTGCATGCGTACACGATTCGAATGAGAGAAATGATAAATGAGTTAAACCAAACAAACAAGCCTTAAGATCTCTACTTCCAGCCAAACCTGTACTTCTATTTAGCATAAGCATCCAAAAATCCATGATTCCCTTGGACAATGCCCATGATTCTACATTACTTTTCCTCCTCCATGACCACTAGTAGTCCATCAATTAGGCCTGCATCAAAAGAAATCAAGTAAATAATGGGTTGATCAAGACTAGTTTTTTATACTTTAGCTACATATAAGACGGGTATCCAGCATAATGGATCGACTAATCTAGAGATTGATCCCACTATACACTAACTGAGGGTCACTAAGAAACTGGGCAAAGTCCTGTATGGACGGATGCAATACGGAAATTGATAGCACACGGTGGGAGTCAAATCCCGACCAAAGGCTTCTTGAGGCCCCTATTGTGAGGTGACCACTACTGCACCAACCTAGGGTTCCCTAAAGAAAAGTTCTTGCTAAATTTTAGGCCGTGTTTGGATATTGGGTTTCAAGACGGAAAATACGAAGAGACAAGAAAAGTATTCAATATGTTTGAAGAATTGAAGTACCTTTTATATAGCTCCTGGCCCTTCTCAGGTTTCTTTGGTAAAAATTGAGATCTCTTTAGACCCAACTTCCCCTTCCATCGACCGGAACTCTTCGGAGGCCTCTGGAAAACGGTATCGTACTCGTCGTCTTCTTCTTGTTCGTCGGCAAGGAGTTCTTTCAGAGGCAACAACTTTCCCTTGACGATAAGCTCGTCTGCGGCGATCATGCCGAAGTTGGAGAGGGAGAACTCGAAATCGGAGGACACGGGGGGTTCCCTGTAGCTGTTTTCGGGTTTAATCGCAGGTTGTTGCGAATCGGCAAAGTCACTGGAGAAGGATATCCTTGGGATAGAAGTGCAGTGGCCTTGCTGTTGCTCATTGTTGAACATGTTTATGTATGCCATTAAGACAAGAAATGTTTTCAATATATACCAAACACGACCTTAGTCTTTGTCTTTTGAGCTACTACCAAGTTTCCATGCAGGTGTTGGTATTTATACAGGAAGGTTCCTGTCTTGTGCTGGGTCCGTACTTTATTAGAAAACAAAATGACAGCTTTGATGAAAATATTGAAAGTCAGTAAAAGGGCTGTAGATTCTCTTTTTTTAAAAAAAATTTAAGTCCACCTTATCTTAATGCATTCAAAACTGCAAAACGTAACAACCCATTTCAAGATATTTGGAAGCCCGGGAAATGAGCGGTAGCTGTTTCGAGTGCATTGAGACAACGAAACAGGAATCTTTACCATGGAAGTCCCATGGCTTCTTGTAAAAATTAGTAACTGTTTTAATTTTCCATGGGCTCAAGTACAGGGTGTGAGGTGCAAGCTGTTGTAAATGTTCACATTCATCTAATTTTCATCTCAAAAACATAGGAACACCGGAACATGAATATTCCTAAATAGATACATTTTTGAAGTGTAAATTGCATTTACAAGGTGTGTCATGACAGTTCGTGCATGCCTAAAACAACGTCCGTATGCATTGTCCATGTAATCTCTAAATACAAACTATCTACGTGTCGAGTGTCTGACACGTATTTTCTATATTTAATAGTAGCGTGGCACTTTGGCACGACAAGTGCCCTTTTTCTCCCATTTAACATAGAAATTGAGCATGCATGTAGTAGACCTTTTAATTTTTCCTTTTGGGTTGTCATTTCACAAAATGTCTCTATGCTTATAACATTTGAAAACAGACATGTGAAATCCATCTAAATTATTGGTACCATGTCTAACTGTTTTTTTATGTAGCTGCTTTCCTTGACTGGATCTGCTGAAATTTGTCTTTGTCCTAATAAACTAGAGGACATGTTCAAAAATAATACAATAATAATAAACCAGAGGACGTGATTTGTCTTTTTGGAGTTTTGTGCTCTAGTAGCTAATTAGTAGTACTGTATAACTATATATTATCTGACTAAAAATAATTTTTTTTATCGTAGCAAATTTTTTTTTTATCGTTGCACTTCACATCTTTCCTCGAAATGCAAGGCTGAAGCTTCTCGATCCACTCGGTTAGCCGAGCTCGAGCCTAGTAATTCTAGCTCGGTGCAAGGAGAAATTCGGCTCGTTTACAGTCCTAACCGTAAATGAAAGATAATTTTTAAAGTGCATTTATAAGCAAGTGTAATTTTGTTATTAGAAATTAGAATGTACTAATTTCTCAATGTATATTATGTTTCATGTTTTTAAAATTATTGAGTTGTAGAAAAAATTGAAAATCTATATCAAATAAGATCTATATTGCATATTTTTAACAAAATAAATTAAGAGATATAGCTAATTAAAAATGGCACACAGAATTATAAAAAGAGACGGATGGAACAACCTTAACTTTTTGGATTGAATACAAGATTTACATAGAAACCCAGAGCAGCACCAGTTCCGACATTTCAATTCACCAGGAAAAGGCTTCTTTTTGTTTTTTTGGTGCTATTCCATCCAGTTCCCTGAGAACACAAATGACATTATACAAGTCTCAAGGCACTGCATGCTGCGGCTACAATTTTCAAAGAACAAAAAACAATGGAAGCTACTCCGATATTCCAGTTCAAAAAAAAAATTCGCCGTTCAAGTAAAGGAAAATTCTAAAATCAGCCCAAATGGACTGACAATAATAAGTGTGTGAATGTATATTAAATGGTATAAAAAGTACACAGAAACATATATTTTTCTTGTCTTCTAATGTACTTATCGTCAGCACAGTAGGCTAACAATAGCAAGACCGCAAACAAAATACTTCGATATCGAGTAATTATTGTCTTTTGGGCATTGCAACATAGTGTTCCAAGTCTTAAATATGTGATGGTAACGAGAGTTGGAGCAATAGCTGGCGCTGCCCAGGAGCATCCAATAATTTTTTGAGGAGTAGTACAGTACTTCCCATGAAATCCAATACATAAAACCGCCCATAAAATAGAAACAATTTTCATGAATAGTTTCATGTATTGAATTTCCAGGATCCTAACACTTTTGTATCTAAAAAAAATTAGTTTTACAATGCTGTTTCAAGATTGATTTTGAGAGCTCAATCAAGATGAATTTAAAAGGGGGCCTCTCCAATTTAAAATAAATAAATAAATTCATCCAGTTGTCTATTTAGGAGTCCTTCCAAATCCACTTTGATGATCACAACGGTTAATTGTCATAAAATTCTTTGAAAAGTTCAATTATGTCAAAAGTCTCGTTAATGAATATTAAGAAACAAGATTTTATTTTTTGAAAAAACTGAGTTTCAATATAATGTGTCAACCTAACCTATTTTTTTTAAAATTATATTGATTGATATTGATCGACACGATTTTTTTGACAAGCTCTACAAACCAAACAATTCTAATTATCAAAATGAATACTCCACGAAACAGGCACGAAAAAGAAAAAAGATTGAACTGGTTCATTACTTTATTTTAAAACCCCTTATGTTAAGGACAATAATTATGCAACCCCCCAAGTAAACTAAATATCCTATAATTCCGATTCATCTTCCACTTTATTTTCACAAGCCACCTATAATTTCTATAATTACAATTTAAAAATCACTTTCACTTGGAAATTATCATCTATCCAAAGGAATCCTTATTTTTGGCTGCAATAAATAAACATTGACTGGTATGGAGAGTCCATTACTCACATGCAAAGTCTGGAGAGAAAATATACAAATTTAGTTTGCAGGAGATGTATCTGAAAACTTTGGACTAAACAAAATCAACCTTCAACAGACTCCACATATTTAAGCAACGAAATTAGCTGTAGATACCGGGCTTGAATTGCGCAATCCGGGGGTCAAAACTAAAACTAAACTTTCCACTGGCTATTTTGTAAAACATTTCTTGAAGCAAGAGTAACATTAGTCAAACTGCAACTTCCATACATAAATGAGACCGTAAAAAGAGAACCGCAATTTGATGTTCATATGAACTAATTATTGAGTACTCTCGGAGTATTAGTATATCCCAGTGCTTGCGTGGTACTACTCTCAACAAATGAATTATCACATATCCAGACAATGTGGGTTTTACCACTTGTCTCCCGACAAAAGTGACTACCGATGTCTAAACACAAATTTGTCGCTATAAGATTGGTTAGGAGTACCGCGAGAAATCATTTTAGTAACTTTATTACTAGTATTTGATGACGAATCAAAACGTATTTCCATGATAAGAACTTGAAGCAACTTTACAGCACTCTGTAATTTAAGCTTTTACAAAAGATAAGGCAAGTTAAGGGTCTTCAGTGCTTTCACAGCAGGGTCAACAAAAATACCTCAAAAGCTGGCTCTACTAATAAAGCATTCCCCAAATTTCACAGGTTCTTTTCCCAGTGCTTGTTTTTCAAATGCTAAAATGAAAGTAATGCAAAAATGCAGAGCCGAAAGGGTAATAAACTTAGAACTTTCTCAAGCAAGGCACTTGAAACCCAGACAGTTCATATAGTCAATGGAAACATGTACTCATAACACCCAAAGATAACGAAATGGAGTTGCTTGACAAAATTTGATGTCAAGTTACCATAAGCTAAGTTATATTCCATTTTCCACAGCATATGGAGTTTGAGATTCCATTATTTAGACAGTAGACTACGAATCTAAAATGAACTAAGCTACTCGAGCTAAACTCGCGGTCAGCTCCACTAAAAACTCAGATTGAATCAGCTTGTCATACTAAGAACCCAAGCTTGAGTCCATATTGAACGTCATTCGTTTTCTGTGCTAGACTTAAATTTGGTTCGACAAGTTAATAAGCCCTATGACTCTATAATTACTCAAAAGTGTTCGTCTGGTAATGCGCTCAATTAAATCTCGTTCTAGATTTCAACGGCAAATACCAAAATGAAAATGAAAAACAAGGCAATCTTGTTAAACAAGTAAATAAGCACTTTGAATCAATAACTATGCAAGCCGATCAAGAAAACAAAATCAATAACTATGCAGTATCAAACAAGTCGAGGGGTACACAAGCTGATCCGAATATCAGGTTATAAAAAATTTAAAAAAAAAGTCCCTAGACTCAGCTCAGTCCAGCACGTTTACAAGACTGTGTCAACCTCCCTAGTCCCTAGAGCCATGTGTACTTGTGCTTATCTTTGTATTGTCAATCTGGCCGATTCAATTGAAAGTAAAAAGGTAAGGCTAGTTTAGGTGTGAGTTTGCCTATAAGATACAAAAAAAACAATAAAGATACAAAAAAACCAGAGTTTAGATCGAGTTACAGTAATTGGTGGAATATAATGAAGGGGGATTCCACTTCATGGACTGCACTACTGACCTGCACATGGTTTATCCTCTTTTGAGCAGGAATTCCAGCAGATAGCCAAATGGGATTTTGGACAGGTGGCTGATTCCCTACACTTCAACAGTGAAAATTTCTTTGGATTGGTCTCAAGACATGAATACCAACCCCATGAAGTAGTGGAGGAAAAAGCTTGGTCAAAGGGAATCTGTCTCCCAATTTGTGAGCACGTTTTGTTTCTGTACTCTCATCTAAGAACCTCTTTCATCCTATCTATCATATTTCTATTCTCAACACGTATTACAATGTCAGATCAAGAGGAAACCCTTTATTTTCTTAATCTGGGTGCTCTGAATGTTCCCCATACACAACAAACTATTCTTTCACATCACATGACCAAATAAATCTCTCTCTCTCTCTCTCTCTCTCTCTCTCTCTCTCTCTCTCTCTCTCTGACTCTGATAAAGAATGTTTTGCACCATCCTGCATCGTTACGACTCCAACTAATGTCATCTTGTGTTTTTTTCTGAAGGTCTTTCCTAATTCAGTCGAAACAAAGCGCCTAACCATCAAATCGAATCTTAAACTACAGACTTGGTGGTTCTAGTCATCCAAAATTCCAACTAATCACTTAGTTTTGTTTACTAGCAATGGATCCATCCTTCAAGAAGGTTATGTTTTTTATTGCTGAGCAAAAAAAAGGTTATGTTTGAGGTAGTGGTCCTCAACCCATGATCCGGCCAAACTGATGAGCACAAAATTCTGATAACCTAATGTTAACGTTGGAGATGGTTGTCAAAATCGTATGATTCACGATACGATTTGCGATTCAATTCACAATTCACACAAAAACGATACGAATCAATAGGTGAATCAAGATTTATATACAATCGGTGGTGAATTATACAATTCACGACTCACTCAAAAACAATACGAATCTATAGGTGAATCAAGGTTTACCACAATTGCATTAGACTAATATGAACCCACATTTGCAATTCGCCTTAATTTTTCTCGTAGGAAAGCAAGATTATAAGATAATATACTATTAAGTACGAAAATTCTTATTCCCATACAAAATTTGTTAATATTGGTATTTATTCTAATTTGGAGCATGTGAACCTTTTTTTCCTCGGTCTTCTTAAAGATTAAAAGTCACTTTACAAGTTAGATACCTTATACTGATGAGTTATGCATTTTATTTTGGTAAAATTTTCATATTTTGTTATAATGTGAGTCAATAGATGTGCTCAACGTCTTTAAAATGTTATAATTTTAATTTGCTAGATGGTAATTATACAGGTAACTCTGAATATTGTTGAGGATAATATCTATATGGATGCGTTGTCTCACTTATTAGACAATGTCATCATCAATTAATATAGAAAACAAACTATAATATAGATTTAAGCTTACAATTTTTAATGTTACAATTTATCTTTATTATGTAGGTGCGCAGATACATTTTCCAATGTACTTGAAATAATTGGACCGAATCGTTACCATTCACGATTCGATTTCGATTCAATTCACGATTCGAAAAATGGTTGATTCGATTCACGATTTGACAACCTTTGACACCCTACCACAGGAATTTCTGCTCTAATATGAATCAGCTTTACAATTAAAAGCTCTATTTAGCTATTGCTTTTCTTCTTTCTGGATGAATTCGACCATATATGAAGCACCGATAGCTGAATTATTTGCCGTATCCGTGTTGAGCAAGCCTGGCACGACATGCCGGGGACACTCACGGATATGTATGGAGCGTGTCCAATCACTTATAATAAAATTCAAGCAGGGATGCATAGGGAACACGTGTGAGGGCACAACATGGTGTCACTTCATAATATAAAGAACTTATATTAAGGGTTAAAAACCATAGTTGTCAAGGGCGAAAGGCGCACCGAGGAGCAAAGTTCCGTTGGGCCTGAGGCGAGAGGCGCAAGGCGAGGCGCACGCCTTTTTGAAGAGAGGCGCACCTATGCGAAAAAATAATTATTTCTGAAAATGATTGTGTTATGTGTGCTTTTTTGAAAAAAAAAAAAAAAACTCGCTTCTTGTGCGCTTTTTCGCTTTTTTGTGCGCTTTTTCTAAAAAAAGCGCGCCATTTCGAAAGAAAGCGTGTTTTTTTGACCGATTTGAAAGAACCGCGCTTTTTTGCGCCTTGTCGCTTTTTTGCACTTTTTGCTCGCCTTTTTCAAGTCGCCTCGCCTGGGGGTCAGCAAGGCGCTGGGGGTGCGCCTCGCCTCGCCTTGGGCCTAGGCACGCGCCTAGGCGCGCCTTTGACAACTATGTTAAAAACTCTAACAAACTTATAAAGAATAGAAATTTTAACAATGTTGGTTTCTATTCTACTACTTGGTGTTGGTTTTCATTAATATTGGGTCTTTGTGGATACACTAATCGCATACCTAACGATACAAAACTATAACATATCCATACATTTAGTTTTGTTGTTTCCTGCCATGTCTGTGTTCCCTTTTATTTAGAACTGCCATGTCATGTCTCCGTATCTATGTCGTATCAATACTTTTATGACCAAAGCCTGTCTGACAAGAGTAGAATAATGTTGGAGCCGTTTATGAAATGTTTTATCTGCAGCAACGAAACTTTGTTATGCCTCATTAAGAGGAGGTCGTTGTCGCATCACTTATACTCACAACGCTAACTAGACACAACGGGAGATTACACCAGACAAACCAAAAGATAACAATCTTCCTCCTTTTGCAACGAATGCTGAATGGTGAAACTCCAAGTTGCAGTCAACTAGGCCAATCCACATTGGCAGTCAATCTATTATGTTCAGTTGAGAATTAACAATTTTACATCAACCTGATTAAGGCCACCAATTTCTTCAACTTATGTTCACATTTAATTACTAGTCTACTGCCATGATCGGCCACTACTTTACATGGATAGAGTTGAACTGATGGTGGTTAGGAATTCAAGATGAAAGTGGCATAGATAATGACAGTGTGTCAGTGACAAAGGAGCTAAAAAATTTGAATGAAGTTCTTTCTTAGGCATCCATGAGGCAGAGCTCAGGATGAAGTGTCTATCAACTCTTATCAATCTAGAACTTCAACGGTTGAACTTAAATGGCTCGCTATGTTACATGGATCCTTCTAAATGTGCTAAGGCACTCAGATAAAAGAGTATGGGATCCTTGTCCGACATTTTTAGTCGGACATTCACTTAGCAATTTGTAATTGGAGTTTACCATGAACTAGGCATAGGACTCCTACATTATGGATGAAATGCCCCAAGGCACCTTTTTAATCACCCACCATTCAACCAATTAAATAAAATAATCTGAATATTTTGGCGTGTCCCTGTGTCCTTGAGATCAAACTTAAAAGAATTCGACCCTTAGATCTATACCCGCACTGGGCACACATACCCAAGTCAATGATGAGTTGATAACATATATGGCCAGTATAGACTTTGAAGTCATGAGAATCCTAGTATGTAAACGTATTCATCACAGCCATCTTTTCCTTGTTGAGTTAAACTTACCTTTTCTAATCCATCCACATTATGATATTACCCCAGTTAGCCATGTAAATTTTTTAAAGATAGATAAAATATGATTCACCAAACCTTTTTTTTTTCAGAGCCGTAGGCTATTATTTTTGTTTAGCTGTAGGGCACATAAACAATGTCCTAGCAAATTAGTTCCCAGCACTTTTGATTAAAGGGGCACAAATGCTTATTATGTCCTAGCAAATAGAAGCAAAAAATGTCAGCTGATTCAAATGGCAATTCAATGTAGTAATAATACAATCACAAATTAGATATTAGGATTCTTATAGTATTGTCAGTTAGTGGAAGCCAAAAGTCCCCTAGTTAGTTAGAACCAAAAGAAAGAACAGAAAAACACATTAATATGATTTATTGAAAATCGTCAAGGTCTATAGTTTCAGGAGACAATCGTTTCTGAGGTAATTGATTTTCAAGAGATAGTTTAGGCTTTAATGCTACATGCAGTGTACCTTTTAAAGAACTTATCGCTGATTTCGAATTTGACCTTTGCAAAGGCTTGCAAGAAGTGGGTAGCATGCTCCGGACAGAACCAACACTAGAAGAAACTGATGGTGATGAGAGTCGTTTTGATGAGGACATGGTGATTTGTCTCAGGTTTTCCTTTGAACAGGACTCACTCTTATTTACTTCTACTCCATGGTTCTTTGGGCTTCGAACTGATTCCACAGGAACAAGCTTCCCATCTATTTGATTTGTGAAAACAAATGTAACCTGCAAAAACACACAAAACATGTGAGAGATCTAGGTAGTCTTCCTCTCGGCACAAGAACATTGACTATCACAAGTAAAATGCTCACCACATTAAGAGTGATCTATGTCTCATTCTTAAGAAAGTGTATGGAACAATATGTTACATCCATATAACTGCTAAAAGCAAAATAAGCTAACTCATCCAAACAAGCAGATGCAATTATCAGAGTCTAGACTTGAACATCTTACCGATGAGTGATTGGTGTGCATGATTTTCTCAGATTGGTATCCACACATGATATGTTTTATGTACTAAAAACCAAGAGGCTATGACTTGTGTTGTCTGTTATTTCACTTCCATCAGACCACGGCATGAAAAGGCACTTAAAGGAATGGCACATTCATCAATTTTGCAAAACTTTGAAATGTTCGTTCCACCTAAACCTAGGTTGACACATCACTAAGACTCATGCATGAGTTCGTATCAACTTTCTCACTTAGGCAAACAAAAAAAGATGCATTACTCAACTGTGAAAATTTTCTATGTTATTTCAGCCTTTCAAAGCCTTTTTTTTTTTTAACGGCCTTTCAAATCCAATTTAATGTTAATGGTTAGCATATGAAGGGTCTTCTGTAATATTGAAGGAAGCAATACAAATCTTAATCCATAGCATTTCACTCTATAAGCAAATGTAATCTCTTAGCACCTCCTGTCCGGCTGAAGCTTGAAAAATAGCATCAGGCACTGATGACGTGAAGAAATGATGCCCCCAACTACCTAAATCCTCTTCCAGAGGAGTTCCCACCTGAAAAAATAAGCCAAAGAATTTTCAAAGAGAATCTCCAAAACATGAATATTAGTTATGTCAAACAAACATAAATTTAACACCAAAATTTGTAGTCCAGTGACCTCAACTAACCTGTTTCTCTGAGCTTCTTAACTTATGCAAGCACCCTGCGAGGCTAGCAAATCCTCCTATATCCTCTTGCTCTGATTGACAAATTTCATTTGTTGCTCTGACACCATCAACATTGTTTCCTTTGTCATGTCCGTCATCAACCATTGCGTCATAGTGTTGACAGCGGACGCAGCTCATCTTTTCATGAATTTCAGATCTAAGGCGCATAAACGGGCAAATATTGAGAAAGAAGGTATAGCTCGACATTGTTTAATAACGATCTCATCAGAGCATGAATACATGAATGACATATTTCAATCCACAATTGAAAGGAACCCAAACTGGTAAGAAACCGGGAAGCTAGTTCTGCAAAGAGAGATTCAAGCCAGTCTAGTTTTGGTTCATTAGTTCCATGTTAAAACAAAATATATCACAGATTGTCCGATGCTAAGGCAAAACTTACAGTGTTTCCTCACAAAATTTGAAAGCAGTGAATACCATGTCACCAAGGCATAGATCACTGGCTTCTGTTTACTAATCCAATGTGAGCAGATAAATTCTTCATATTAAGGACATAAGCACTTAATGATTAGACTGTCCCCAAGGCAAAACTCACTGTACTTCCTAAAGGAATTTGGAAACCTGTATTTTCTCTAATCATATTTTACTTGAGTACGTTAAAGAATGGCAAATACAGTTAGGTTAAAACATGTTAAGAAGAAGAGAGGGAGGGGGGGAGAGAAGCTTTTGGCATATAATACAGATAATGTTCCTTCTCCTCTTAAGTTTACGTTGTCTATCTCCACTTAATGAAGCCTAAAACTGATTTTCTTCAGCTAGTCATTGGTTGAAAAGCTGCCATCTCATACAGATGATTATCCCGTAATACGTTCTGACATGAAGCACTTACCTCACATTCTCATGGAACGTGAACAAATCTCGCAATTCTTCTGCTGAGAGCAAGTTCCCCTGTCATTACAACTCTTGGTGTTACACATTTGAAGGCATTTTCAACAGCAAAGAGGAGGCATCAGAACAAGTACCTGTGCCGTTGTTCTCTCTGTTTGCTCATGCTGAATAACTTTTTGAAGCCCTTCTTTTGACATCTGACGCTGGTATACCTGCCCAAGATTAGTGTAGTACTTGAAACTTAGATAAATCACTCATTAATGCTTTAACCAGTACGTAAACGCAAGAGAGGGAAAAGAAAGTTATAACATTGACTAAATTTCTGCAGTGTTAACACCTTTTCTTCAATTGTTCCAGTACTCAAAAATCTATAGATATACACTCTCTTTTTTTGCCCATCTCTCCAGATTCTTGCAGCAGCCTGCATATGGGTTGAAGACAAAATAAAAAAAATCAAGCAACAACCAAAAGGATTTAATGGAAAAAAACATTGGCTTATTTTTCAACTAACATCAATTCCAGTACAAGGATCTAGGGTAAGTGATTACTTGTTTGTCATTGGCAGGATTCCAATCAGGATCAAACAAGACAAGTCGATTCCCACCGATCAAATTGAGGCCACAACCACCAGCCTTGCTGCTCAAGAGAAAGACAAACTCATCCTGCCAGATGCAAATTGAACTTGTCATACGAAGTGACCTTAGTTATCGCAGTACAATCAAACAATGGACCAAAAGTTAGGTACCTTCGATAGGTCATTAAAGCTGTTCACCAGCTTTTGCCTTTTACTGATTGATGTAGCTCCATCAAGTCTCAAAACCGGATATCTTCTTTCCCGACACAATTGGGCAAAAAGGTCCAGCGTCTGATGAATTAAGATTAGTATTTTAAAACACAAAGACTGATGATATTCAAGTGAACATTACGTTCTTTGTAAATAAGATGATGACTTGCATAGCCGTAAGTACTTTCATAGACACAAAATTTAAAATAAAAATAAAAAAAACAATTTGAACGACAGAAACATTACATTTGATCTTTTTTCCTTAATGCAGAAACTACAAACCGTAACGATTTGACAAAACCAATTTGTTTTGTGGGAGATAAAAAGCATAACCCATCGAAACATTGTTCAACTTGTACTTAAGTCTACAAGTTTCTTTAGCTTGCAAGACACTCTATCTAAGACCAACCTGTGTGTAGTTTGACACCAGAACAATTCGGTCATCTGTTCTCTGACGCAAGTGGGCTAGTAAGCGGGCTAAGACATGCATTTTTCCAGAGAGTTCAACCCAAGAACCATCACCACCAGTCCAAGATCCAGATCTAACAGAACAGACAGTTCCTCCATGATCAGAATAATGAACAAAATAATACAGGAAACGTGGGGAATAGAATGACTTACCTTCCGGAGAACATTTCTGGAGGGAAGAAGCGTAAACAATCCTCAAATCCTGATGTTCCAGGACTCCCACTTTTCATAGTATCATAGATTAGCTTCAAAATTAAACTACCTTGTATTAGAACCAGTAACTCATATTAAACACAATCAATAAATACGAAGGGAATACATCACAATGTCCATAGTAACAAGGAGTAGAGAGCAAGCCTAGAGGGCCTCAGAATCAAATCCAACACCAGCATTCTCAAATCAATCAATTAAATATCAGAAATTATATTTAATGGACATTAGACTTTTCAATGAAACCAATGCCATGACTACGTTAAGGATCAGAACTCTACCTGGGGTGACGCCGGGAAGTCCAAGGATAAGGTTATATACTAGCAGAAAAATTTGACAAAAACATATAATAAATCCTTATACGTAAAAGATCAAAATAATCTTCACTGACTTCACAAATGGCATAGGTGTTGGCAAATAAAGGGCATCTGGACATCATAACTGTCCAGCATGATTTGTTAAATATGAACTCAAAATACAACACAAGGAATGCTCCAAAGTTGAGTTTCTTCACTCGCTCTCCTTCTAAACCTGTTGACCTTTGTTCAAACTTTGAGAGAGAATACCTGTATGACAGCTTTGCAGAAATGCATTTGGTGACCTTGGCCGACATTTACTTCTACCAATGATTTCCAACACTTAGAAACTAAAGATACAAAAACAGATGTTTTTTATGATAGAAAAAAAAAAAATCGTCCCTCAAATACTTCAACATTCAAGTTCCTGAGAATGCTTAAGAAGAAATTTTGTACGATGTACTGTAGGGATCCGAAAAGATTTCAACATCCCTATAGTGCATATCCTTTCCCACCCCAAGATAGAATACTTGTGAGAGCACATAGAAAATCTTACTTATTTGTACTTTCGCAACTAGGGGTCCATTGACCCGTTCATATTGTACTGACTTTCTTAAATTCGTTTCTTATGCAGAGGATAAAGTCCTCGAAAAACAAAACAAAAACTTAACAGATATTATCCTTCCAGATGATTATACCTTGGGATGATTGCAAAGCTTCTTAAGAGCTGTAATATAAGCCAAGATCTTTGATTGCTTCACTTCTTCTGTAATTGCTCGCTTAACCTGTATTTTAGGGTAAGCAAAACAAGAAGTAACTACCTTTAAGTTCCTATTGTCATACTTTTGTGCACGTCTCCAAAAGTTATTAGATAAAGATGAGAAATTACATTTTTTGAATGTACGAAATGGTTGTACAATTCTGATTGGAGAGGAGTCAATTTGCAACAAACAACTTCAACTATCTGCAAGCACAGTTAGATATTAGGACGAGGTTGAATTCTGTTATGTAAATGCGCCATCATCAAATATCATGCATAAGGTGGGCTGTACTTCATCTTATTATAGACAAACAGAAAATCCATAAAGCTTAACAATTGACCTTATACATATGTTGGAGGACATCATGCAAGCTTCAACAAATTCAACAAACATATTGATTGAGGTTTAAATAAATACCTTCGGTGGTAAGTGATTTGACAACAACGCATTGGTCCTCCTCAGTATAAACTGTAAACAAGCGCATGAATTAATTATTTGAAATTGAAGTCAATTAATGCTTATTGCACTTGCACATATACCTAAGGCGCACATCAATTCAAAACAATCCCATCTTTTCAGAATATAAATCTTAGATGGACAAATTTGGGGGCCGTAGGGACAGCATGCGCATTGGGCCAATCCGGGCAGTCCATGCTCAGCAATGGACGGTTTGCATCTCGGCTGAACAGATCCCAGCTGGCCATTGCTGTTCTGTTGAGATGCAATCTGAGCCGTCCATTGCCGAGCATGGACGGCCCAGATTGGCCCAACACGCATGCAGTCCCTAAGGGACAGCACTCACCCTTCAATCCCCCCAATTACTTGTTAGTCTTGTTTATACCATAGGACATGGGCCCAACACTTGTACCCAAGTTGGAAACCTTGGATCTAGGATCTTTAACAATGTTTGATGATAAAGAAGAAGCAGCGCAAATACCTTCCTCAGAAAACCAGAAGAGGAAAAAAAGGAAGAAGCTCACATTTACGGAAAAATAACCTCCTTTTCCCCTAAACCCATTTGATTTGCAGTGCATTCCTTGACAATATCCTCCACAAAGTTCTACAACGTTTATCATATTTTAAGATCCATGACATATCATTATCAAATTACCGGTCTCAGATTTTCGGATACATCTCCCCATATCCTAAGCTTCGGGGTTTAGGGAGATCTAACGCCTACACAAAAAACCCACTCCCAATACTCGAACATCATTCCCTATGCTCAAGCAGTCATAAAAGACAGATATCTCTTCATTGAAGCACAAAGTGGTAGAAGCCAGGTTGCAGTTTCTACCAATTTCTAGAGGAAAATATCACCTGATTTACTTTTGCACTTAGTTCTGCTGAGCGCTCAACACCTAGCTTTTTCTCTTCTTCACTAGCAGTTGGCTCTCTTCCACAAATGATTGGCGTCTTCATTAACCAGGTGTTAAAATTAAAAACAACAAAAAATGAGTGTCAACAAATGGAAAGAGAATGAAGAAAATAACTTCTCAGGTAATGGTAGATATATAAATATTGCAATTTCTGAAAGACCCATAAAATCAAAAAATAATTTCCAACCAGGCAAATCAATGCTTTCAGTCAATTGATTGTTTACCACACAATTATACTAATGTTGGTAGAAAATAGTCCCATTTCTAATTGGCAGATTAGTAGCTGATATTTCTGGAACATTGCAATCGTATTATACAATTTGCAAATCAAACGCTAATATAAAGTCAATATTCTTGTAGTTCAAAATTGTAAGCAGTTAACTCACCTCATAGTATCTTCGAAAATAAGGAGCATTGCCTAATATTCCTGGATTTGTGAAGTTAACCATTGCATAGAATTCTTCTAGGTCATTCTGGAGGTTATGATAATAATAGGAAGAGGCACAGTATTACGAAATGTGAATAAGATATTGATACCAACAAACAGAGATCTCAAATGAATAGTGAGTTTCTCTAACCTGCATTGGAGTTCCAGACAATAAGATGCGACGCTTGCATGAAAGAGCAGCTAAAGCCTGAGGCAAACACTCCAACAACCATATCAGCATGCCACAGAACAAGATGCGTAAAAATGAACAAACTTAGAATGAGACCATATTTGTGCATCTTACTTTATTTGTCAAGGTCTGATCATTTTTCAGTCTGTGTGCTTCATCACATATGAGAAGATCACAGGATCCATCATGGCTGAATTTTGACGAATGCATCCGAAATGTTTCATAAGAAACAATCAATACCTGGGAGAGTATCAAATAAATCACTTTGTGACTCCAAAGAGACAACTAATGGCTATGTATAATTTACCTGTAAATGGCTGCGAGGACTTATGAAACTGTCAATTCCAGAGATAACATCATCCCGAGTGCTTTCACACAATGCAATAAGTTGAACTCTTTCTCCAACCCACTTGCTAATTTCAGCCTCCCAATTACTTACAAGGCTGGTAGGAGTTACAATTATAGCCTTTTTAACCATTGGTTTTCCATCAAACCCCTGACGAAGAAGAGTATATAGTAAGGTGATTGACTGCAAAGTCTTTCCCAAACTGCAAAAACGAACCCAAAGACAATAATAACCTTCACACATGGCCAAGTAGAGCACAATATACAAAGAGAAATAGCCAGTAGGGGTTGTACTTACCCCATATCATCAGCCAGAATGCATCCATTTATGTTGGCAGCACTACATAACCCTGAAACACATTCAAACATGAACTGAACCCCCTCTCTGCATGAAGAATTAGGAAAATGGCCTTTCAGTAATCAAAACAAACCACAAGCATATGCAAATATAAGACAAGAAAAAAAAAATGTAAAATTCCAAAACAATTGCTGCATAGAATAGTTGCAGTCAACCATACTTGAAGTGATGAATCTAATATGTAGACCGTATAATTTACAACTGCATAGATATACACATACAAACAATTCCAGACTCCAGAGGAGTGATGATTCATTATAACCATAAAAAAAATGTCTCTACTGGTTTTCCATTAGCAAGGGATAGTGAACAGGCCCGTGCATTGGTTTGTGACTGCATAACGAGTAAAAGAAGATTTTGGAGCGAAGTTCTGCTGTAAAAGGATATGCCAATTGGTTGGTTCCTTCTTCAGACTAACCAGTTTGCTCTTAACAAAGAAAAACACTTGTTCGTGTGGTTTAGTATAGACTAGACCTAGTTGTTAGTCTGAAAGGTGAGAAAAGGTATATGTTCCTTGAAACAAAAAAGATCTAGTTTGTAACATCCCGTGCCACATCGGAAGTCTACATGGATGATCTTGGGCATATAACAAACCTTGTGGGCTACTACTAGTACCTTGTACTTAAGCTTTTGGATCATGTGGTGTGGCTAGTGGATCAAAATCAGGGTATTGGGCCAGTAGTCTGCTTGGGGCGTTACAGGTGGTATCAGAGCCAAAAGCTTAAGCACAAGGTACTAGTAATAGCCCACAAGGTTTGTTATATGCCCAAGATCATCCGTGTAGACTTCCGATGTGGCACGGGGTGTTACATAGTTAGCGACAGTGGCAAATGTACATGCTTTTCGTCATGCAGTAAATTTGAACCATGGACATCATTTCTGGAAAATACCTTTGATGGGGCCGAAGGAAACGGACAAGCACAGGATCCACTGATATTGGCTCCACATTACCAGCTCCTTCATCATATTCTTCTGGTTGCCACAGGACCAATGGTTCGATCCCTGGTGGAAGACTTACAATCTCCTCCGACACTAGTTCCTCAGCAATAGAAGGAATGTCCAACCTGTTGGTAATTGCAACCAACACAGGTCTCGTAGAGCCCCAGGGTACAAACCGTTTACGAGCCCAAAGACGACGACTGAGCTGTTCGTTCTGATTACTGTATCCATTAGGACAGGGAGGCTTGAAGGGTTTTCTGACAACAGCTGCTCCGTCTGTCACTGAAAGTACCCTTGGAAGCAGCGGTTGTCTTTTCACTAGAAGGTGGCCTCTGGTATATAACACAAGGCTAAATTAGCCCCAATTTTCATCCAGATAGCATCAACAATAAGATTAATACGGGAAATTTCAGCCCAAGCCATACAAATTCCATTCAACAAGGGTGGGGATTTGTATGTTCTTGTTCACACACATACAGATACTTCTCCACAGAATATGTGCATCTGCTAGTACATAAATTAGGTGATAAAATACATTGAATAATGAATATAATTCCATCCACGTAACTACACACATCAAAACCAAAAACTCTTATAGGTGAGCTACCAAATTGCAGTGAAGTGTAACCCTAGATCAAAAGAGGAAGCTTCCACAGTGCGAAACGAGGTAGTTATACCTTAGCTGAAGGTATAAAAATACAAGTGTGGGGCTTTTTGTGTTATTGTTCACACACACACCCCTATTACTATTATGAGGGGAACACCCCATTATGGTGTGAACAGCAGTTATGAAGCTGGCTCACATATTCAATTTCGAACATTACCTGTAGTATTCAATTCTAGCATCTGATAGCTGCAAGGGGTAACTTCGATATTTTCATTAAAACCACCCAAACCCAACTGCATTCAACCACCAAATCCTATAGAATTACCACCCCAGAGATGGCTGAGAGGAATTATGGCAAACAAATATATGTATCAACGTAATTTACCTAGTATGTCTTTTACTTTTACTTTTACCTTTATAAAGGGAACACACTTCTTGGTGTGAACGGTGGTTATGAAATCAGCTGGCACTTCTAAATTCCTAAACTACCCCTTTAACTACCAAAGAAACTGCCAAGAAGAGAGGGCGGAGGGGGGAACTGTAACCCTAATTTTCTTTCCTCCCCTTTTTTTACTTTCACATCTCAGATTTCCTTCCAGAATCCAGATTAATTTCAATCGACGAGTTTTCACTTTTCCTCGTTTAAATAATCCAATTTGAACCTGCATCCGGGCGTCTAGTGAACTAACAATCAAAACCCTAAACTACCTTCAGCGCCTTACAAAATTGCAGTAATGTAAAACCCTAGATAACTCCAAGTGGTTGGCCTAGTGGTCAAGGCTTGGACTTAGGGGGTTTGCTCTCTCGGTCTCTCCCAAGGTCGGTCTCAGGTTCGAAACCTCTTAGATCTAGTAAGTAACCTCTTTGGGGCCGGTCCACACAGAGCTTTGCTCTGAATTTAATTGGGACCACCACAAGTGGGCGGTAGGATTAGTCGAGGTGCGCAAAAGATAACACCTGAGTCATAAAAAAAAAATGGAGTAATGTGAAACCCTAGATTGAAGCAAAAACCTTCCACAGTACGAAACGAGCTAACAAAATAAAAAACCAAATGAACTGAAATCGGAACCTACGTCACAAGAGCCGCGACATTTTGAGACTTCCTGTCGTCATTTAACGCAGACTTCCTGTCGTCCTTTAACGGAAGCCGAAGGACGGTGGATGGTTCGTCGTCATCTCCGCCTCCGTTACCTTTATCATTGCCACAAGATTCAGAATCCGATTCGTCGCCGTTGCAATCGAATTCTTCGGTCGAATCGCTGGCGTCGGACGGGGAAAGGACTTCGTCGTCGTCGTCGTCCTCTTCTTTCATTTTGAACGCCTGCTTCGTTCAGGCGCCGTTCACTAGCGAGTATGAAATCGGACCTAATTTGGCGGTTCTATTTTACCTAAAATCAAACATTATTTGGCGGCAAACATATATTGTAGGAGTAAAAATTAATACTCCGTATTTGTTTGTTCGAGGTAAGAGCGTGTGTTTGGAACTTTGGATGCTAGGATACCATTCTCCAGACATGGACCAGGCTCACTCTGATTAGGGTCGTAAATGAATTGAGCCATTTGCGAATTGTTCGAGACTTAATTCGGCAAGAGCTTGTTTGAGTTCGATTCATTTGCTGAATGAACTGAACTTATACCTCAATTCTAAGCTCGTTCCGTAAATGAGCCGAACCTGAGCCTAACGGTATTCGGTTCGATTAAGCTCGTGAACCTATATTTAAATTTAATTAATAATTTGATAGGGGTCTATTTGTAAATATAAGAATTGAAAATCCGGTTTCAAGGCTTGTAGCGAGACTAGAAAATTTGATTTCAAGACTGAGAGAATATTTTGTTTAAAGAATTCTTGGAAATAATTCCAAAGCTCGATAATGATTGCCACGCTCTCGATTTTTAATATAAAAATAACTATACCATTGGAAAAACAAAATCCTTACAATAATACATACAATATCCTAAAATACAATACAGTATCCAATTCCACAAATACAATAATCCAAAATAGAAAATACATAATAATGCAGTTTATTTTACATGGATAATAAAGTCCTCTCCAAAAAAAAATAGCTTTAAAATCATTTATCAGTATTCACTCCACGACAATGACCTGTGTTATACCTGAAAATGATAGGATTGAACAAACACGCGCCCAATAGTGAAATTTATACACAAGTTATAAGAAAATATAATAAGTTATGCCTATAGAGTGAATGAGTATAGACAGATATGCCTTATATGGCTATCAACAAGCAGCTCACTATGGCCAAAGAATTCTAGACAATCTTATATGTAATACATATCATCTCACACGCTATACCAGTGCCACTAACATTTTCACATCAATCACAAATAATCAATATTTGGTTTCTCAACCGTTTCATCACTTCATATATGATATCACAATCTCTCTCATTTCACAATCATTCTTCTTTTTTTTATCATGTAACAACCCGTTCCATCTTTATACAATATTATCCGCTTTGAACGCCCAAAATCTCTCTCATTTCACAATCATTCTTCTTTTTTTTATCATGTAACAACCCGTTCCATCTTTATACAATATTATCCGCTTTGAACGCCCAAAACCTATAGACTTCCCAATAGGTCACCCATCCCTGAACTATCCCAGGATAAGCATGCTTAACTGTGAAATTCCTATGCGCTTTGGCCCACCATCACGGCTTTAAAAGGCCTTTTACAAGTAGAAAGGATTTTTTCTTATAAACCATGACTTGCCCCCTCCCGTTCGGACGGAGCCTGTTATCCTGCATTACCGCCGGCCACCGGAAAGCGGGGTATCACAATCTACCCCCCTTAGGGGATGCAACGTCCTTGTTGCACAGGCCTAGCAACCTCCCTTAGGGCCCGTGGCAACAGAGCGCATTCTACTCACCACTTTGCCCAGGGCGGGGCTCTGATACCATTAGACTTCCCAGTAGATCACCCATCCCTGAACTATCCCATGATAAGCACACTTAATTGTGAATTTCCTATGCACTTTGACCCGCCCTCACGGTTTTAAAAAGCCTTTTACAAGTAGTAGGGATCTTTTCTTATAAACCATAATTTTCCCCTCTCATCCAGACGGAGCCTGCTATCCTGCAGTACAGCCGGCTACCGAAAAACGGGATGTCACATACCATCAATCATCAAAATCCTTTTTCCCATAAATCGTTCTCTTTTGTTTTCAGATAGGTGTAATGTAGAGAAATACATGACTTTTAATGGTCAAACTCTGTTGATTCAAGCTTAAATGGCCAATCCACTGATTCTGTGCACAAATTCCAAAAACTGTTGATTCGCTCAAGAATAGCCGATTTTTTTTTTTTAATAAAAAATCCTTTTCCCTTTAAAACAAGTCAATTTGGTAGAAATCAATCTTTCTTCCGTTTTTCGATAATCTCATATTATGACAAACAAGGTTTTCGCATGTATCACTCGTATTTTGGTCATCTCACCAATTGGTGATACCCGTTCATTTGCATGGTCCGGTCATCTCACCGTACGTCCATGGTGATACCCGTTCATATTATCTGCAGATCTTATCAATTCGCCGAATGTCCATGGCGATACCTATTGTGTCCATTCTGGTTCTCTCACCATATCGGTACTGTTTGTCTATTTTTCGTACAGTCAATAATCAACTAGGAGATGTTTGAAGTGCTGGAATGTGGTGTTTGTGGTGGTAGAGCTTGATTTCTTGCCGTATTTCAGGACTTCTCTGGAAGCAAACTTAATGAAGTGAATGAAAATGAAAGAAGAAAAACAAAATGGACTTTATTATTCTTTAAAGTAGAAGTCAATCGACGGTGAGAACATAATCGAATAGACGGTTATGTTAAAAGTTACTCCTAGAGTGAGAAAAGTAAAGTACAGATAAAGTAAAAGCCTTTGGGCGATTGAGTAGGAATTTCAAATTGTCTTCAAATCTTGTATTTATAGGCTGCCACTTTAACTTGAATTTCAAACCAGATGGAATTCCCTCCTCTGATTTGAATTGAGCGGTTGTTTCCTTTGTAAATTTCTTATCTTGCTCCATGACCTGCATGAGGCAGTTATTTTGACACAAATCCCATCATGTGCTTCATCTTCAACTGCCCCTTTCCACGACTTCACTTGTCCTTTGTCCAATTGCCACACGTCCCTGACTATGATGCACCTTCGTGACTAGTCGATCAGTCCATTTGATATTTTGTCATTATCGAGCTGTAATCAAATTAGCTCATTAACCGTTGCTACGTGTCATTTTTACCCCAGTCGATTAGTAATGACCATCTTGCTAAAATATGGTGTAAACAATGCCCCCATATTTACCTGAGTGAAGGATTAACTTTGGTAAATATTTCTCTTAGTTTTAAATCACCCTTGTCGATATCGACTGGTGATAACCTTTTACAATGTAGACATTTATGCCCCCAACTCTCGAAGAGTTTTAGATAAATTTTACACCAACTTTTTTCACTTTTCGATAGATATAACAAAGCCTTCAAGGCTTAATTCCGCTGTCGAAAACCATGTTTGACTTCTAAGATGCAATATTCCCTCTGTCGATAATTATGGGATAGTATTGCTTCTGTCAAGAAATCTCCACTGATGATTTTCCTTGAACTATACTTCCTACTGAAAGGAAACGTGGTCCATATTATGACCCTGCACAATTAAGAGCAACAAGCACCAAGCATATGCCATGGGCCTTTAACAGCCAATTAACCACCTTTATAGGCATTTATCTCGCTTCTAAAAATGAATTTTTGCCCCCCAAATTCATTTGTCTAAACTAAACAATACCGGGCGCAGCTATTGAATATATATTCGACTGCAATAAAGTCTTTTGGTTTTAAACCGTTGTTGAAAGTAATCATGGTGACATTTCAAGGCTTAAATGCCACTGTCGAATGGTGGCATGCCTCTGTCGATTAGTTCCTTTAAAGGAAACTTTGGCCAAATAGCTCACTAATGCCCACAACTGTACAAAAACAGAGAGCATTGTCTATAATTTTTTATCAATTGTGGATTACAACTATAAATCCACGTTGGGCATATTAATTTCAAACACAACCAATACAAGAGGCCTTGAACATATGAACGTCGATCCAAAATTCGTATCGAACATATGGTTGTTCATGATTCGCAGTCATGATTGACTTGAACTCATACTTCATGGGTAAGTTTTCACCAATCTTAACCCGTATAGATGGAGTGGAAGGATCATCTTCTACTTCGACCATTCATGGTCTAAATTGAACAACTCTAGTCGAATCATTTTCACGATTCAACTCCATTTGGGTTTCAATGCCAAAGCCACTTTCTTTACATAATTTGGCTTTTAAAGATTAGTTTGCCCTCCATGCAAATTTGATATCAAAAGAGGACTATTTACCATTCTGGGATCATCAAAAAGGCTTTTTGTTCACTCTCGATTGGTTGCCCCTTTTGACCAAAGATCTTCATGGGCAAAATGTTTTACTGATCATAATGTTTTTTTAAAACAAAATTGATCAAAATTGGTTAAATTGTTCCAAAAATGGGCCAATAAATGGCTGGCCTCCTTTGAACAATAAACTGGTTCAAGCCTTAACGTGTAAGGCTTCCATGCAAGATTTATCAATGAGCCCTTGATTTTGGGGTTCACATTTGTTCAACAAATGGCCGGCCTTCCATTTGATAACCGTTTCTGATGCCGTAAAAGGAACCATGCATGGCCAACAAAGCAGACAAATGGCCGAAGGAAACTCATGACAAATGGCCAACAAAAATGACAGACAGCCAACAAAGCCGTGTTGGAAACTTTTTTTTAAAATATGGAGGGAAGAGGATAAAGAAGGAAGTTAGAGTAATTGTTGTTATTTTTCTCGAGAAAATAAAATTTTCTAGCACATTTTGTGAGAAAAAGTAAAGTAAGCTCTCATATTTTAGAAGGTTGCACAGAAAAGTTCACTTTCTAAGATATTCTTGCTAGGTGAACACACAAAAAAGTACATATTTGTTTATCTTTCTTGCATTTTCTACCATTATCTTGTTAATCAAACAGACCCCTAATGTGAGATATATTTGGATTTATTTAAAGATAATACAAGATTATTCTAGATATTTAGATAATTCTAGATACTAAGCCCTCTAATATAAATAGGTGTGCCATCCATTCTCTACTTGCACACACAACACCAAAACAAAAGGAAAAGATAAAAAGAAGAGTGAGGGAGAGAGAGCGAAGAGAAGAACTGGGCCGACCCTGAGGTGAAGCCGGTGGTGCGCTGCTTTAGGCCTTCGAATTGTTCACTTAATACAAGTGTATATTATATATAATTATTTTCGTCCTACAATGCAAATGGTAGTGCTGACTTGGTTGTGCGTGCGATGTATTTGAAATCAATTGGTCCCTGTTCAAAACTAGGGGTTCTTGTTTTTCCTTGGTTTGAAGCCCCCTATAAGCAAACAGTTTTTTTTTTTTTTTTTTTTCTCCTGGTTCAAAAATTAGGGGGTTTGTATTGGCAAACATATTTTTCCCTTCTTGTTTTTCTGTTGACACGTCTTACATTATAAACTATTTATTCAGTAGTCATGTTAAACGGACCTCGGAGTACTGATGGCCGGAGGGGTAGAACAAGACGACGCTGGTGCCAAAGTTGGTCTGTGCCTGTTCAGCCTCCTGACTCGTCAACGCGGTCTGCATAACCCTGCTGAAGGTGACCTTGGGATGGTAGAGCATATCGCGGGATTGGTGGTCCAAGACCACCCGGCACAGAACCCTTGCATGGTTTGACATGATCAATTCCGTGCCGGTTCGAGGCACTTCGTTTTCCATTTTTTTGGGTTTTGGGAAGAGTATTTGGGTTTGAAGAGTGTGATGAGTATTCGACGGGAGTGATCCGCGTTTTTGTTCGACAAGCAAGGCTGGCTTATGGCATAGGCGAGGGAAGCAACCGCTTCCGGCCCCCGAATTTTGGTCTAAAATTGAGGCCCCATTGTAATGTAATTTACGTATTAATATAGAATGTTTCCAAATAAAAATACAAATTAGATACTTGGTTTAGTGGTCGCATAATATTGTCTTGCTATTGTGAGTGTGTGATTCGACTCTCGTGCATCTCCATAATTGCAAGAATATTTTTTTTACATTTTTATTGTCATAATTATGTTCTTTTAGTTTGATTTTTTGTACTTTTATCATTTTTTAAAGAAATCATGAATTTGTAAAGGCTCAATATACAAAATTTGCTTCGGGCCTCCAAAATATATGAGCCGGCACTGTCGACAGGGTTAAAATAGTCAATTTTATACTCATGCCAGAGGATTATTGTGAGAGAATTGAGTGTAGCAAATTTTTTCGAGATTATTTTAGGAAGGAATTGATGTTTTCAAAATAAATCATGTCTGTTGGTGCATCTGTTTTGTGTTGTTGGTTGTTTAAAGAGCATGATGAGTTGAGTAGTGCCTTGGGTTGAATTCAGGTATTGTGGTACTCATTTATTGAATTAATGAATTATTGAGATTAATTTATTTTGTGGACTTATTATGTACGTTGGGTTTTTAGAGATTAAAAAACTCTCTTTTAATTGAGATATTGATAAATCGCACGGATCTTGTCGAAGGGTTGATATCAGGTTAACCTTTGACTCCAATGACTTGAAATGGAACAAGAGTTTTGATATACAAAATACAAGAAAAGAATTAAAGAGAGATGATGCATTTCAAGAATGTTTTTTTTTTTTTTTTTTGCAAATTGCTCAAATGGTCCTTATAGTTTGGTTTTTGTTTCACTTTGGTCCCTCTATTTTTAATTGGCTCGATTTTAACACTGTAGTTATATTTTTGTGCCAATCAAGTACAATTGATAACTTATTTTTGCTCCTACTAACGGAACTAATTGCAAAAACTACACTTTGAACCCTTGTGATTCAAGTTTGTGTGAATTAACCCCTTGTCATTTTAAAAACTAGCGCATGACCCAATGTGATTTATGTACTAAAAGTGCATGTTTCATTTGTTAATACTCATTTAAAAAAAAAACCCCATTAATACTATATATAAAAGACGATATTATCCTTCTTAATTATTATTATTATTATTTTTGTCTTTTCTCCCTCGTCCACTCATGTAAGAACATATCTTTAATGGATTATGTATATAGAAAATGATATTAATTGAATATCTTATAAAGCTATTTAAATCTCAAACTATCAACATTCATTTTTCGTTCTGATTAATTTTCCTCAATCCAATTTTTTTAGGTTATTAATAGTCTCAACAAGAGGAATGAAAAAAAAGTAAAAAATTATGTCCAAAATTCTAAAAAAAGTTTCCTAACAAAAAAAATAATACAATACAGACATAAATATGTATGTATATATAAACTATAGTATATAATTCTTTCTTAGCACCACTTCATGGTTTTGTGAGCTTTTGATATGGTGATTTCAGAGGAAGTTGACAACGAGATGCAAGAGTGATTTCTGACAGTGGGATTGAGACACGACAAAACTTTCCGAATATATGTTCGTTTATATCTGTACTTAGTGACTTAGAGAAGTCAAATACAACTTTTTACGTTCCTCTTGTCAAGACGAATAAATAATTCAAGAAATATTTGACTCAAAACTAACAAAAGTAGAATAAATAACTTGTCATTAACACATGTAACGATGCACTTTAATATACAAAATCACCATGGGTTGTGTTGAAATTTCTAAATGAATAAGGGAAAATTTATACCAAGTGCAAATCACGGGGGGTCAAGTGCAATTTGCATAATTGGTTCTGTTAGTAGGAGGAAATGGAAGTTAGTGACTGTACTTAATTGGCACAAAATCAAAACTGCAAGCTTAAAATCAAGTCAATTAAAATAAAAAGGATCAAAGTGACACAAAGACCAAACTACAGGAACCACTTGAGTAATTTGCCCTTTTTTTTTATTTGAAGAATGTCTTCTTGAATTAGAGCTTTCTGCAGAATAGCAAGTATACACATTGTCGAATGAAGATTTACAAAATCAATGGTCCGTTTTTAATAGACATTATAAGGATCCAGAATCATAATCGAAAGATAGATATGAACATATATTTTGGCGTATATGTCCGGGATGTCTTGTTATGTTTATTCTAGTTGTGAATTGTGATGCCTGTGGAGTATCTCGATATAATAGGTAATGTTTTGCACTTATGAACTTTCGTATTTAAGTTTAATTTTTTTATCTTACACACTTATCTCTCAACCGATCGAAATATCTGAAAGATTCTGAACTAACATCAAAAGGATTTTGAGATTTTCATTTAAATTTTGGATCCTGAAATCAGAATGAAAGCTTATCAAAAAAAAATCTAAGTGAAAAACATAAAAGATTGGATCAAGCATTTACAAGCATTTGATTGAGATGATTTTTTATGGCCCCACCTGATTGTTATTTTTTAAATTATTGAACGATTCGAATTATTTATTCAACAATGCTACTTGCACATACTTTTGTACACATATTATACACATACATTTTTGTGGGGCCCATATCGGGGTCCCACAAAATAATCTGAACCGCTCATCTTTTTTAAAATATTTTTGGAAGGGTTCCTATAAAAAATCAGCTCCAACGGTTATCAGTAAGAGCTTTCTCAGAAATCGTAGGGCAAAACAGAATGATTCGCTCTGTGATTTCTGAGAAAACCCTTACCGATATCTGTTGGAGTTGATTTTTTATAGGAACCCTCCAAAAAATATTTTAAAAAATGAGCGGTTCGAATAATTTTGTGGGATCCCGATATCGGCCCCACAAAAATGTATGTGCATGATATGTGCACAAAAGTATGTATAAAAATCATTTTTGTTATTCATGTGGGACCCGAAGTGTACCATACTTGACCGTCCATTATCGTCGATAATCCATCGGTATGCACAGTAGCTTTTTAGGTCCCTCCAAAGAGGGACTGAGGGGGGCTGCTGTCCCCAAGGGGATAGCAGCATGCTGTTGTGTCCCATTTTGGGGCCCATCCCAATCTCGCTCCGATGATCGGAATCGTTCACTTTGTAGAGATCGTCGAGTAGAACAATTATGACAAAAATCAGCTTAATTGGATATCATTAAGTGCCTGATCGGAACCTTTTATCTTGAAAAGAATGGATCCGAAACACTGGATCAAATCCACTGTTACCCATGGACTGAGAGTTATATGGGCTCCGATCAGGTACTTAATGATATCCAATTAAGCTGATTTTTTGCATAGTGGTTCTACTCAACGAGCTTTACAAAGTGAACGATTCCGATCATCGGAGCGAGACTGGGGTAGGCACCAAAACCGGGACAGCAGCCCCCCTGCGTCCTCCAAAAAGGAAGGAACTGGACATATCTGCTCCTTAAGAGCATCTCCAATCCAATACTCCATTTTTGCCTTCATTTCTTCATTTGAGAGTATCAAAATAATATATTTTATTACAAAAGTGATTTTGGAGGAAATCTAACTCCAACCCAATACTCTATTTCAACTTCTATTTCTTTAAAAACTCATACCAAATCTCAAACTTCTCCACTTTCCCTCCAAAACTCAAATTTTCATTTTTCTAACTTCATTAAAAAAATACTCAATATGGGTCTTGTTTTGAAGATATTGTACATATCTATTGATTGGTACCAATTTTATAAAGGATTAGTGTATCAACACTAATTTGATGAACAAAATGGGATTTGGTGAGGGTGAATAGTGAAATGGAGGAGATCCTCCATTTTTTCTCCATCCTCCATATTTGGAGTACCAAACTTGATCCTCTCAAATGGAGGAGAAAATAGAGGATGGGTTGGAATGGTATTTCCTCCAAAAGTGATTCTCTCAAATGGAGAAATAGAGGAATGGAGGGTGCATTGGAGATGCTCTTACAGGCTTACGCACCACGTGTTGAACAAATGGAAAGATATTATTTTTGAACGAAGTAGATGGAAAGTTGTGTGCTTACCGAGATGAATGAAATGAAATGAAAAATATCTTTTTTTCTTTTCCTTTTGGAACCAAACAAAAGAATTCTCTCTTACTTTCTCTTTCTTTTTAGAGCCAAACAATAGAAAGAAATTCCTTTTAAATATGTTCTCTTCTATTCCTTTCCCTTCTACAGGTTCCATACTAATATATTTGGAACCTAAAGAAAAGAAAAAAAAAAGGAAAAATAAAATTAAATTAGCGTAAAATTGGAGGAAAAATTTACTATTTACTAAACTTATTTTTTTCTCTTTCTCTTCCAACTAAAAGGGTAAATTTTTTAAATTTTCTTTATTTTCCTTGAGTGAAAAATGGGAGGAAAAATTTACTATTCACTAAACTTTTCTCTTTTCTTTTCTTTCTCTTCCAACCAAACAATAGAAGAGATTTTTTTTTAATTGTTCTTTCTTTTCCTTTCTTTTCCAAACAGAGCTTTAGGCCACTCATAGTGGTATAATCAAAAATGGATAACCAAAAGTTGACACATCAGCTTTTGATTATTCATTTAAGAGATTGTTAAGCTTAACAATATTGAGGTTCACAGTGGTCACTTCAAGTCTATAACCAAAATAAGGAATCACTACAATTTCACTCGCACTCTCTCCCCCTCTGTTTCTCGTCATTCACTTTCGTCAATTACATTTTTTTTAGCAAAAATTTATGGATTATCTCCTTTAATTTTTGGGAAAAAAGGAAATAAAATAGAAACGAGAAAGATGAGTGAAATAACTTAATCCGGCGACGATGTGTTGAATTATAGAGGATCGGGATATATGAGTTTCACTTTTGAAGGGAAAGAAAGAGAAACAATTTGTGGGTGAAGTGTAGAAGATATATAACACGCGAAGAAGAGAATAAGAAAATACTAGTTGAAACACGCATGTATAAAAATTTTGGAACCGGTTAACTTATGTGGTGTGGGGTCCACAAATCTTGATTATTGAAAAATGTTGCTAATTTTGGTTATCCGAAACCTAAAATTTGATTATTTCTAAGGATGCTACTAAGCTTGATTATACCATTGTAAGTCATTTTTTTGCATCAACATTGGTAACTTTAAAAACAATTGCTTTTGATTATACGGCTGTAGATGGTCTTAGGGGGTGTAATGTAGTAGTTTCTTAAACCTTAGGATTTAATTATGGAGTATTTGTTAGAGCATCCACGGTGATATAATTGTAACAGCCCGGATTTTTGCCCTATTTTTTTTCGAATAAAGAAATTATTTTTAATCAAAAAGTCTATAGTAGTTGATTAATTATTTTAAAGTGCGGTTAGATTAAACAAAAACCTAGATTAATTTTTCGTGACTAAAATTAGTTTAGCAAAATTTTAATCCAACTTATAACTATAACGACCCGTACTTTTTATAATTTAAAAATATCATTTAAAAAGTATTATTTGTAATGATTATCTTAATTATAATCTATTTAGTAGATATATACTATTAAATTAATTTAAGCATTATTATCCCACTTTTAATTCTTTTAAATTGCATGCATAAAAAATTCTGTCATCTCTCGCTCTCCTACTCGGTCTCTAATTCATCTCCCTGACTATATTTTCGTTTTATAATTCGTCCATTCCGAAACCCAATAGGATACAACTTCTTTAAATCCAATTCTAACCGAAACTCTCAAAATTCCCTTATATATGCCCATTAATCCGACCCTAGGGTTTATTAGAATACTTACCACGCCCCTCTAGTCCAGAAAAGAGAAAAAAAACAGGAGGGATCGGAGCTCCAATCTATGGAGTTCTAGAGAGAGAAAGAAAGAGAGAGAAAAGTGGGTTTGCGATCAAGACTCGACCGAAATCCAATTCGATTATTCCAGACCCTTTCTACAATCCCTAGCTTCGTAAAACATCATCCAATTCGGCCCCAAAGTTCCTCAATCGAAGAACCCGAAGCTTTCTTCCCAAATTTTCAAGTTTCGATCGAAAATCAATTTGATCCGATTTAAGGTATTATAATCCATTCCAACCCTTCCTCTAAGTATATTTATTATTTTTAAGCATAACCCATCGTCCCAAATGAACCCAGCATCAAAACCGTAGCACAAAATCAAAAAAACCGAATCTGGACGCGACCTTGCGGCCGCGACCTTCGGGCCGCAAGAACCAGGCCTGGAGTTTGCGGCTATCCTCTCAGCCGCAAGGTTGACCCGGTCAAACCTTGCGGCAGGTTCTGTTTCGTTTCGAATGTGTTTTGCGACCTCCCGAACATCGTTTTCGACCTCCAAACTATTTTTCCTAGACTTTTCACACCCCAAAGATCATAACTTGTTAAGTTCATATATATTTTATTTAATTATCTATTTATTAAATTATTTATTAGTTCTTGTTTAAAGTGTACAAACGAAAATTAGTTGCAACCCTTAAACTAATATTTTAACACTCAATTATTTTTTTCTAGACTCCTTGTATCCCAAATACAGTAACTTGTTAAATTAAATATTTATTTTATTTAATTCACTATTTATTATTATTTTTAAAGTAATTCCAATCAAAATTACTTTATGACCTTATAAACATTATTATTAATACCCGTGTAAATTTTTTTAGACTCCTTACTGTCCAAAGATGAAACTATGTTAGTCCCAACATTTATTTTTATAATAAATTATTTATTGTCTATTTACTCCACTTTCGATGATTTTAATTAACGTTTTCTTATAAATAAATTCTTCGACCATCCAAACCCAATTTTTGGCACTCAACTGATTGTATGGGACTTTTTGGACTTTTATTAGAGTCATGTTAATTATTATAATTTTTTTTATCGAATTAACGTATTTAATTAGTGTTTAATAAATCTAATTACCTTGTAATAATTATTTAAAGCTTAGAAAATATTTATTAAAAATATTTATAAGATTCCTACTTCATTATTGACATAATGGCTATACAAGAATAAGGGCAACGGCCCATTCATAAAAGGTTACGTGATTTCTACGTTTATTATTTATTTCAATTATCATTGTGAGATTTTATTGCTTGTTAATTGTTTTAACCATTAATTGATTTAATTATATATTGCATCGATATTTGATTTTGAATGTTAGATTGGACCCTAGAGACATGGGGTGGTATGCGAATAGAGTTCATATTAGACGATGCTAGGTAATGGATGAAATGGAAAGTTTTTATTTTTAGAATGCCTGCAGGCGAGATTTTGAATGTGATGAGTTGGATGTGATGGTTTGAAACTGGCAAAGTAAGCCCAGTGGTGATTGATGAATTGATACTGGCAAAGTAAGCCCAGTGGTGATTGATGAATTGATACTGGCAAAGTAAGCCCAGTGATGACTGTGTGGTGGTGCATAAGATAGGCGAACCCTAGTTATGATTCGGGCATGATAAGCTTCCTTTTGTTGTAATGAGAGGGATACACGCAAGGTACATAACTGAGGTGCAATCCGCGACAACAAAAGAAAGTGAGCTCATGGGACAGGGCATAGCTAGCGGTTGGGGAGGAAAGACTCCGCGGAGGAGATCTTAGATTACACGTCAAGTTAATGGATAGTAATAATCCGATTTATGTGGATCAAACTCTGTTTTACTTTTTTTTCATTACTATTATCCTGCTGTTTGCTAGCTGTATAGTAAGAGGGGTAGTTGGGTTGGATTATTCTACTGGGTGATTTATCACTCACGGATACGTCTGTATCCTGGCAAATCGTTTGCTTCGGCGATCAATTTGCCAGATGGCGCAGGATTCAAGGAGGGTGCAATTCGACGTGAAAAGAATATCAGAAACAAAGATCGAGTATGCTTGGAATCTGTATCAAGCCTAGAGTCGGCTCTGAAGTTAACGTATTTTGAATTACTAAATCTTTCTTGAGTTTGTAATAATTAAACCTTATTTTAGGAAATTATATTTATTTAGCAAATTTTCTTAAGAAAATTATTTTATTTTGCACCCGAAAAGTCGGGGCGTTACAAATGGTATCAGAGCATAGGTTCAACGCTCGGCCTTGGGTAGATTGGGTAGACCACATTCTAAGTGCGTAAATCCGAATAGCTAAACGTTTACTATATCTATTACTTCCCTAAACCACGATATATCTTACCTAAGTATATCATATAAATATTTTATTTACCTTTCGCAATTCAAACTCCTTTGGGTTGTGGAATCAACGTCAACTCTGATTAGAAGGAAGTGATGGAGGAGCCATTCCTTTTATGATTGGTTTGCCCATCAAACGAGTTGAAGAATCCCAGGGCGAAGAAGACAAAGAGACAAACCTCGACAATGAAGGATAAGGTCCAAGGAAGCTACTCAATAAATGGAGTCCCTGTCGAAGAAGAATTTTCTCTCTATAAGTAGATGACAATCGAAAATAGGTCCAATAGGGTAGGATCGGCGATAAAACGATGTTAAACGCACTCCCTTTTGAGAATCAGTTATTTAGAACCCTCCAGACCCTAAACCTAACCTTGTGGAGTAGTCGTTACAAGATTGGCACCAAAAGTCAACGACATCATTCTCTACAGTCTTTTTGTTGACCCCACCAATGAAGACAATACGCGTAACCCTAATGCGATATCGAGAATCCGCGAGATCAACAACTATTAGCAGCCATCGTCACCGTGACTATTTTGACATCTAAACCCCGAGCATCGTAGGCTTCTTAAAATTTTGGACCAACGGATAAAAGAATGATGATGTCAGAGATCTGCAATTACCGACCACCTATATTGTATGCAAATTGAGCCGACGCGGCATCGTCATAGATTAGAAGATCAAGGAACTACTCGAAGTCATAGACATCCGAGAAGACAGTAAGCTTCTTATTGCATTGAAGTTCTATTCTTTTAAGGGGGATAGAAGAGGAGATTGACGACTATACATCCATCTAATCGTCTTCCTTAGTCAATTGACTATTTTATCACCATTCGATATTTTCAACATCTCTTGATTCATTTCTTATGAGATTCCTTTCGAAACATTTTTTTTCCCCTCTCCTCTCATTCAAGAACAAACCCAAGAGCTTAAACTCGTTGAAATTTTCACTCCAAGTCTCATGAAACTTCTCTTTTGTTAGTTGTAAATTTTTAAGAATTCTCCTATTATAAAAAATTTTTTATGATTAAATCTCATCCTTGTTATCTCAACAATCTACTTAATTATAGGACCATTAGTACAAGATTTGTAAAATTCTCATTTTTCAAGTACTAGCTGTATAGGAATATCTCATTATTGTCAAGCCCCTCGAAATTTTTGTTCCTCCGCATCTGTTCTCTCAAATTTTATAATTATAAATTTAGTATTTTTTTTTTTTCTAGAATTCTGAATTTCAAAACACTATATTATTTGTGATACTATTCTTTCTTTGAGTTGTGTATTCTCTTAAATGCGACGCTCGAAGTAATTCAAGATAATTAAACTTCTGATTCAATTTTTGCTTCCTTATCTCGTAATCGTTTCTAGAACTTCGTCGAAATAAATGGGCTCCTCTTACGAGAACCATTGCTATTTATCCAAGACAAATATCCATTCATCTCATTCACACGTTCAAAGTTGAATAATCATTATTTTAGCTACACGAACCTTCCTCATTGAGCTGTCCTTATTAATTTTATAATAGCTACTCTTTACTACTCAAATCCAAACTATTTGTATTCTGGCTCATAGAGAATGATATGTCACCTTTTCCATTTGACATTTCGACCTCCAAACCATTTGAATTTTATTCTAATTCATCGAATCTTCTTGTTTCTGTATGGGGGAGGACCCACCTTCTGAGAGTTATAGATCCAACTTTCGAGCGAAGACCGGGAAAGCGAAGGTGATACTACAGCGACTCATTGATCAAAGTGAAACCTATGCGCAATGGTAGCAACCCTCTAATTTCGAGGACGAAATTGTTTTAAGGGGGATAGGTTGTAACAGCCCGGATTTTTGCCCTATTTTTTTTCGAATAAAGAAATTATTTTTAATCAAAAAGTCTATAGTAGTTGATTAATTATTTTAAAGTGCGGTTAGATTAAACAAAAACCTAGATTAATTTTTCGTGACTAAAATTAGTTTAGCAAAATTTTAATCCAACTTATAACTATAACGACCCGTACTTTTTATAATTTAAAAATATCATTTAAAAAGTATTATTTGTAATGATTATCTTAATTATAATCTATTTAGTAGATATATACTATTAAATTAATTTAAGCATTATTATCCCACTTTTAATTCTTTTAAATTGCATGCATAAAAAATTCTGTCATCTCTCGCTCTCCTACTCGGTCTCTAATTCATCTCCCTGACTATATTTTCGTTTTATAATTCGTCCATTCCGAAACCCAATAGGATACAACTTCTTTAAATCCAATTCTAACCGAAACTCTCAAAATTCCCTTATATATGCCCATTAATCCGACCCTAGGGTTTATTAGAATACTTACCACGCCCCTCTAGTCCAGAAAAGAGAAAAAAAACAGGAGGGATCGGAGCTCCAATCTATGGAGTTCTAGAGAGAGAAAGAAAGAGAGAGAAAAGTGGGTTTGCGATCAAGACTCGACCGAAATCCAATTCGATTATTCCAGACCCTTTCTACAATCCCTAGCTTCGTAAAACATCATCCAATTCGGCCCCAAAGTTCCTCAATCGAAGAACCCGAAGCTTTCTTCCCAAATTTTCAAGTTTCGATCGAAAATCAATTTGATCCGATTTAAGGTATTATAATCCATTCCAACCCTTCCTCTAAGTATATTTATTATTTTTAAGCATAACCCATCGTCCCAAATGAACCCATGCATCAAAACCGTAGCACAAAATCAAAAAAAACCGAATCTGGACGCGACCTTGCGGCCGCGACCTTCGGGCCGCAAGAACCAGGCCTGGAGTTTGCGGCTATCCTCTCAGCCGCAAGGTTGACCCGGTCAAACCTTGCGGCAGGTTCTGTTTCGTTTCGAATGTGTTTTGCGACCTCCCGAACATCGTTTTCGACCTCCAAACTATTTTTCCTAGACTTTTCACACCCCAAAGATCATAACTTGTTAAGTTCATATATATTTTATTTAATTATCTATTTATTAAATTATTTATTAGTTCTTGTTTAAAGTGTACAAACGAAAATTAGTTGCAACCCTTAAACTAATATTTTAACACTCAATTATTTTTTTCTAGACTCCTTGTATCCCAAATACAGTAACTTGTTAAATTAAATATTTATTTTATTTAATTCACTATTTATTATTATTTTTAAAGTAATTCCAATCAAAATTACTTTATGACCTTATAAACATTATTATTAATACCCGTGTAAATTTTTTTAGACTCCTTACTGTCCAAAGATGAAACTATGTTAGTCCCAACATTTATTTTTATAATAAATTATTTATTGTCTATTTACTCCACTTTCGATGATTTTAATTAACGTTTTCTTATAAATAAATTCTTCGACCATCCAAACCCAATTTTTGGCACTCAACTGATTGTATGGGACTTTTTGGACTTTTATTAGAGTCATGTTAATTATTATAATTTTTTTTATCGAATTAACGTATTTAATTAGTGTTTAATAAATCTAATTACCTTGTAATAATTATTTAAAGCTTAGAAAATATTTATTAAAAATATTTATAAGATTCCTACTTCATTATTGACATAATGGCTATACAAGAATAAGGGCAACGGCCCATTCATAAAAGGTTACGTGATTTCTACGTTTATTATTTATTTCAATTATCATTGTGAGATTTTATTGCTTGTTAATTGTTTTAACCATTAATTGATTTAATTATATATTGCATCGATATTTGATTTTGAATGTTAGATTGGACCCTAGAGACATGGGGTGGTATGCGAATAGAGTTCATATTAGACGATGCTAGGTAATGGATGAAATGGAAAGTTTTTATTTTTAGAATGCCTGCAGGCGAGATTTTGAATGTGATGAGTTGGATGTGATGGTTTGAAACTGGCAAAGTAAGCCCAGTGGTGATTGATGAATTGATACTGGCAAAGTAAGCCCAGTGGTGATTGATGAATTGATACTGGCAAAGTAAGCCCAGTGATGACTGTGTGGTGGTGCATAAGATAGGCGAACCCTAGTTATGATTCGGGCATGATAAGCTTCCTTTTGTTGTAATGAGAGGGATACACGCAAGGTACATAACTGAGGTGCAATCCGCGACAACAAAAGAAAGTGAGCTCATGGGACAGGGCATAGCTAGCGGTTGGGGAGGAAAGACTCCGCGGAGGAGATCTTAGATTACACGTCAAGTTAATGGATAGTAATAATCCGATTTATGTGGATCAAACTCTGTTTTACTTTTTTTTCATTACTATTATCCTGCTGTTTGCTAGCTGTATAGTAAGAGGGGTAGTTGGGTTGGATTATTCTACTGGGTGATTTATCACTCACGGATACGTCTGTATCCTGGCAAATCGTTTGCTTCGGCGATCAATTTGCCAGATGGCGCAGGATTCAAGGAGGGTGCAATTCGACGTGAAAAGAATATCAGAAACAAAGATCGAGTATGCTTGGAATCTGTATCAAGCCTAGAGTCGGCTCTGAAGTTAACGTATTTTGAATTACTAAATCTTTCTTGAGTTTGTAATAATTAAACCTTATTTTAGGAAATTATATTTATTTAGCAAATTTTCTTAAGAAAATTATTTTATTTTGCACCCGAAAAGTCGGGGCGTTACAATAATCAAAATCAAAAAGTTGCTAAAGTTAATAACATTTGCTCAAAAAAGAGCTCACATTAGAATAACTGAACTTAGCTATCTCTTAGAGCATCCACAGTGGCATAACCAAACTTAAAAACTTCTGAGCAATCCATCAAATTTTGGTGATAAGCATCCGGAAATGGAACATAGGGTGCGCTAGTATCTAGGTTTAGTATTAATTTAGTTGCTAATTAGTTATTTTTAATGATTTGTGCTCGTAGATTGTGTTGATGTTGTTTTGTAGATGATTCGCCTAATAAGAAGCTTTAAAGGCCCAAAGCATCCCATGGCTTGAGAGCGGCCCGATGGCCAAGGCTAGAGCATGAATTGCCAAGGAAGAAGCAGAGCAGCCCGGGCAGAAGTTATCCGGCCAAGGCGCAGCCAAGGAAACTCAAGCCGTGGCCGAGTTGTGGCCAAGGCAAGACAAGAGTTGTGGCCAAGGCGGGAAGAAACAAAGGTTCAGAGCTGATAAGGGCTTGCGATCGATCGAGGCTCATCTTTCCAATCGGTACCGAGCTGCTTAGCACCGGCCCCCTCTTAACTTGCTCGCGATCGATTGGACTCTATTTGTTCAATCGGTACCGAGCCTTTAACTCATAATGTAAGGCTTGGCAATCGGTACCGAAGGGCTTAGCGGAGCATCTTTGAAGCATCTTTGGGGATATTCTGTGCGCAAAACAGGGGCGGTATAAATACCCCGTTATGTCATTATTGCACGATTTGGACAGAAATGTACCCATAATTTTAGATCTAGGATGAGATTCAATTTACTTTTCTGCATTGTTCTTATCTTGTTCTTTATTTTTCAGCAGCTTGTTCTTAATTTCCTGTCTTTATTAATTGTCTTTTGATACTCTTGCTTTAATTAAAGTTGTTGCTTAGTTCTCGATCTATTGTTTAAGCTAATTTTCTTCTAGTCTTGCATTTCAATTATGTTAAGTAGATTTTTGCTTGCTCTTATCTCTCTAGATATGTGTGAGTAGTTTCAAGGGTTAGGTCATGGGATGATTAGCATCCCATGACTTGGGTAAAAATTGCATTTTTCACCAATAAAGTTTTAATCTTTGGATTTGAAAATCGATGTGGGGTTCGGATTTGTTTGGTAAATTACCGAGGTGTTAACCTCTTTGATCACGTGTAGGTGGGAGCTTCGACTACTCACCACATGTGATGCTTAGAGCTCTGTCGCTCGAGGTGTTTACCAAATGAGTTCTAGAGCTAGCTTGATTTTCAAACCATCTCTATTTCCCGGTTTAGGTACCTACAATTGTGTACTTTAAATCGCGTGAATTGGTGAGAAATGTGGTTTAGCCCGAGTCATGAGGGCTAGTGATTCCTAGACCTAGCCTTTCCTTTCCTTAGTTTATTCGTTTTCAATTTAGCCTTTTAAATTTCCACCGTTCAAAGTAAAACTCGGTTGGCTACCTAATAGCCGAAATCCTTACTTACACCTACAAATCCGAGCAAAGCCGTATAATTATTTCCGTGGGTACGATCCCGGTCTTCCGGATTATTATGCTTCAAATGACGTATTAAGCCCTACGCTTGGGGCGTTATCTCTCTATATCGGGGAAGACGAAGCATTTGGCCATTAAATAATCAAAACTAGCAACTTTTTGCCAATAACTAAATTTAGTAGTCCATACATTTTTTCAATCAAGTACACACATCATTACACAAAAACTTCTCTCTCTCTCAACAATGTTTCTAAGAAAAATATTTTTAAAAGAAGTTTTTATTTTATTTGCAAAAACAGTAAAATTGTATTTCAAAAACATACATTTTTTCAATCAAGTACACATATCATTACACAAAAACTTCTCTCTCTCTCAACAATATTTCTGAGAAAAATATTTTTAAAAGAAGTTATTATTTTTTTTGCAAAAATAGTAAAATTGTATTTCAAAAAAAATCTTTTTTTATTAAAAATTGTATATGTTTTTTAAACTTTTTCTGAAAAGTGTTTCTTTCAAAAATTTATTTTCTATTTCCAATAACCTGTTTTTATTTATTTGAAAACTATTTTTTAGAAATTATTTTATATGGTGAAAATTTTTAGATTTGTATAGGTTAAAAATGTGATGTAGCAAGTTTTAATTATTTAATTTTAAATACGTCATTGTGGATATCCACATTACTAACCTTAGCAACCTTTTAAATGGATAATTAAAAAATGATATTGCAACTTTTGATTATTTCACTGTGGATGCTCTAACTCATCAAATTTTGGTCATTGGATAATCAAAACTAGCAACCTTTTGCCAATAACCAAATTTAGTTGTTCTCATATTTCCTCAATCAAGTACACCATCATTACACAAAAACCTTACCTCTCTTTCATTTTTAACATGTTTCTAAGAAAAATACTTTTAAATTATATATTTTTCCCATTTCATAACAGTTTTTTTTTATTAAATTTTTCTTTAAAAAATTTTTTTATTCAAAAACTGTATTTTAAAAACTTTTTTCCAAATTTTTTTTTAAATCAATATTTTGAAAAAAGACTATTTTCTCTTTTTCTAATAACTTTTTTTATTAGTTTGAAAATTATTAAATTATTCTTAAAAAATGATTTTCTGTATCACAATTTGTAGATTTTTGTAGAAAATTAAAAAGGAGATTTCACAAGTTTTAATTATTCAATTTTAATTGTATCATTTCGCATATTTACGTTACTAACCTTAACAATCCTAGCCCTCACAAACCGATAACGCAAAGATGACGCGACTAACTTTTATTATTCACTTTGGTTATTCCACCACGGGAGTTCTTCGTAGAAGAAAACCTAGAGGGTAAAAAAGAACAGAAACCTCTGGTTTCGTCTCCCTCCACCTTATCAGGGTTTATCACTCCAAATTCTGTAGGGTTTTGCCTGCTTACTCCCACAGAGAGAAATGGCGTCTCTAATGGCGATTCTTCGAGCACCAACGACTTCCATCTTCATAACTTCATTCAAGGTACGTTCTTTCCACTCTTCTCGCTTCACTTCCACTCACCGCAACAACCAGATCCTAACCCTAAAAAAAAAACCCATATCGTTATCTTCTTCCTGTGTTTCTCTAAACCTCCCTTTCAAGTCCCTGTCCACCTCAGCCGTCCCAAACCATTTCCAGGGCCCACCACAACCACAGTCTGATAACTATTATCAGAACGGAAATGGTAGCCCTAATCAGTGGAACGGCCCAAATCAGACGTATAATGAGTATGGAAACCCTAATCAGTTTAATCAGATGAATAACCCGAATCAGAACTATCCCGGTCGAGGAAACCCGAATCCGGGTCAGGGATTTTCGTCTCCCCCGCGCGGAAGCCCCGATTTTCCTAATCAGAGCTATACTCAGGGTGAATACCCGAGTCGTAATACGAGTTATCCGCCTCCTGGGAATGATAGACGGTGGAATTATCAAAATCAGGGGCCGAACCAAACTGGGGACTATCCACAACGAGGCGTGAATGGTAATCAGAATCAAGCTTACCCACGACGTGAGAACCCTAGTCAAACTCGGTACTATCCTCAGCATGGTGTGAATCAGTTGGATGGTCAGAATCAAGCTTACCCACAACACGAGAACCCTAGTCAAACCTGGAACTATCCGCAGCGTGATGTGAATCAGTTTGACAATCAGAATCAAGCTTACCCACAACGCGAGAACCGTAATCAAACTCAGAACTATCCGCAGCGTGGTGTGAATCAGTTTGACAATCAGAATCAAGCTTACCCACGACGCGATAACCGTAATCAAACTCAGAACTATCTGCAGCGTGATCAGTTTGACAATCAGAATCAAGCTTACCCACAACGTGGAAGCTCTAATCAGCCGGACAATCGGGCCCAAAATCAAGGACAGGTTGTGAACAATCAAGTCCCCAGTGGCCCACCCGCTAATGTTGATTTGATGAGCTTGTGCCAAGAGGGCAAGGTGAAAGAAGTTATCGAATTCATGGAACAAGGGGTATCTGCCAATGCTCAGTGTTTTGATGCCCTGTTTGGTTTATGTGCAAAGTCGAAGGTACTAGACAATGCCAAGAAAGTGCATGATTACTTTCTCCGATCCACTTTTAGGGGCGATCTTCAGTTGAATAATAAGGTGATCGAAATGTACTCAAAATGTGGAAGTATGACCGATGCACGGAGGGTCTTTGATCACATGCCTGAGAGGAACATGGATTCTTGGCATTTGATGATTAATGGGTATGCAGGAAATGGCATGGGTGACGATGGGCTAGGATTGTTTGAACAGATGAGGGAGTTGGGTTTGCAACCCAATGAGCAAACTTTTCTTAGTGTATTATCAGCTTGTGCTAGTGCTGATGCTGTGGAGGAAGGATTTCTGCACTTTGAGTCTATGAAAACCGAATACGGGATGTCTGCTGGGATTGAGCATTATTTGGGGCTTCTCGATGTTCTTGCTCATCCTGGGCATGTCCATGAGGCTTTTGAGTTCATTGAAAATCTCCCATTTGAACCCACAGCTGTAATTTGGGAGGCTTTAAGGAATTATGCTCGTATTCATGGAGATATCGATCTTGAGGACCATGCCGAGGAGTTAATGGTTCTTCTTGACCCTTCGAAGGCGATTCCTAACAAGATCCCTACGCCACCTCCCAGAAAGCACTTGGCGATCAACATGCTTGAGGGTAAAAACAGGATAAGCGAGTTTAGAAACCCAACTCTATATAGGGATGATGAGAAGTTGTTGGCAGCAAAGAAGGAACAAGGGTACGTGCCTGATACAAGATATGTACTTCATGATATTGACCAGGAGGCAAAGGAGCAGGCATTGCAATATCACAGTGAGCGTCTGGCGATTGCTTATGGTTTGATTAGTACTCCGGCTAGGACGCCTCTGAGGATAATCAAGAATCTCCGTGTGTGCGGTGACTGTCACAATGCCATCAAGATCATGTCCAGGATTGTTGGGAGGGAGTTGATCGTCAGGGATAACAAACGGTTCCATCATTTCAAGGATGGGAAATGCTCTTGTGGAGACTACTGGTGAGGTTACCTTTGTTCCGGAATTTTGGTGATATTATCTTCTCATCTGCAGGTTAGTTTATCCAGTGCCAACTGCCAAACTCTATTTGTAGTGGGAGATGACAATTTCTTGAGGACAGCATATAGTGTACCTTGTTCTTACTTTGTTTTCAGTCTGAAGCTCAATGAACTATCCATTAAATCATGATCACTTGGTATTATTTTATCATGTGCTAATTTCAGTCCCGTTTTTAGTTCCTATTGTAGGCTCATCATGAAAGTTATCATTCACTCTTTCTTGCCTTTACCTGTATCATAGGAAATGTTAACGGTGCTGTTCATCTACAGTCTTACGGAAGATTACAAATAAGTTGTTTTTGCAGAAGAAATTTACTCTGACCAATTTGCCATCATTGAATTTTTTTGTGTGAGAATGAGATGTAGCAGTTTAGATGCATTCTCGATTTTCAATCACACGGGATTCGTTATCCATATTATCCATTTCAGAATTTGAAAAATGATCAACTAAGGTTCTGTTCATTTTCCTGGGTTATTGTTGGTAATAATTATGGTGTCGAAAGTTGATACTAATATTTGCCTTAAATGGTTCCATCCTTTCAAGGATGGGAAACGCTCTTGAGGTTACCATGGTTACGGATGATTTCATTTTCAGATTAAAAAGTATCATTGATGCTGTGTAATCTGTCAATGTTTCAGTTTTGTGGGTGTGCTTCCCTTGTGTTTGTGTTGTGTCTTCATGTCCTGTTTTTTCTTTTGTATTTGGTCGAGTCTGGTGTCTGTTTTGGTGTGTCTGGTGTCTTTCTCATCTGGCTTGGAGTATGTTTGGGGAGTCTTTGTTTGGGTGGGCCTTTCTCTCTTCTGGTTTGTGTCTTTCTTTTGGGTTTCTGTTTGGGTGGGGTGTCTCTGGTTTGGTTTTTTCTGTTGGTTCCTGTGGGTTGGGTTGGGGAAGCACTCTTGGTGGTTGTGTCTGGGGCTGTCTTTGGGGGGTGGGTGTCTTTTTTGGGGTGAGTCTCCTACCTCCAGTCTGGTGTCTGTGAATGAATATCAACTCTTTGGCCTCCAAAATTGGCTACCATTTAAACTTTTTGGGTCCTGATGTTGCTACATTTGAAGATAAAAATGCCATTTTTATCCTATGCTCTACTGCTGATGCATTTGATTCTATGCTCAGCTGCTGCCACACTCGAAGTTGCATCAGTTTCTGGCTTTCACTATGGCCTGCAATCTACTACTGCTTCGGATAAAATAAATAAATAAAATCTACTACTGCTTCACTTGGGGTGAATACCAGCCTGGCTCATGTCCAAACAAAGGGTTGGAGTCGCTTATTCTGGAACATTGTAATCTGATTTCAATCTGTTTTCAGGGGGTGTTGAATTGTAACATCTTCTATATGTGTGCGTTGTAGGTGTCTTAACTGCTCGGTTGAAAGCTTGCCAACCGTGGCATCTTTTGGGAGTTGGGTTGGCATATGATTGTCGAGCGTATGGGGTGTCAACTTAGTTGGGCTGTCATTCACTCGTTCTGATGCCTTTTTTATCCGCTACTTTTCTCTTGTACGGATCTTAGTTATCAATAATATCTTCGCCTTACGCTGTTAAAAAAAAACCCTTCCTCATCTGCAGGTTAGTTTGTCAAGTGTCTACTGCCTAATTATATTGGTATGAGGAGGTGACAAATTCTTGTCCACAGTGTATAGTGTACTACGTTCTTACTTCGTTTTTAGTCTGAAGCTCAATGAACTATCCATTGAAACATGATCGCTTGGAGACATGTTCTATTTTTCAGTCCCATTTTAAGTTCTTATTGTATGTAGGCTTATCCATCATAGAAGCTATCTTTCACCCTTTCTTGCTTTTGCCAGAAATGTTAATGGTGCTGTTCATCTACGGTCTCTTTGGATATTAAATATAATTTGATTGCAGAAGAGATTTACTAACAATTTGACATCATTGCATTTTTGTGTGAGAAAGAGATATAGCAGTTTAGTTGCATTCTTGATTTTCAATCGCACATGGCACTCGTTATCCATGTTATCAAAGTGGAGGAATTACTTGATCCTATGCCATTTCAGAATTTCGAAAATGATCAACCAAGTTTCTGTTCATTTTTCTGGGTTATTGTTGGTAACAAGTTTGGTGTCTAAAAGATTTGATTTTTTATTTTTTTTATCTTCATTTGGTGTCTGAAAGTTGATACCAACATTTTCCTTGGGGGAATTTTACTTTGCGCGTAAACCACTCCCATCACCCTTGGAACGATTACTATTTCTTAGAAGAGAACTGAAATATGCCCTCCTCAAGCATCGCCCCCTATTGCTTTTAAAATTTTTGTTGGTCTAGCAATCACCACCAATCTTCCCGTACTGTGTTCTTCCTCTTTCTTTTGTTGATTGTGAGGATGTCCTTTACTCAAGTAACGAAATAAAGTTCGCCGTACGTGGGGAATCCCGCTAGTGCCTAAAAGCTTACGCAACTAGCTTACGTATGACAAACTTTATTCTGTCAGAACAAACCATCTTTTATTTGCAGTGTTCTTCTAAAAAAGCCACTGGCTTTCCCTCCAAAAATGAGCCAAATAAACTCACAAAAAAACGAAAATAAGCCAATAAGCCACTCGTTTTGTCTTTATTCAAAAAAAATTAGATTTTGGTCAAAATTTTTTACTTTTTAGATTCCTCTTGTCATGAGGATGTAATAATCCCCAAAAAATTGACAATAAGCCAAGTGATACGAAAAAAATTTGAATAAGGACAAAAAATAAGCCACTTTGGCTTATTTATCCGAACACCCAAGTGACAATTGATAAGAACAAAAAAAAAAAAAAAAAGACTACAACTAAACCGGAAGCATGTAAATCCGACCTTATTTTGAGAGTTGGGCAATTACTCAATTTGTTAAACTGCTGCAGAAACAGCTAGGGCCTATTAATTTGCAAGCAGGAACGGTCTATCTATCGTAAACATATGACATAGAGGTGACTGAAACAAAGAGCCCGAGGAAATGGTTCGATCCTCGTATATTTGTGGGTTGAGCGCAGGGGATTGGTCAGTGTTGGAATGTTGAGGTTAATTGACAAGCTTAACCAAGCTTCATGGTGCGAGTCATCATGGTGGTGAACTCATCCATGTCAATCACACCGTCCCCGTTCGCATCCACGGCTCTAACCATTTTCCGACAATCCCCCAAGCTGCACTTCTCCCCTATCCTCTTCAGCAGCTCAAACACTTCCTCGGCGCTTATTTTCCCATCCCCATCGGCATCGAAATCCCGGAATGCACGTTGTATGTCCATGGTCTTCACCCCGCCTTCCTTCTTGTGCAACTCCACAAACTCATTGAAATCGATATACCCGTCTCCATCCAAATCAGCCACCCTGAATATCTTGCTTACCTCCTTGATCATGTTCTCCTTCCCCAGTGCCCTCAGCATGGCTTTGTACTCCTCCCGTGAGATCTTGCCGTCTCTGTTGGAATCGAATTTGTCGAACACCTTCTTCATCTCACCTAGATTTGGCTCGTAAGCGGTCGTCAGGCCTTCGTTTTGTTCATCCCCGAATGAAAGCATGCGACTCGGTTTTGTCAGGAACTTCTTCTTTGAGAGGTTGTACTTCAACTCAAGAAAACTCGTCTTCGGCATTCTGTTGGTGAATCTAACAGCTAGCGAGCGGAATGTAGATTGAACCAGAACAAAGGTCAGAGCCCAGCGATGGCTGTGGTTTGAATCGGTAGACTCGGATATCGATCTTTATATGCTTTCGGAGGAACAAATCCTGTGGATTATATTCGGATGCTAAAGTTGGGAGGACGAAGCAAAGGTAAACTTTAATTCCTTAGGTAAAAGATTGAAGCAAAATGTGGAACAAAAATATTCCAAAGGCAAGGGATAGGATAAGAAAAGAGAGGAGAAGGTGGCTGCATAAAGGAATGGAACGTAGGAGAAGAATCAATCAATTCCAAATTCCAAGAACAAGTTATTTAAAATTCTTCAGCAGTGCCACGAACACGGTTTGTACAGACGAATTCGCACACGTTATGTGTTCGGACACATCATATACGGGGAAAGTCCGAACACAGTTGTAGTGACAAATTCGCACACGTGTGTGTTCGGAGCTGTCATATACGTGAAAGTCTCGCGCGAGGCACGAGCGTCCGTGTATGAAAAGTTAAGGTTGGTATCCTTTTGCAGAAGGTGCATATAATACACAAGATTTCGACCAATTGCTTGACCGAGGTCCACATACATCGAACGGTCAGAATACATTTGTGTTCTTACATAATTATCCAGATTCTTGCGTGCATCCGAAAATATATCCTCTTATGTGGTTCCTTCCCTTCATGTTGCCCATTGGTTGACCTTTTAGAATAAAAAGGGTGAATAATATGGAGAAAGGTAGCTGAGAATTATAGCAATGGGGCAAGGAGGGGTAAGGATAAGGACTCCAAACTTTTGCCAACGATTCCCGAGCAAAGGAAAAGTGGAAAAGAAAAGGTAAGAAGTTTTTTGGGTGAACTTCACTTATACCCCCGTGGTCTGGGCCATGTGCAGAGCATTTCCTCACGTTCACTAATTTGTTGCATCTACACCCCACTATGTTTTGTGGATTTATGCAGACGCACCTAATTCCGTCTACTTTGTAGATCTATGCAGATGCACCTAATTCCATCTATGTACACCAGCCTCACATGCCTCCTGAAGTTAATCAATATATTGAACATTTTATACGAGCCGTTCATAATATATTAACTAAAGAGCAGAGCGTTTCTGTAAAAATTCATGTCGATCAATATCAATAACTCAATAACCGGGGAAGATTATTCTTGTTAAAGCAGAAGGTAAATTTAATTTGAAATCTACTTCATAGTAAATTCTATTCGGCCATGAGGTTTTCAGTTTCCGATCGAGTTGAATTTTTGAATGATGTAGCACTAGTCAAGCTGTACAATATCAATAATTCGGATTAAATTTTTTGTTATAGGGGATGGATTGATTAGATTCAAGGAAGAACTCAAGGGAGAAGATAAGGGCACATTGGACCTTTCATCTTTTCCTTTTTTTTTTTGTTCGGCAGACCTTTCATCGTTTCTATTAAATGGATTTTGCGTTATTTCCATTAATTGGGTGTTTCTGCACAGATTTACAAAACATAGGGGATGTTGATGCAACAAAGTGAACTATGTTGTATCCACACATGGCCAAACCACAGGGTATGAGTGAAGTTTGCCAAAGTTTTATACATGCATTTAATTGGATCGTGGTTTTCCATTGTCCAAATTATGTGAACAAAATAAGTATGAAGTCCAAACCCGAAAGGGTTGGCATACTAGTCTAAGGCATGAGAATAATGAGTTTGCTCCCTTCTAAAGTCTCAGGTACGAAACTTTTGGAGCCAGTCCATACACAGCAAAAAAAAAAAAACTAGCTTTAATTGGTAGTCCCACTAGTGGATGGTGAAATTGGTCCTCTAAGATTAGTTTAAGTGTGCGTAAGCTGATCCGGACACCTGAGTTATAAAAAATTAAGTATGAAGTCCATGCTTTTAATCCATTGTATTGTGAATCCAGGATCCATAGACAGAACACAGCAATACTATGGTTAAAATACAGCAGCATGATGCTAAAAATTGAGTGTAAATATAAGTATCAAAAAGTAGACAACCCAATTTGAAACAGGAGAATTGGGGTCCATGCATCTCTCTCTGCAACCCTCCACAACAATCTTTGCCATCATCCATCTCATTTAAGCCTAAAACATCCCAATTTTCTCAAAACATGTTCTGAATAATCCGCTGCACCTCTCTCAACATGTTTCTTTAGCATTATACTACCCGCGACAAATGATTTCCGGGGGAAAGCCTGAAGCAAAATGGACAATTTGATCTCATTTGTAAGTAGCAGAGGATCCCGTAATGAAAAGGGTTACGAGGTTATATTAGTAGACATAAATCAAAGTGGAGAAATCTTCACTTACTGAAGGTTTATGCCTACTTTCTCGGCTAGGGACTCGGGTACGGTACCATTGAGTTTGTTATTTTCGAGAAACCTGGCAACCAAAGCACATCATCAACTCAGCCACCAAGCTACAGTCAGTAATACCACAAACCCAAAATTCAAATGTTGAAGTGTTCAGAATTTTGTTGCGCATTCACTCTGAATCAAGCCCCACACTCAGTCAAACGAATACACGCAGACTTTTTTCAGTGGAATTTTTCTTGACAGTAAAGCGGATTGGATTAAATAGCTGGCTTTTATCAGTTAGAGAAACATACAATTCATGAAGTTGAGGAAGTCCGCCCAATGACTCGGGGATTGGTCCTTCGAATTGGTTACCCTCCAAATGCCTTTGTTTGATCATGATAAAAGCTAACTCAGGCAGTGCCAACAAACATATGGAAGCTTGATTAAGTTGACAAGACTGAGATTGAAACATTTGAAAGAGGAACTTACAAAGTTTCTAAGGCCTTCAAGGAGCCCATATTTGGGAGTGGACCTGAGAGCTTATTGCCTCCAAGGAAACTGTAAGCAAAACAGCCCGATCGTCAGATTTCGAGTTGATTGTGCCTGAGATCCTCCTCAGTTTTGATTGTCTTAACTTATTGTGTGTATATTGGCTTATTTCCATTTTTACTGAACTTCTTTAATATTTTGGAAACATTTTATGTTTTTGATTTGTCTCAATGGGAGAAATCAAAAAAAAAAAAAAAAGCCGAACCTGAAAAATGTTTAACAAATACAAAAGTAAGCCGTTTGGGAAAAGTTAGTCTAAACTCAAGCTTCCCGGCCGCGCTCGGCCAAGTTGCGAAGCGTGTATTGGGACAGAGAATAGACAGAAGATCAAGTGTCTATTGAACGTTACAAGGAATCAATCAAACTCAGGAAGTACGATAATAGGGCCAAGTACTTACATGCTCCTAATTGCTGTTAAGTTGTCTATGCTTTCAGACAGCTCCCCGGCGAGCCCAATGTTTGATAGATCTCTTCAAACAACAAAATGCATGCAAATCCAAGTTAATTCGTACAGAAATCGGAAGTAAACCAAACAAGTATATTTCTAGCTGGTTTGCACCGGTGCTTCATAAATTAATCTACTGGGCATCTGTTTTCGCTTTTGCTGGTTCATTCGCATATAGGAAACATTGAGTGAAATCCATTGGACCCTTTATATGCTGCATTTGGATCAAGGATTTGGGCAAGGGAAAAGAGAAAGAAATAGAAGGGTGAACGAACTACCAGTCGTGAGCCATTAGATTCTTACTTTTCCATTTCATCTTCCTCTTCTTCACCCATATCCTTGATCCAAGCGCGGACTGAGAAAATATAATCAACTTACAGAGAAACAACTCGAGCATATTTTCCTTCATCAGAACATTTGACTCCGGTCCATGAATTCTGTTTAGGTAGACATGGATCTCCATGCCAATCCGAAGGAGGGTTGTCAAAGCTTCTTCCCAAATCTTCTATAGCTATCACTGCAAGATACCCAAATGAACAAACTCAACAAGAGGAAAGAAACTGAAAATCAATCATAAAGGAGATGGAAATCAACAAGGTCGGTACCGTCTCTAGTGAGAGTCCTCATTCCTAGATGCATAATCTGAAAGATTTCCCCAGCATTGATAACAGGACCAACCAGTGCATCACTCTTGGGAGTCAACACAATCTCTGTCTGTCCAGAAAGCGGCCATTGACCCGTATAGACAGTCACGCCGCTTGTGGAGACATTGATGTTGGTGTAAAAGTCATTTCCATTCACAGAAACACTGAACACTCTCCAGCTATAAGGGCTAGGGCTCCGGTTGTCTTGGAAGTAAAGCGCAATATAGTAGTTGCCTTTTGGGAGTGGAAATGGTGGCCACTTGATCGTGAGTGTCTTCCCGCGGCTTGTTGTGAGGGCACTTGACAGTGCCTTTGCCGGAGGGATGTTCCAGAACTCCGAAGGAGTTATGTTATAGTGGGATGTGACGACAGGATTGTCATCCGTGAAAGGTTGCCAGAAGCGGTCAAACTGATCATCTGGAAAACTAGTTGAATGTATTCAATATTCAGTATCAGAAACCAATCAAGCATCTTTCTACGCAAACCTGAACAAGAAATGAGTAATGTCCAAACCAAGTCCACAATTGGATTCTGTGACATCTGCCATTTAATTGATGCACTGTAGTATATGTGCTCAATCAACTCTGAGGCAACTCGTATATAATAAAAGGTTAGTGCTTAAGAAACCGCATCTTATACATGATTACAACATGTAAGATTGGCATGCTATGCCCCATAATTTTGAAAAATCACCGCTACATCATCGCGAGTAGGTTTTTATTTTTTTATAACAAATCTAAATTTCTAACGGGTAATCATTATCCGTAACAAAACCAAAGTCAAAACTCAAAAGATGATCTAACATACATTTCAACTTTCAAGAGGCATTGGGCTCAAATATTTTCATGCCAATGGTCTATGCCGTCATGCACTATAGAAATGCGTCTCTTCCAGGTTATCAGAATGGTTAGCTTGGTATACATTGTTAGACTCATTTTTCAGCTTAAGCTTTACCTAATCATATCCCCATCATAACCGAAGCTATTTCGAGCAACACTGGCCAAAGCATACTTCCCAAAATCAGTAGAATTGTACAGAGAGTCTTCCAAAGTTTGCAATTCAACAGCTGATATGAAAGGGCTCGACACCGTGTGCTCATTCCTTGCCAAACACACGCTCAGCGTCTTAGCTTGAGCAGCGACTACAATCTCATAATATGAGCTAAGCCCGTTGGCATAATCCTCTGTTGTATTCACTATGCTCCACTTGGTCCCATCGATGATCTGATCGAACACAGGCGGCTCTTTCCCTCCATCGAAGCCTCCATAGTAATACGTGGTTCGAACAAGAAACTTCCCTCCTTTGATCACGGGAAATGTGTAGCAATATTTTCGAGCCGAAGTGTTCGGGAAGTACCTCAGTGTGGACAATACAGGAAGTAAATCTGGTTGGTTGATGGTTGATTTATTTCCGACTGATACGAACCCTTCGTCGGTCATGTACGTGAGGCCACCCTGCACTGTTTCATTTGGCGAGCCACAGCTCAGCAGGATTCCTGCATCAAAACAGTAGGGAGATCAGGGGAAATTATTTCCTTCTCCAAGGAAATGCCCAAGTACAACTGAGTTCTATAGGATCCACACTTATGTGGCTCCTGAATGTATGGGCCAATACAAGCCCTGAATTACTTCTACGAAAAAGATCAACAACAATTAGATAATTAACGACAGACACTCTCCCATGCCTCCAATGCTTGTTTTCTGCTCTAGTTGATGCCGATTCGATGTCAAAATCTACATTTTTTTGCCTATAAACCAATTACTTTTGTCTCTGAAAAGGGCATATTTGATTCCATTCTCAAATCTATTTTCTTCAGCAAGCTCTCCTCAGTTATAGCCTCAATAGCTATTTGTGAGTGCTTATGCTAGAAAATTACTTCATAGAGCTAATAACCATAACCATGAGAAGATGCCAAATTTAACGTGGGTCGCCCGAACAGGCCTACATCCACGGTCTATTAGTAACAATTATTGGGACAGGACAAGCTTCTACTTTCATGGTTCACCCAAACAGGCCTACGTCCACGGTCTATTAGTCACTATCATTGGAATACATAGGACAAGCTTCCACTTTCATCAAGTAAACATGGCAGACTTACACAGTACATACAAAACAATGGGCGTTAAGGTTAAATTGGTACACAGACAATTCGAAGAGACTTAATAGGGAGTCTCGTTAGCGTGCATTCAGTAAGAATTGAACCTACGAATTCACCAATTACGAGTTTTGGGATTTTAACCATCCAACCCATGAATGCATAGCAGGATGTTTGGATCCTCATACATGACCCCACTGTTAGAAATTCCTGGTTCAGCCCTTGCACTAGCGGGTCCCATTACAACCACCGAAACCAACCCCATAAAAGACGATAGCACCCATGAGTATATACATATGGATAAGGTAGTGTGTATATATAATAGTAATGGTACGTATAGATAAACGTATAGAGAATGGAAGAAATTGGGAATGCGATTTTTTTACCTCTAGGTGGAGCAGGGACAGCGGCATGGACAATGAGAGGGATGCTAACAAGCCATAGGATGAAGACTGGGGCGGACATTGTATGGGAAAGGGCATGGATAGCAGAAAGGATGATTTTTGGGAAGTTTGGAGAGAGAGAGAGAGAGAGAGAGAGAGAGAGAGAGAGGAAATGGGAATGGAAAAAAGGGAGGTTTGGACATGGGTCTGAGAAGTGTGGACACGTAGAGGGCTGTGCATGAAGATAGTAGTATGATTGATACTTGACCCGGTCACACTTGCTTTTTTTCTCCAACACTAGGCTGCAAAGGATTGAGGAATGAAAACCCATTTAACCAATGGGTCACCAAGAAAGAAAAAAGAAAGACCCATGAGAAATGGAGTAGATGCTAGTGTGTTGGAGGAAAACTCACTAAAGTGGTATCAGAGTACCGTCACATAATCATGCGTCGCTCGAGATTCAATTCGGTAAAAACTTGTTCGAGCTCGACTCGAGGAATAAATAAATAAGTTTAAACTTAAATTTTAGGCTCGTTTCGTCATCAAGCCGAACACAAGCCAATTGAGGCTCGGCTCGAGGTAGCTCGCAAGTCAAGACTTAGTAGACTTTTTACGTTAATTATTACTATTACCATTAGCATTTTGATATCCTAATGTAGAATCCATACAAAAACATATTACATATTATTATTATTCTAAAATTGAGATTATTTTCTTGTAAAATATAGAAAATGAAAGATATACCTTTACAATCAAAATATTTTTGGTTGTATTAGGCCTATGGAAGGATATATATACATTTTTCTTTGGTCCGTTAAGGCTCGTGAACAAGCTCAAGTCAAGTCAAGGTCAGCTCAGCTCAGCTCAAGCTCGACTCCTTAAGTTTTTACTGAGCTCGAGCTCGGGTTCGTTAAAGACTTAATAAATAAACTTGAGCACGATAAAGCTCGGCTCGTTTGAAGTCCTGATTCGAAGGTATCAAATCTTACGGAGTAATGTTAGGTATAAAGAAAACTTTTCTCCAAAGTGTCTTGAAAAACCAAGTAAGGTAGGAGATAGTCTTATTTTACAATGCACAGATTGACTTTATTTCATTAAATATATATATATATATATATATACCGAACATTAAGACAAATATAGGGCGCCTGTAGCTCAGTGGATAGAGCGTCTGTTTCCTAAGCAGAAAGTCGTAGGTTCGACCCCTACCTGGCGCGATATTTAATTTTTTGTTCTTTCTTCTCTCTCTTCCCCCTCTGTAAAAATTTATCGTTACTTTTTTGGGCACAATTTCAAAACCCTTGCTTTCGTTTCCCATAAAGCAATATGAAGGTCTTCGAGATCCATGGAAGCACTCTCACTTTCGCCCTCTTCGCAGACGTCGCCAATTCCAAGTACTCTCTCTCCCTCTTTAAAAATACATATTTGCACTTGTATCCGTGTATACATATATGCTCAATTGCGTATCATGTCTTCAACTTGGTTAAGCGCCTTCATATTGGGAATGGTTAGTATTCACGTTGAGATGAGGGTAGAAGTTGAACTTTGTGGTTGGTCTGGGAGGAATTGTTTTTACTTTTAGAATTACCCACATGTCCACAACCCACGCCACCAATCGCAACCTTCGAACTCGTGGCTGCATCGTTAACAGGGGGGACCTCTACTCCGACCATTTTGCACTAACATTTTGGGCTGCTGTGAGCAATTATTTGTTTGGCGGCTGAAGTTCTATACAGAGGTGTCAAACGGCTGGCATTTAGCTTCGTGTCAACCGTGGTTCAGGATGGCACCTGTTTAATTAAGCGTACCGTACCTTGCCGGCCCATCTCCAATCGAGTTTCGTTGGGGATTTTTTTTTTGTGTAACAACAACTTAGTATTTGTTGTGTCGTGCCCATCTACAACCATGTCGCGCTGTAATCGGCCCACTTTCGTTTCGTGCCTACCTAAGACCGTGTCGTGCCTATCCCACTTCCAGGCCGTGCCCGGCCTGTCTGAAACCGTGCCCATGCTAGTGCCGTGCCACAATTAAATGTGTCATGCCGCACTGCTGGCCCCCTGCTAGCCCGACCTGTTTGACACCTCTACATACTATGCTTCACTTGCTTGCTTTGCAAAGAAAATGCAGAATTGGCAATTGGGTTATGAACGGATTGGTACTTGGAGGGTTCTTAGTATAGGCCAATGTGATCGGATTTTGGGTCTCCGATACCGTTGTTTACCAATGTATTTGTTGTTGCCGTCTAATATTGCCTAATATATGATTGTATCACTGATACCGTTAATATGCAAGTGATTTACAGGTAGATTTGGCAAACATTTAGCAAAGCTTAGATGTCTCTGGCACTCAATTTTGCAACCGAGGCTTAATTTTCATTCTTCCTCAGTAACTGTCCCTTATGTGTTTAGACTGACATAACCAAATTTCTGGGGGATAGGAACATAATGTGTAAGTGATGGAAAGCACCATACTTTCCGTATAAATTGTAGGCAAAATACTGCATAGTACTGTGCCTATTGTGAAAAGCATTGTCCTCTAAGCGTTATTTGTGTTCGATGTCATGATCTATTAATCAATGTCTTTGTGGGTCATATTCGTGATATTAGATGCTTCATGGGAATATAAAGAAGGATTTACTATTTTACTTGAAGGAAAGCTTCGCGATGGTTTATGTGGCTTATAAGCTTACATATCTTGCAGAGAACTTCTGGACTTGATGCAAGCTGGAACCCTGGAACCAGAAGTAGCATTTCTCAACGCATCACTTGTAGGATTCCTTTACCTGCCTTATATGCCGTGTTCTCATTATTTGTTTTGGTGCGGTGCGGTGCGGTGTGGTGCTCCACTAAGCTTACCTTCAAGGAACTTTATCTAACACTACTTTAACAATCACGACAGATCCCAGATGTTTTCCCTGTTCTAGCAGCTGCACATAAGACGCTTCTGGCCAAGTCCCGGGAGTCCTTGACAACTCGCACTCTTCATTCGGAGCTTGTTTACAACTATTCAGGCTCTAACCATGTAATTTCTGTGTGCATTTAACTTCAGTTTGTATTTTAATCTTCACCATTTCAAGGGATTCACTTCTATTCTTCGATTATTACAGATTACAGAATCATTCAAAAGGTGTGGGATTTCTGAAAGCTCAACTTACGTTCTTGTGGCTCGTTTTGGTTCTTATGTCGATGAGGTGAGAATAATGGTGCAGTGTTTCTTTGACTGTCCAGTAGAATTTACTAGTTGGCTAGCCCAGTATAAGATTTAAATTCCCATTCTTATACTAGATGAAATCCATTGAGGAGCTTCTCAAGGGTAAAGAGATTGATTTGGAGGAATTGCTAGGAAGAGCAAACCAAGCCCAGATACAGAAGGTTTGTGGATATTTTCAATAGCTTGCTTTGGGTGGAAGTTTGAAATGCCATGTCTGCTTGACCTCTTGCTTAACAGATGAAAATCTTCGATTCTCTATTTCAGCACTACAAAATACCTGGTCCAGAACTGGGAATATCTTCTCTTGCAGATGCTATTACATGTAGGATTGCTGCCCGCGATGCCTTGTGACGTAGAAAAATTTAGCTATTTATTTCGGGATTCAGCCCATCTGTATCATTTGTATGCCCGTCTTGGCACCATGTTTTTCTGGCATACAAATCTAGAAGCATTGATGAAGGTTGTAATGTGACAATGGATACAGTAGAGGAGCAGGGTTATCGCTGGCGTATCGAATCTTGTTGGACTTGATTCCAAAGTCAAACCATGTTAAAAAGTAAGCTTGATTATGAAATAATAAGGAAAACGTGTTGGACTGTTCCAATGGAAGCAGCCACAAAGTTTGACTTTGGAGTTCCGTGATTGTATTTGTGATATGAGTTGGAGATTCAGAGTGATCCAAATCTCTGACTCCTTCCCTATCTTGTATCCTATATATAGTTGTGTTTGTATAGAGAAAAGTGTGGGGAAAAAAGTGAGCAGAGGAGAGACATGAGAAAGAGGAGTCCCTTCGGGGGAACTCCCCCACCACCAGTGGGAAATAGAGAGAAAAGAGAGTTGTGAGAGTGTGAGGTTGCATTGGATGATTTGTGTATTCTCCTCCCTAATTTCATAGGAAAATCCGCTGCCTGTGGATGTACCCGTTCTTTGGGGAACCACGTAAAATCTGTGTTCTCTCTATGTTTGAGTGTGTGTGTTCGTAGTCGCTTCCGATTTCTAACAAACCAGAGTCCAGTGAAAATGAATTCTGAATGGAGTTTTTTTGTGAGTCTCTTTTTGGTTTCTTTTTCTTGTTCTGGTAAGTGGGTTGGGTTGGGTCCTGATTATTTGATCATGGAGAATGTAGTGATAAACTTCATTTTGGTGTTGGCTTTAAGGGATTGCTGCCTTGTATGATTGCCTTAACAGTCGGTACTTTTCAAAGCAGAGAAATCTGCTGCTGCACTGAACAGTTCTTTTTCTATTGTCATAAGTCAATTGATAAGTTGAATGTAAAAGGAACGAGCCGTACAATTGACGCCCCCTCAAATCTTGCCTTGCACACCACCTATGGTAATGCAAGCCTATGAAGCCTTTCCTTCAGCTGGTTTTGGCTAGAAAAGATATGTAGAAAGCTATACAAGATTGTTAGACTTTTTGAGCTTCCTTCTTGTTCCCACCTATTCAATTCTCGCCAGCAACAAGTAGACTGGCGGTGGAGCATTCGTTGGCGGAGGTTGCACCTGCAACAAGACTTGCTGTGATACACCAACGCTCGGTGGATTGGCAAAAACGTATGAATGGTTGGTCCCTCGCGTACCATGCCGCGGGTCTGGAGCCTGAATGTTCTCGTGTCATTGGTAGTGCTCTCTTAGTTCCGTAGATTAAGCTTTTTCTATACAGCATTTCCTGCTGCTGGTAGATTCATGTTTTTTTTTTTTTTTTTTTTAAATACCGGTTCCACTAAACTTAAAGGAGTAGACAAGTTGTTACCGTTAACGTATAGTCAAGTTGTTTTCACTAAACTAAAGGAGTGGACAAGTTGTAGAAGACGGGAGATGGTGCTATGCGGGTGGTGCACAACACCATTTGAGCCATCCGTTTGGCAATCTAACAGTTCAAATATCATCTTAGCAATGAACGGATTGGATGCTAAATGGTGGAGATGAAATTTGAATTGTTGAATTGCTGAACGAACGGCTAGGATGGCGCACAGCACGGTGCTGTGCACCACGCGCACAGCACCATCCCCCGGCTCGAAAAAAATGAAGAGAAACAAAATCTTTTGGGTTAAAAAGTTCAGTGGAAACAACTTTACTAAAGGCAAGAAGTTGTAGAGAAAAAAATACAAGGGAAACAAGGCCATCACCATTTGAATTCATCTAGTGTCAATAAGAAGCCAAACAACTAGCACGTATTGGATTTTTTCATGCATAATTTGGATACTCCTCCCACAACACATAATTTAGGGTACATTATAACTCTGCAAACATTCCCTTCTGTAAATAAGAACACTCAAGAAATCAATCAAGCTTGTGACAATATTATTTGGGTCTCATCTGAGATTCACACTGTACAATACTAATTGGTCATGGGCAATACCCGTTTTACCCGTTATGGGTACGGGTGAAGTTATAACTTAGGTTAATATAGAGAAAATAGCGGGCCTTACCTTATATATTACTTAGCCTTTACATATGTTTTCAAATGTGAAATTTCACAATCTCTTCCACCTAAGATTGCAAGTTGCAACGTTGTCGTTGCGCCCTATGATCCAACAACATTCTCCCACCGAGTAATGTGGGACAAGTACCCGCTTAAGCATGTTAAGCTCCTCATTTGTCGAGCCAGTTAAGAACGTCAAGCACCTGAAGCTCCTCACTTGTTGGATCCACCTAAGCATGTTTCCTCGCGGGACCTGCCCCACGCTTTCAATTGGTACAAGTTTTGATGCCACCTGTGACGGTCCGCGCTAACTGACCTCCTAACTCTTAGCCTTAATCACGTGACTCAAAAGCTATAACTCAATTTAGGGGTTGTTCGGTTAAAAAATTAAGCCTGGCTTATTGGCTTATCCTAGAAAAAGCCAAGGTCCGCACCCAGGGTGGGAAAGGATGTTGACGGGCTTTTTGATAGTTTTGACTCCTCATACCAACAAAATTACTATAATGCCCTTACACAATAATTACAATACAATTGAATGTTTCCATTTTCCAAACAAAGGAAAAACCCACCTACCCCGTGAAAAACGAAAAAGAAAAGAAACCCACCGACCCCACTCCCCATTTGGCATATACACCAAACCAATTTCCATACACACATCAACATTTCAGCAAATCAACTGAAGGTCAACTAGAAGTTCATTGCCACTCACATTTCTTGCCTCATCTCTACGCAATTTTGGTTATCCAACTTTATTACCACTTCTTCGTAGTCTATGAAGTGCTCTCCTAATATTATTCCTCACGTCATTCATTTCTGGAACATTATCTTGGTCAACAATGTTGCCCCTTTCGTCCAATCTGTCCTCCAACTCCGGGTCCTCATCTGGCAAGTCCTCGAACGCATACTCATAGGCCGAGCTTACTGCTTACTTCCAAAAACCTCGCCTTCAAATATGTTGCGACACCCCAAGCGTAGGGCTAGGTTGTCGATAGCATAATAACTGGAAAGTCCGGGATCGTACCCATAGAGAATCGAAAATAGCTTATTTGGATTGTAAGGTTTATATGGTGGGAATCCGGCGTTTAAGACGACCAACTTGGTTTTTCTTTAAACGGTGGACATGCCAAAACGAAAGACTAGAAATGGGCTTAATAAACTTAAAAGAGGCAAGTCTAAGAATCATCCATCCCTTGACAAAGGCCGCTACCGGTTCTCGATTATAACTCAAGCAAGAGTCACGACCGTGTGCTTACGCCCGGAAGATTTAGCTTTAACGATTACGTTTATCAAAAGATGTGATTAACCAGAATTAAATCAACCTATTTTTGCTAATGCATCTAACACATAGGAGGCCACGAGCCCTCAATATGCTGCTTGTCAAGACCGCTTGTCTAAACAACATACCAAGGAGTTAACATCCCTCGCTTAGACCAAAATGGCTAAGTTAGTTTGATTCCGAAAACCATGATTTTAAGCCCGAATGTTTGAGAATCAAATAACCACCTAAATCATTGGGAAAGAGTAACCCAAGACTTAGCCAAGAAACTACTCACACATAACTAAAGCACAAAATAAAGCATAAAAACGAGGCATGATTTTAACCGATGAAACCAAAAACAAACTTGATATTAAGGAAGATCCAAACCATACGAACAACTTTAATAAACGGAAAATTAATGAACAACAATTACCTTAAGAAGTTCTTGAATAATTAAACTAAGAAAGCTTGAGAAAAGCTATGAAGAACTAACCTAGAGCACAAAGTAGATTTTTAACTAAAGTGAGGGAGAAGAGAATTTATACAACTCATCTTCTCTCCCAACAAATATCCTATAAACATACTATAAGTAGCAAGTATTCCATAAATGGAAGGTCCAAAAAGCAACAAATATCTGGCCGAAGGCTCGTAGTATTGATACAAAATATGGAAAGTATCGATACCACTTTGCTAAGTTGAAATGGCCAATTTCCCCGTAAAGCTCCCGTATCGATACGGATTAAGGCCGTATTGATACAATATCCTCTGCCTTCCCACGAAGCTAATTCGTATCGATACAGATTAAGGCTGTATTGATACTAGGAGGTTATCTCTAGTCTTCAGGCCAGCAACTTCCACAGCTCTACAGCACCTTATTTTCATTCTCTAAACTTAAGTAAAGACTACATTTTAAACCTTTCTTTTACCTTTTCTATACTTTAATTTATTTAATGAAAATAAGAAAGTACCCCCCATTTGGAAACAATGACATTACTAGAATTTCAAGATTATAATTAAATCAAAATGTCAACCCACCACTTTTAGTACAAAACAGAAAACTGCACATTTTTCTCAAGAGAAAATGGCTCAAAACATGACCTTGGTCGTCAAATAAAACCTTGCAACTTTGTAATTACTCTTAGAAAAATTCATGGATCAATTACCGCAATTTTTTATCTCGAAGATCGATATTTTTCCGGAAAGTCATTTTTCCATACTTAAATAGATTTTAAGGGGCCGACAGGATCTTCGGGTACTTTGAAGCACTCGGGTCATCCATGGTGTCAAAATGCGCCTTATTAGGACGTTTTACCTGTAACACTAAACAAACTACCTTACGAGTAATATCAAATAAAAGCTAAATAAACGTAAGTTAAACTAATATAAAACGGGACTAGCCGCACCAAATATCTGCAATATTGGGTGCTCATCACTTACAGGAGCGAAGAAGCTATCAGGTTCTCTATCCCTACGGATGTAATTATGAATTGCCATCGACGCCAACACCAGGTCCACCTGTGTTGGCATTTCATATCACGGCATGAGGGCTAGGAAACCAAACCTATTTTTCCAAACGCCAAACGTCCTTTCAATGATACTCCTAAGCGATGAGTGTGCCCTATTGAAGTGCTCTCTATCATCGCGAGGTCGACGCTGCCCTGTCTAAATTCAGCCTGATGGTACCTAAACCCTTTGTAGGGAGCAAGAAAGCCTGGCCTGTTGGGATTACCAGCATCCACTAGGTAGTATTTTCCTGTGCAAGTCGTACACCAACATTTTTAGAAGTTGGAACAATGTAATATATAAAAAGAATCATACAAAACTCCTATACGGCGTAAATGGAGCTAAATTATTATCTGGTTCTGATTGAGGGAAACGATATCTTGGATTCAAGACACATCGCTTGAATATGCTATCATCCTGATAGATCCCCTCCCATCCAGCTGATGCAAACACGAAAGTAAGGTAGAAATTGCAGACAACCATTATATTTTGGGTGGCATAACCCTTCCATGAAAAGAACCTCTTCTTGTCTTCCTTCTTCCTGCATTTTATCATAACATGGGTCTCATCTATATCCCCAATACAATTTCCCTGCACCAATACAAAAAGTGTAAACTGATTCACTGACCCTCATTTTGTGCAAAGACACGCTATCCTAACATTACCCAAACACAATGAAACATGAAAGATAACTCACCTTGACTGGTTTATAGAAGTCGCATCTATCTAAGTACTTATAAGTCTCATCTTGCCGTCTCGTTGGCTTTAACTTATCAACAGTGAAACCTCTCCTCATGCACGCCAATATCTTGTGCACATGTCTACTCACAATGTCTCCCAAGTGCTGAAACCTCTCCTGTGTTCTCCGGTTTGAGTGGCCCCTAAATAGATACATGAACATTGCAAAACTCTTGAAGTCGTCAACTCCATCAATTTTCATTCGAGAAGAACTCCACCCATAGGTTCCTTGAAATTCTTGGACTATTTTTGCAAATGTGTCTGCTACGCCATCAATTTTGAACATAAATAATAATCATTTTCGATAAATAAAATCATTACTAAAGTACCGATAATACCCAAATGACACTTTTTCCACTGTTCTTAAAGTTAAGTTCAAAAGTTACAATTCTGGCTCAAGGCCCCAAGTTGTTAAAAGACTAAAATTGTTTTACAGTTTACAGTAATTATTCTTCCAAATACTTCTTTCAAATCAGATACAAACGATCGCCTCTTTAATACCTTCGAAAAACATGGTCAATGAACACGACATGCACGCCTTGCCAACTTCCTTGCTTTGTACCTGAAAATGATAGGTTGAGCTACACTAGCCCAGTAGAGAAATCTACACTCAAGTCATATATAAATGCGATGCAGAATGCAATAAGAGTGAATGAGTTTCAACAAACGAACATGAAATCAAAAGGTCTACCACAACGAACAGACGGACTAAGACTGCGGGATCCTGGGGACTTCTTATAGATGTCCCTAATAGTTCATACATCAACTAGAAGCAGCATCAAACTCACATCAATCTAAATATCCTCGACAATTTCTCAACCATTTTATGACTGCTCAAATGAATACCACAAATAATCTCATCATTCAATACCGATGTCATCATGCCTCTTTTTGATTACCAAAGTAGTTTAGAGAAATCTCAAGACCATTACAGGTCAAGCTCTGTTGATTCGAGTTAGAATACCGGAGTCTATTGATTTGTGTCCAAATACCGGATCCGTTGATTCGCTCAAAAATCCCTCAAAAATCCTCTTTTAAAAAAAAACTCAAATTTCTTTCTTTAATAAAACTTTGATAGAATCAACCATTCATTTCCTTTTTCAACAGCCACAGTCTCAAGTAACAAATAGTCCAAACAACAACCCAAATTCTCAAAGTCAATCATAATTTTCTTCATCATGCGAGACATTCAACTATGTTACCACCCTTTGCGTCACAGTAAATTTTCTCCACCTGGGTTTCCGCATTACCACACATTGCGTTGCAGGCCCTCTAAAGTCTCCGCAATATCACACCTTACATTGCAGGACCCTCAATTCAAAATTATCAACTCACACATACACATATGCGTTGTCAATCTGTATACAAGAAGACAACATTTTCCAAAGTCACATTCTTTCATTCATCATCACATAATGTATTGCAAACTCATAAAAAAATCTCATTGTACATTGGTAAATACTATAAGTTCACGCTATTCCTCAAAGTCAATCATGTTGTCCTTTGTAGCGCACCAATCCCACAATGACTCCACGATACACAATCCGCTAGGCTCTAACCGAGAATCTTATCGTACGTGTGTCAAAGGAACCTAAGGAGCTCAACAAGACGAGGCACGAGGATATAACAAGACGAGGCACGAGGATACGAGTCACAACACTATCCATCGGATCACTAGATAAGCTCATGTCTACTCATAACACACACCACTTTGTCCCTTATAGCCCATGGTACTCCTACTGACTTTACGGTACATTTTTCCAACCAACGTCGTTGATATTATGCTCTAATGAGTGCTAAGAGATAAGATCAAATAATGAATCATTAGGACATAAGCAATCAAGCTCAAGAGTGACTTAAACATGTTCTAATTATATAGGGAATCATAACACGGAACAAGAACACTTTTAGGAATAGACAAAGACATCGGCAAACTGACACACCTCTACTCAAATGATTATAACTTTCTATGTACTAATGTTTTTAAGGTAATTCCGGTGGCAAATGAAATCTGACTTCAAGATGTTCGAATCGATATAAAATTTGCATGAATCGGATATCGGATGAGGAAGTTAAGACCGTTTGAAATTAGGCTGAAACTCAGAAAATAAGCAAAATTTCCAAGAGGGGAAGGATCGATCCCTCCTCTCATGGGGATCGATCCCCCAAGGGAAAAATCCAAATTTTGAATGAGGGATCAATCCCTCTTGCTTAGGAATCGATCCCTAGGTATTTTGGGCGATTTCTGCAGATTTTGACAGCATTTCAAATGAACGAAGGAGGACGATCAAAGCTTGATTAAAATATGAAATCAACTTATAAACATATAAAGTGAGTAAGAAATCTCTACCTCAAGCTTCCAAGGCCGAAACCCAAGATCCACTAGCGAGCCCTTGCTTTTAAACTCAAAATCCTCCATGAATACTCCTCTCCGAGCTCTATCCAACGAATCACGAGCTTGAAATCACATCTAGAAGGTGGAACGGAGGTTGATAACCATGGGTTTTGAGTTTTGGGGTAAAGTTTTGTGAGAGAGAGAGAGAGGGGGGGAGGACTTTTATCTCCTACCACACCCCCCCTTTTATACTAGCACTCAACTCAATCACACTCACACTCACTCAAATAACAATCCTATCATTTAAACCCTAAATCAATTTAACTCACAATTTTTCCATTTATTCAGTATTCTAGCATTTATAAAACCTTTAAACCATTTTCAAAAAATACGGGTCTCTACAGTGTCTTTGGGCATGCAAAGTTCAAGTTGAAACCTCTCATCATGAGTATTCATTAGGTCATGTGCTTGCGACCTTAAAGTGATACAATAAGAATGCCCCAAGCGTAGGGCTAGGTCGGTTGAAAGCATAATAATACCCGGAAGTCCGGGGTCGAATCCACAGGGAGCGCATCCATAACTTGTTTCAGAGATTAGCTTGCGGGGAGTTTTGGCGTTAGGACCGCCAACCTTTAGTTTGGCTTTGAGACGGCCAACTCTTGAGTGATGAAATTTCTCTCTGCCTCCTAATTTGATTAAAAACGAAGTTTGACTAGAAATTTGAGGCGGCAAGGTCTAGGGGTTCAAACTACCCACGACTTAGCCGTTTAACGGTTCTCTTGGATAACTCAAGTGAGAGTCGAAGTCAATCGCTCTCACTCGGAGGATTTAGCAGTGAAATCAAATGCAACGTATAAAAGGAGCCTGAAAATGGATCGAGACTCATTTAATCATTTTATCAAACACATGGAGTGCCATGGTTCCAAGCATCGTGCGTGCCAAGTGAGCTTGTCAACGCACGATCAAGGAAGTTAACAACTACAAGCTTTGATCGAAAATATGAGTGTCTATCCATCCACAAACCGAAATATAGCTCTAGAACAAGAGAACCCATTAAAACAACTAAACCATGGGGTAGAGATCACCCCATGACCGAGCCTATTCGACTACTCACTCATATTCGAAGAACAAGACATAAGCATAAAAAGGGAAATGTGATTCATGGACGAAAATGAAAATAAACTTAAGATTAATGAAGATCTCAACAATACGAACAACTTTAATAAAAGTGAAATACCTCAAAACCCAAGTAATCAACCCCTTTTGTAGAGAGATTGAGAAGATCAGATGAGAGGAGGTAGAGAGAGAAAGCTCTAGGTTTTTAGAAGTGAAAGATCTGGCTAAAAATGGCCTAAAGATCTATTTATATGCCCCAAACATCGGGGTACAAAAGTCTAAACTACCCCTGGAATGTCCAAAAGTCGAGTACAAAAATCTGCAGAAACTTCCAGGCGCTACGGGTAGGACCATTTTTGGGCTACGGGTAGCGGTCTTGTTTTGCAATTTTGACACAGCTACTGATCACTGGCTACGGGTAGAACCATTTTTGGGCTACGGGTAGCGGTCTTGTTTTGCAATTTTGACACAGCTACTGATCACTGGCTACGGGTAGGACCATTTTGGGCTACGGGTAGCGGCTGGACAATTTTGATATTTCCTTTGTTTCTTTAGCCTTTCCATGCCCGTTGGCCTTCCGTTGTCCCGCACACCCTCCGAAGCTACTATTCATCATTCTTGGGACTCGGTGGTGGAGTGCCACGTGCCCTCGGGTGTACGGATACCCTTAGAGTTGATCCATGGCGTCAAAACACGCCTTATTCACGCTATTTACCTGAAAACGACAAAAACACACCTTCCGCGCAATATCGTTCAAATCAAGCAAGTTGTGCGCATGTGTGTGACAAAAATGAGAGAGATAAGCCCTATTATTTACAATATTGAGGGCTTATCATCATGCAAACAAGCTTTACCTGACAAGGGGCACGTGCGGAACGGTAGCCTTTGCGGCCTACGTAGGATTTGTATGACATACAACAATGCTATGGTCGCCAAGTCAACCAACAATTCGTCCTCTGCAATTTCGACATAAAATTCATCGGCCGGGATCAAGTACCCAGAGTCAGCGTCATAGTTAAACACATTGCTGCTTGAACCGGCATTTCCATTGTTGTTGTTCATCCACTCCCAATTGTCATATCTGGGCTAGGGCGTAGTTCCATGACCTCTACTGTTGTGACTTTGTCGAAAGTCAGAAAATGCATGCAAGTGAGGCAAATAATTGTATTGCTCCACAAATTATTTGAACACGTGGAACATTGTCACTTGATCCTGCATCGCCTTGCCTGATAGTGGCAAACCTATTCACCCATGGCATGTTCACGTACCCCTTGCCATTTTGGTATAGCTTGTACGATTATTGATATGCTCTAGGATAATTAAAGTTGGGAAGTTCATTCCCTCCATTCCCAGAGTTAAAGTTGGGATAATTTTTCGGGTAAACTCCAGTTTCCAATAACCTCGTAAAACTACCAAGGTCGAACGTCCCCCTTCCGCTGTCATCTGCACTCCCAGAGTTCCCCCAACTTGGATTATCCATGACCTCTACGAACAAATACAATCCATTGTTGAAGAATAAAATTTCACTTTAACTATTGTCATGAAATGATGGTACAATTTAAAATTTTTGGAAATACGATGATTTGCAGAAAAAAAAAATGCAAATTTGATCTAGCACATTTGCAAATGCCCGAGAAAAGTCATCAATCCCAGAGCTTTATTCGTGCAAGCTATTCGTATTTGTATTTTGTCCATTTACAACAAGCTAGATATTTTTTTCGCAAAAGAACTGTTATCCCGCAAAACCAAAAGAGTTAAGACATGGTAATTGCTACGCTACTCTAGCCAGTCGAATGAGAAAGGGGAGTGGAAATGAAATTGATTTAAGAAAAACTGCTAGCTCCAATCTCGGCATCAAGACTGCTTTCTTTCACCTGAGGAATGAGCTAAACAAGACATATTGTGATTAACCTTTCGAATAGGATACAGAATACATTTTTAACACTATGTTTGGAGACTGAACATCTTCATACGATTTTTTACACTATTGCCCATTACGAAAATAAAAGAATCGATTAACATGTGATAATTTAACCATAACAAGAAAAATGTATACCAAGTTGAACTCAATTAAAAGGCCCAGTTCCCATCTTGACTTCTACTGTTGACGATATCCGTGGATGTATGGACTAATATCCTCTAAAAATATATTACCAAACACAATTCATAACGATCCATCCAATGTAGCAAAACACGATTGTCACATATTTAAGTATACATGAAAATTCAACCATGATAGTATGGGTGCTAACGCCACAACCTTGCCTTCCAATAAGGTTGAAAACCCCAAGCGTAGGGCTAGATCATCGATAGCATAATAACCGATAAGATCGGGATCGTGTCCACAGAGAATCGAAAATAGCTTAATAGGATTGTAGGTTTTATATGATGGATTGCGGCGTTTAAGACAGCCAACTTAGTTTTGCTTTGGAAGTGGAAATATTAAGGAGAAAGACTAGAAATGTGCTTAATGAACTAAAAGAAGCAAGTTTAGGGATCATCTTTCTCTTGACAAAGGCCGTTATCGGTTCTCGATTATAACTCAAGCGAGAGTCACGACCGCGTGCTCACGCTCGGAAGATTTAGCTTTAAAGACTATGTTTATCAAAAGATGTGATTAATCGAAACTAAACCAACTTATTTTTGCTAATGTATCTAATACATAGGAGGTCACGAGCCCTCGGTATGCCACTTGCCAAGACTGCCTGACTAAACAACATGTCAAGGAGTTAACACCCCTATCTTAGACTAAAATGGCTAGGTTAATTTAATCCCGAAAACCATGATTTTAAGCCCGAAGGTTTCAGAACTAAATAACCACCTAAGTCATTGGGATAGATTAGCCCAAGACTTAGCCAAAAGACTACTCAACCATAGTTAAAAGACTAGACATGGTTAGAAAATGGAGCAAAAGATTTAACCGAAGACAACGAAAATAAACTTGACTTATGCAAAGATCCAAAGCATAACAACAACATTAATAAACGAGAAATTAACATAAGACAAATAATTACTTGAGTTATTAAGAAATTAAACTTGAACAATATTGGAGATCTCTCCTAGAGAGCGAACTAAAAACTAGAATATAAAGTAGAATCCTTGTAAAGTGAGAGAAATATGAGTTTTATACAAAAACATCCTCTCTCTATAAGAAATATCCCAAAAGTATACTACTAATAGAAAATTTTCATAAATGGAAGGTTGAAAAACTACAAAAATTTACCCGAAAGCCATAAGTATCGATATCCCTCATTAATAGTTATCGATACTCTTACGTCTGGACAACTTCCGGATCAAAATGGAACAAAAGTTATTGATACCCTTGTGGAAGGTATCGATGACAATCTGCAAAACTACAAATTTCAGGTTGAGGCTTCCGCTTCAGCAAACAGCTCCCAGCAACTTCACAGCTCCTCAACATCTTATTTTCATTTTTTAAACTTAAGTAAAGACTACATTTTAAACATTTCTTTTTACCTTTTTTATACTTTAATTTATTTAATTGTCACAACCCCGACTCTAGAAACTTTGTCGAGTCATCATGACCGGCCGATGCGTCCTAACGCTCATCCAGACCTCTTTTTCATAAATAAATTTAAAGACAATGGTTTAAGAAAGACATAACTGTTTTATTTCAAAACACTTATTACAAAACATAATTAAGTTTTATTACAAAACCCAAGTCTTCTGAAAAGAGAATATTTTTACATTATCTACGCAAAAGTACAACAAGCATGTCTCAGGGCAGCAGCAACTCCTTCTCTATTCTTCATTATCTGTGAAAAATATTAATTTTCATAAGCCGAATGCTCGTGTGAGATACAAATACCAAAGTTGCACGTTTTATACCATGGAAACAATTCTTAACTTATATGCTTGCATAATCTGAAACAAATAATCTTATGATGTTCATCCAACAGCTTAAGCTTTCTGTAGGGGAGTGACCCCTCTTGTTGTGTGAAATGATCAAGTCACTGGCCACTAGGGCCCTATTATTTCCGTCCGTATAACTCCCTTCTGTGTTATGGTATCTTTTCAAGCGTCTCCCAAACTCGAGACAACCGTCTGGATGCATTAATTGGTCATCTCCGTTGTCTGACCGCTTTCATTTTCTAAGCTTGAACTTTATGGCGTCATCACCTTTGTCTGACGTGCTTCTAATCTTTAACATGAAAAATGTATCATATCTTTTCCCATGGCATATCTTAAATAAAATTGTAATCTTTTTTCAACATAAAATCATGCTACTTATATAGAGAAAAATCATGTAACTAAAGTATAAGTATCTCACCTTGGAACTTGAGAATGTAGTGAAGACTCAACTTGTACCCTTACTGTCTGCTGAACTAAAGTAGTATATGCTAATACTACCAGTAGCATATATATTTTTTTGCCGTACCAAAAGTAGTTTGTCTACTTCCTATTTCTGTGACATGCACATAGAGTATTACCTCTATTTATAGGCTTTCTTAGTTAGCCCAATTCTGACACTTAACCTGTCCAGGTGTCACGGAAGCTTGAGGCGGTAAAACTATAAGCATGATGTGTAAAAATTATACCTATGATGTGTTGAACTAGAAGAATGTGGTAACCTTCTCTTTTATTCCTTTTATCCTCCGGAACTACGTAGAATTTCCAAGTTTCGTACATATTATACATATATGTTCTAGTTATGGTAGTTATCATCTTTCAAGTAAATTATCTATTGTGCGTACATACATTATATAAAAGAAATGTTTTCAATTTTGTTCTAGACTAAAACTAAATAATTTTACGTGTTGAACATTGTCTTCACTTTTAGTCGAGTCACGCATGTATTTTTGGTCGGAGAGTTACATATTTAATGAAAATAAGAAAGTACCTTCCATTTGGAAACAATGACACTACTGTGGGCACGAGCCCAATCCCGAATTTTGTTGTTTAAAAACATTTTGGATGCGGCCCTCTTTGGAAAGCGCGGCGAGATACTTCGATTCAGAGTCGCCACTTGGGTTTTAGCAGAAGAATACCCAAGGAACCGAACTCGAAAACGCTTTGCTACGTTTGTTTGATTTTGAAAAAGGCGTGGACTGGTCCGTCGTTACCTTCGATATCTGAGGTTTCGGGAGCCAGGTTATGAGAGGAGAAGGGTTTTACGTCACCCCTCTCGCCCAATCCGGAGGTCGGTCTCTACTCAGGCATTTTGTAAAACGTTTTGCATTTCTCTCTCGTTTGATCATTTTTTAGCCAGTTAGGGCGGGGGAACAGATAATGGGGATTAAAATTGTAACAGTTTGCAGTTTATGTGACAAAATGCTTGTGGATGACGATTTGCTTGAATTGGATGGACATAAGAACATAGATTGAGAACAAGCACTGTGAACAGTTTCAATGAGATGGTGTACGCTGTTTTTCAGGTGCGTGAACAGGCAACACACTGACATGCAATGGCCAAGCCTCTGCACGCCACCATACCCTGCGCACGCCACCCTAAAACTGGCGTACACTACCCTATTTCGTTCACAGTTCTTGCTTTCAAACCTCTGGGCTCTGGAATGGACCAGCGCACACCCAGGACAAACCACGCAGTTTATAAGACAGTCATATTTACAGATACAAGTACAAAAAATGGCCTGGAGCCATAAAGATAGACGAGCAGCCCCATAAACAGAGTGGGGGAACAATAAAAGGCCAGGATTGAACTATGATGTAAGGGCCAGGCACTGAGCCTTAGCCAACATGCCGTACGCCACCATTGATGGGTCGTACGCCAAGTTTGCCTGGTTCAGTGTTTGGCTTTACATCATCTGGGCTCTGGAACATGACCAGAAGTAGCCCAGAGGCCCTCTAAAGCAAGAAAGAGACAGCTATTGAAAGTTATAGCTATGCAGTTCTAAAATACAGAAAGCACTAAACTGGTTTTTAGCATGTCATAAGGTGATGAACATAAGATATTGACAAGAAACAGACGATCCATGATCCCCACACCAGTAATGCACATATCACCATTGCTGGCGTACGACGTGTATGTACTGGCGTGCGCCATGTTTTGTCTTGCACGACTGTTTTATTTTTCCAGTTTAAGGCCAGGACTAGTATTGGTTACTAGCCTGAACCTTTCTGGTTCCCCTCAGGGGTCAAGAACATAAAGAACCACAAAAGTGGTATACCTTTGGGTGGAGGTAGATGGATGGTTTTGGTGCCTTGAAAATGGAGGCTTGGATGGCTTGAACAACAATGGTGTGTGAGAACAGGTTGCTCTTCTTTCAATGGGAGAGAGAGAGAGAGAGAGAGAGGGGGGTGGGGGGGGGGGGGGGGGGGGGGAAGAAACTTGAATGCTTTTAATGGAACCAACCCCTTGCAAATGAATGCAAGGGGGGTATTTATAGGGGGATAGTAGACTGAGAGGAGGGTAGTCAGGTGTGGTTTGGGGCTAGTTGAGTTAAGGAGGGGGGAGTCTCATGCATTAAATGCATGAGACTAGGTGATGGCTTGTGTAGGAGAGAAAGGGGGACGTCCTCTCCAGAAACAATGATCAGGAGGCTCCCCGCCGTACTGGGGCGGTTACCAAGTCTCGAGCACGTGACAGAAAAACGGTGAATTGACAGGCCTTGACCATGCGTACGCCATCTATGTGCCTACGTGAGCCAATCAAACTTAGTCAACGGTCGATGACTGACACGTGGAAGTGTACTGGCGCACGCCAAGTGAAAGCTGGCGTAAGCAAGTAGGGTTTTGCTGGGGCTTTTCTGGCTCTGGATTTGGAGGGATTGAAATGGGTTTGAAGGAGGAAAGTCCAACGCTCAAAGCTCAAGACCTTCCATCGACCTAAAATGTTCTCGACCTTTCATCATCATCGGGGCAACAAAGACAGTAAATAACCAAATCCGGATAGTCTAGAATGGGGTGTCTACAATTACCAGAATTTCAATATTTCAATTATATCAAAATATCAACCCCCACTTTTAGTATAAAATGAAACTGCACGTTTTTCTCTAGAGGAAATGGCTCAAAACATGACTTTACTCTTCAAATAAAACCTTGCAACTTTGTAGCTACTTGTAGAAAAATTCAAGGATCAATTACTGCCATTGTTTATCTTGAAAATCGATACTTTTTAAGAAAGTCATTTTTCCATACTTAGACAGATTTTAAGGGGCCGACAGAGTCTTCAGGTACTTGGAAGCACTTGGTCATGCATGACATTGAAATGCGTCTTATTTACATGTTTTACCTGAAAACACAAAAAACACACCTTACGTGCAATATCGCTATAAAAGCTAAATAAACGCAAGTTAAAACAACATAAAATGGGACTGGTCGCACCAAATATCTACAATGTTGGGTGCTCATCAATGGGATAACAGGGCACACAATCCTAATTTTTCAAGTCCAAAAACACCGACATGGAAAAAATATCAAACATATTGCCGCTACAAATTAAAAACAAACACAGGTGCTAATGTTTCCAGTAATGAAATATTTAAATCTGAGGGGGCGGGTGCCAAGGAGGGAGAGTCTCAGTTGGGTTGCCTTGTCCGCTTGATTGTGCTAACATTGCCTTTGTATGCTCCCGTTGAGCAAAAGCAATTCTCTGTTCATCATTTCGCAAGCCATAGAACACATCCATCTTCATGGGATCACTGGACAAGTAGTCAACAAGCCACCAATAGACCGGGGGAATGGGTTCTTGTTGGAAATACTCCATTTGACCAAGGATATTCATTATGTCCACCATGTTACATCCGTGCTTAATCACGGATTTGTACTGATTCTGCCTCGAAATCATGGTTTCCAAAATGTTAGTCATGGATTGCGAGAGAGCATCTGTCCCGCTTGATGTGCTTCTCCGTTTCGTTCCACTTGAGTTGCAATCGGGATATATGGGCATAGCTCTCGAAAAAGGGGGGGTGTTTGTACTATGTACAGATAAAGGGGGGGAGCATCTGATTTCGGGTTGAGGGGAAGGGGGGTACTTGTTGTACCACAGTTCCAAAAAAGGGGTGGTGGGTGTACCATGTTCGTGTTGAGAACAAGGTGGGGGACTTGTTCTAACATGTTGAGGGAAAGGTGGGGGACTTATTCGAATATGTTGACGAAAAGGGGGGGTGTTTGTGGCAGCATGGTAAGGGAAATGAGAGGTGTTTGTGCCACCATGGTGAGGGACAAATGGGCTGCTATGGTTGCCATGTTGAGGGGAAAAAGGATTGGTTATACCACCATATTGAGGGAAATGGGGGTTGCCAGTACCTTGTTGACTGCAAAAGGGGGTTCCCCAGGTTTTGCTTGTATATTCACTATCAATTTCCTCTTCGTTTTCTATTCCAACCTTGTTGCCCTCACCATCCGTATCAGTTCGGTCGTCATTGTCGGTAGCCAAAGCTCGACGACCATCTGCACCCATACCAAGCTCTCCTTCCGCTCCCGAAGAGCATTGCGGTGAACCGGTGGCTGTAACTTCTTTGAATACCCTTTGCATCAACTCCTCGTGCTCCAACGAATGGTCGCAGAACTTTGCCACAGATTCATTTTGCTAGAGAGATACACCAAAACAGAAATACACATAGCATGACATAGACAAGTTACACATAGAAAACATATTTGTTGTCAATATAATGCAGTGGCAAAAAAGGCAATCGCAAACATGTAAACCATCACTATAATGCAGTGACAATTTTTTTAATGCATTGGCAAATAAAGCAATAAAAGGTTCATCATAATGGCAAGGTAACTTCATGATAGAGTTCACATAATACATTCACATAATTAAAGTAAAAAATGTAATTTGAGAAGTATAATTCTATGCTAAAACAGAAATGTTTAGGATAGAGTATGACCTGGTCAATTATTTCAACTTGTGAGTGAATAATATTGCATGCATTTTACCATGTTTTTATAACCCCGGGTGAGATGAGAAAGCAAATGACATTCTTGAAAGCCTGAAAAGGCTGCGAAAGGTGAAATGGAAAACAAAAAATCAAGGCCAACACAGTAGACAATCTATTGTCCGATTGCCTTGTTCTTCCTTTTACATAATGGCCCTAGAGCTGAAAATGGGGGCATGGTTCACTATTTGGCATGTGAATTCTGATCCTTGAATACCATTATTGGTCAAAAATATGTAAGGCATGACAAACTTCACTGTTGCCATGTGAAGACTGGACAAAAGTAGCATGCAATCAATGGTTTACCGCAAGGCAAAACAGAAAATAATTTGGCACCATTACTTTAATCAGCAAAAGAAGAGGATAATTGGAGAAACCAGAAAGGGGAAAACATAAAACAACTTCTTATAACATAGAGACCAAAGAAACTAAACTAATTTTACATACACTAGACTGTGGAAGAAAGGAGCAAGAACTTGCAAAATGAATATTTTACCATTGAGAGATTTGTCTTTCCTTACGTTGCTTCACCTTAATTGTTAATTAAGTAAAAGTTCTAATCTGTTGTCATGCACATATGTTATACAAGAAAAACATATAAAAAGTTTCTGGATTGGAGAAAAAGAGTTTAACCAAGTAAAAGTTCTAATCTGTTGTCATGCACATATGTTATGCAAGAAAAATAAATGAATAAAAGCTTCTGGATTGGAGAAAGTGTTTACCGCAATTAGGTTAGCCCAAAAATGGTCAGGTGTTGTAAAAGTACCCGTGACTGGATTCATACCCAAGCGCATTGCACTTCTTCTCGATTCAACTAGTAATATCCATGCCTGCCAATCCCGCTTTAAGACGCCATACTGATTCTTACATTGTTTGAGATTGATCACTTCTCCAGTCCTAGCGCTGATCTCTGTAGCAATGTTGTCAGCGAATTGTCGGAAAGTTGTGTCGTTCCCCTACCCTCAACTTCAATATCCTTTATAGCTAGTTGTAAGAACAGTCTTGTCATATGTGAATCCCAATTAGCTCTTCCGGGTCTGTATGTTCCCGGAGGCACAACCCCAAGGCGATGAGTGCCAGTTGGTGCTACTTTCTTCCCAAGGTTCATCTTGTTACGAAGGGACATCATGTCTTCATGTATATTAAACGAAGCAAAAAATATAACAATCTTAGTGTTTACCATCTGGTATAAATCTAATGTGGCCACAAAATTAAAAGTTACGGAAGATAGAAGGAGACATAAAACATCAAATAAGTATTAATGTTTTCATACTATGCACCTTAAGTCACAAGTCAATTACATAAATTTACATAAGGCACATTACAAGTCAAAAGTCGATTACCAATATTAAAACAAAAGGATCACGAATCCAACTATGGAACTACGTCAACAAGTCAGGTTCATCTAAGCAAACTTAAGATAGAGCAACAACACTTAGACAACACCTATGGCAATCATGACTATCTGAAGTGTCCTCACTGAGTTGAGAATCTCCTGATTTTCAGCCCTAAGGTTTGCGATGGCAGCAATCAACGTAGGGATGACAGTTGAAAGTTCGAAAGGAACACCATGTATCTCATTTGGAAGTGGGACAGAAGCATTGCTCGGAAGAGACTCGTCACACCACCCATTCCATTTTTTGCAAGGTTGGTTGTTGTAGTAGAATATTAGGCTTAGTAAAAAGTATTTGTAGTAACTACATTTATGCTGAATTGGACAAGTTAATGATGAATATATTTTATGTACACTTACTGGGTTATTTGGACACTTAAAGTAACGACGTCCAGGATTCTCCAATGATCGTGAGGTTTTGACAATGCAAAGATCCGGATCCACACCAACCACACACTTGTTGCATCAAACCAGAATTGGAGGAGGACATGTTTGAAGCCATTGATTCTGATTTCTGTTGGCTCCAACTTTTATACAGAAACAAAATTTATATGATTTTTAGATACTTCATTTTTTCTCTCCACACCCCTTTCGCATTTGATGAAACTACAAACACATCAAATGCTATAAGTGACATTTTAGCATCGCTCTCACAAGGGAAAAAATTTGGCAACTGATGTCAAATTTATTTTCTTTGAGTATTTTTTTGGAGTGAGACCCTCATTCTTTGCCAAAACTTGCTAAATTACAAAACAATTAAAGAAATACCTAAGTTTGACATAATGGTTGCAGCCTACATCTGAAAAAAATCTTATTTTCGTATGCCAAATTATCACATAAGCCTTCAGACAAAATTTGACATTCCCATTTGTTAAGCCAAGATTGGAGATGCACCCTCAAACAAAGTTTTAGGTTCTTTTTGCATGATTACTTTTGAAATCAATTTATAACCCAAAGCAGAAAAGGAAAGGAAAAGATTAAAAAAAAAAGTGCTGATTTGTCTAGCATTTTCTTTTCACATGGTCAAAATTCCTCTAATATATTTAAAACCCTCCGTTGCCACAGACAAACATCTATTAAAAAAAAAATTTCCGCCAAGAAGCTTATCCAGAAAAAAATGAAAAAAAAAACTATGTGACAGAAAGAAACATATTTGCAAAAATTATGCGTAACAAACGATGGTTTCACATAGTGTCATTCTCACGGAAATACAAACAAACACAAACATTATATATATGAACTCGGACGAGGGTTTGAGAACTCATTGTCGTGTGTCGTAGGTTGGACGAATACGATCTAAGGGTTTGGAGTGTTGTGTGGCTACGGTAAAAGATAGGGTTAGAGAGAGCCTGAATAAGAACTTTTGCCAGGGTATTTTGGTAATTTTTCCTTCTCCAGGGGGCCTACGTAAGATTAGCTCTGTTTCGTTTTCAGAAAGAATTTTTAGGCTGGCTTATTTAGCCGAACCAGTATGGCCTTTTTAGCCTAATTTGGCGGGAAAACTGGTTTGATTTTTTAGCCGAACAATTCTTAGTAGAAGCTGGTGGGCTTTACCTTATATGTTACTTTAACCTTTACATATGTTTTCAATATGGGATCCCACAATGAGCATGGAATTTGGGCATCGGATATAGAAGGAGCACCACCGATCTGAGCCCGATCGGTTGCGATCGCTGACTACATGAATGGGTTCAGATTGTAAAAAATGATTATTTCGCGTCGCATAAAAAATTACATTATAGATAATCATAGGAAAGAATCTAGATTCTTACTTAGGAGTCCCTAAACTCATTTGGACCCAACTCAAAGGGTTGGGCTCCACTTTAATTTTGGCCCAAAGTCACTAAAACGCTCTTGAACAAAATTCTACTCCCTCCGTCCCATTTTCATCGTCCTTTTTTAATGTTCGTGTCAGTTTTTAATCGCTTATATCTTCTAATGTGAATCTCCAAAATATGCAATATGTAATTATTTGATAGATTTCAATTTGTTCTATAATACAAAGATGTCAAAATCATGAAAAATATTGTAGATTGAAAGATATACGCAACAGACACAAAATTGACAAAATGAATAATGAACAGTGAAAATGGGACGGAGGGAGTACTATTTTTCAGTTTACGTTGACATCTAAGACCTTGTTCGGTTAAGGATATTGGATTTTGGATTCTAATTATTATTATATATTTTTTAATCATTACTTTCATTTTTTTTCTCTATCTCTCTTTAATAATTACTCTATTTCTCTCTACAATTATTACTCTATTTCTCTCTATAATAATTACTCTATTTCTCTCTACAATCATTACCTACCTATCTAAATCCAAAATCCTAAAACGAGTGGGGTCTAACTGCCTATCTAGTTTATTGGATAAAAAAAGCACAGAATTACGCACACACTTAGGGTAATAAAAAATGCACGCTCACATATATGGCGCACTGTAACATGGGTGTCCTTTCGGTGGCTTTCAGACCTTTTGGATTATTGCAACTTGACAGAGTTACTCCAAGTGTGTGACATCACATATTTGTTACAATTTCCACGTTAAAGGTTGGTCTTTTAACAATCCAACAAAATGCGACGGTTTGGCCGTGTGGGCACGAGAAAGTAACTAAACTCAAGAGGTAGAAGGTCCAAATTCTACGAAAGTTAAACATTCCAAATCTCCGGGCCACTGGAGGAACTTTCGACCGTTAACTTCAGAGTCCTGAAATTATTTGAGGTGCATGCAAACTGACCCGGACATTCAATTGTAAAAAAAATTAAAAGAGAAACTGTCCGACAAATTTTTTTGTTTTGGGTAAATTTCACTTACCTCCCTTGAGGATTCTGAAATAACAGTGCCTTCCCTTACTTTTACTGACATTGTCACAAGTCCCCCTTCTATTGCAAACGGTGTTAAATACACAATAGGATGACAAAATTGCCCTTGTTTAATGTGTACTACCTCCTTTTTGCACTCATTCTCTCCCTCCCTGTTTATAATTTTTTGTTTATGGAGAGCAAGACTAAAAATAAAACTATTAAAGTAATTTATTTTTCAAACTCACGCTATAAAGGTACTTAATTCTTAAAATCAGAGGGCCTTTGGACTAAATTATTTTTTGGTAGCAGTTAGTCCATTTAACTTTTAGTTATCTTTTATGATAATTTTACGTCACATCTATCGTCTCAGCGAGGGAAATCAAAAAAGTATAAAAATATAGATCAAAGTTTTAAAAAGGTTGATATAAGATGACGCTAAAGACACTAAAAGATTATTTTTTTTCTTTTTCAAACTTTTTTAGTCTTTAATTAGTGTACGTTTTTCAACCTTGATCGATGTTGTTGCACCTTTTCAATTTCTCTCATCAACACAATTGATCAACTTTGAACTAAATTTACATATATATCGTGTGTTATAAAAATAAAAAAGGCCATATAAGTAATTAAGTTTTTTAATTAAACCATTTGCAAGAATAACTGTTTAGTGTAGATGTAAGAAATGCTCTCATATGTTGTGGTATAGGAACACATCAAACAAATGCACTTAAAATGGGTAAAAATTATTTCCGGCTTGGCGTTGATTTCACGTGGCTTTTTTTTTTGTTATTTTTGTCATACTTTATTTCCATATTAATATAACTGGGATGATCTTTTGCTCGAAAAAGAGAGGTAAAAATAGGCATTCCAAATTGAGGGTACATTAAATCTCAATAGAAAAGAAATTGGAAACAACCATTATAGTAAATAATTTGGTTTAGTTTTCCACTTGAACGGCCATTTTTCTTAGAAAGTATCTTGCGAGGTGAATTTAATAAAGTATGATTCAAGTGATGTATTTAACAAGCAATTATGTCCTTAACTGGATTATTGATGAACCATAGTTAATTTGAGTGGATTCTCTATATATAATATAAATTGCCAAAGCATCTTTTAAAATAAAAATTGACATATGGATTACTTGTGTAATTGATATTGGTAAAAAATAACAATGTGAGTTGATGTGGAAAAAAACAACGAAGTATATTTTCACAAATTTAACAAATAATATAAAACTAAGAGTTATAGTAGACCGTATAAGGTAGAGGGTAGTATCGGCATTTTCAAAGCAAGACAGCCATGACATCACCATTCCCAAGCTTTTTCCGTCAAATTTCTCACGTCTAGGTGCTGGAGGGGGGAATCATGACAATGTCGGTAAAAGAAAGGGAGGGCAGTGCTATTTCAAAAACCTCAGGGGAGGTATCTGTTTGTGTTAGAAACCTTGGGAGAGCTCAGTAAAATTTACCCCTTTGTTCTCCATTGGTGAAAAGACCCTGCTTCTAATTAATCCTAAAGATTGATGCTTTTAAAACTGTCTTGGAGGATAATATGCTAATAATTTTAAATAAATTCGGATATCAATGCACATTTTACTAATATTAATTACTCCCTCCGTCCCATTTTTAAAGTCTAGTATTTTATTTTGGGTTGTACCTTAATAAGTGTCTGTTTTGTAAAGTCAGTGGGTAATAGTTTATACATTTTTTATTTTGTCTCTAAAAGTAAATTTCATTTTGAAAGTTAGTAAGTAAAAATGTAATGATGATGTCTCCATAGAGGATAAGTAGGAAAAGTGGAGATAAAAATTGATGTGAAATATGTAATAATGATGTTTTCTTAATAAATTGAAATTATGAAACAGGACACTTAAAAAGGTACGAAGGGAGTAATACATTTTCACAAAGATGATTGATCAAATAAAGTACCAGCAAGTTGCAGTTCAAAAATAAATGAATAAATCAAGTAGAGTACTAGAATTTGAATGTTTTACTCATGTTGTATTGGCGCTGGAGCGCTGTCGGTTTCATTTAGATTTTAGTAAAGGCTCTTTCCCAAAAGGGAAATAAATATTTACTCATTACGTCCCTTATTTAGAGTTTAATATTTTATTTTGGGTTATTCCTTAATAAGTGTCCATTTTGTAAAGTTAGTGGGTAAAAGTTGGTGCATTGTCTATTTTGTCTCTAAAAGTAGATTTCATTTTGAAAAGTAAGTAATTAAAAGTGTAATAATAATGGGTAAGTGGAAAAGTGGAGGAAAAAATTGATGTGAAAAGTATAATGATAATGTCTTTTTAATAAGTTGGAGTTATGAAGCAGGACAATAAAAAAGGGACGGAGGGATTATTTTTTAAGAAGACAATTTCAAGCTTAAAAATTACGTGCTTACGCAAATTATTTTTCTATCAATATGGATCTTATTTGATAGATCTCATTGAGATCTTTTAAATGGTGCAAAAAAAATGAAAAATTAAATTTCGTTTACATTATTTTTAAATTTAAAAATATGAAATAAGTACTTATTTTTTTTGATGTTTTGGAACGAGGCCTAACTTTCCCTATCCCTTTCCCTCTCTGTGAATAAGGTCTCTTTGACGCAGTCATTAAACGGGTTAATCATTTAGCTTAATTAGCCCGCCCACGTTAATCACACGTTAATCACATCATCTCGATAAATAGTAAAAACGAACCCTCTAATCTAATCCCCGAGTAATCCACCGAGTGCGCCCTCCATCCACTTGACCCGGTCCATCCCATTAAAACCCCACCAGTGTCCAATCACCGAGTGGACTCAGATCGTTGTTTTATTTTATTCTGGGCCCACCCTTTCCAATTTCTCTCTCCGTACCCGTGGCTTCTGTCTCGCTGCAGTTTCACGGGACAAGATTTTCTGTACCGAAAATTTTTGTACAGAGAAAATTTTCAGCCGTTGAATTTAAAATATTAAAAAAATTATAAAATTCAATGACCGCAAAATTTCTGATACAAAAATTTTCGAGACATTAGAGATCAGACCCAGGTTTCTCAACACAGTCTCTCTCTCTCTCTGCGTATAATCCACTCAGAGGGGCGGAAATTATTCTGCGGGGCATACGCGCACATGTTAAACATGGGGCTGAAAAGAGAAAAGCTTTATTGAGTTCAGTCCAAACAGAGCACATGTTATTATTATCGGTTTTATACACTTTTTATTTATTACTCTCCACCCTGAAGGCGGAGGTTAACATTTTTTTATTTCGGCAAAGTTCACTGTTTACTAGGATCTTTAGTACACGTGGCCGACCACGAGGAGCTTTCCTTTGAAGCATGAGATGATTGTGACACCTGATTACAGAGGGTTGGGACCCGCTGCAATGTTGTGAATTTTTTTATTTGGAAAAATTGTAAAGAGAAAAAACATGATTAATTAGAATTTGATTTCTTAATAGAGTACTTTAATAACTTAGGCTGCTGGACCAACCTAAATGCACCTTGACTAATACTTGGGACTTATTCAATAATTTCACCGCTCATTTGCGGAGTGTCTAGTCAGAGTGATAACACTTGGTAGATTAGAACCTGAGATCGTCTCAGCCAACCCCTTGAAATTAGAGGCCTTAATTTTCCCATCGTATATAGAGATTTATTGCGGCATTAATCCACCCCTAGCTTTAATCCTCCCCTCGTGAATAAAAGAGAGAATTAATTCCAAAAAAAATCAATCCTATTTAGGAATAAAAAAACTCAACAATGTCAAGCCCTGCATGCATCATATTTTCCCGCGACTAACCTAACAGATTCGACAAGTAGATCTTAGGAATAGTTATCTCGGATTATCAACAACGCAAATCCAAGTAAGATGTTACAATACTTTCACTGCAGTCAACAATATTTCAAAACTCTATACTAGTTTAATTTGTAGCTGGTTTAAAAAAAATACCCTAACCAGCTGCAAACCAAAAAATGAGTATATATATAACACTAGCTAAGAGCTGTGAATATTTCCCGTACCAGAGTCCGACGTCGTATCACCGCCATCCGAACCCACCATTGTCATCATCCATTCCTCTATATCCTCCTCTCCAAACACTTCCATTTCCCGCAATTCCTTCTCCCTTTCCTTTCCCTTTCCCATTGCCATTTCCTCCCTCGGATTTTCCCTCTCGTCTTGCTGCTGTGATCCTGAATTCTGGCTCTGGTTCACCAATGTGTTGTCCGGAAAGGGAAAATTGAGCTTCGCCCTTGGCCCGCGGAACTCGATCGCCGCCTTGTCGTAAGCGCGCGCCGCCTCCTCCGCCGTCTCGAACGTCCCCAGCCACACCCGGGCAGCCCGCCGCGGGTCCCGTATCTCCGCCGCCCATTTCCCCCACGGCCTCTGCCTCACCCCCCTGTACTTGTTCTTCTTTACCCTCTTCACGGCTTTGCCCTTCCTGTTTTCCTGAGCCGAATTTGGCGCGAAAAAGTTGCAGCCCAGGCAGCCGTTGATTTTGCAGAACTGACACGTGTCAGGATCGGGGATGGGGAACAATGGGTGTCCGTGTTGATCACCGGCGGAGGAAGTGGCGGCGGATTCGGTGGACGAGAGGAGGAGCCGGAACCCGTGGTCCGTGTCACCGGAGATGACGTTTCGGAGGGCGGCGACCATGACGGAGGATTCTTGATCTTGGGTGAGACGGGGCCGTTGCGGCAGCGACGGGTGGTGGGAGGTGTTGGCTCCGCCGTCTTTGTGTGAGCTGTGCATGCTTGGTGTTCGACTGTTTCTTTCAGGTGGATTTGTTTTTGAAGGTTGCTGCGGCGACGGGTGAGAGAGAGAGAGAGAAGTGGTTGCTATATATATAAGTACTCCATGGGATTACGTGGATGCCAACTCAAACTTTTCAGACACGGATTTGATTGTTTGTTTCTAAATTTAATTTAATTTTTTTGTTTTCCTTGGATGGTAGCACAGCACGTGAGATTTTTGAAATAACATTGTCCCCCTTCTATTCTTTGAAAATACCACAGCTTCCCTTTTCAATCATCACGTTGGTTTGGGAAACATAAAAGAGAATAAATCCCTTCCACCTTAGGTGGAAATCCACCTTTTCCACCATCTATTGTGGGTTCTATCATGCATTTATTAAAATAATCTGAACCGTTCATCTTGTAAGACTCACATAGTTATATATCTTCGACAAAAACCAATTTCGTTGGACATAGATGTGTATATTAAAAATTGAATTTTAGTTTTTTGAAATATACGACCATGGACAATTTAACTTTAAAAAATCAGACCGTCCATTTACAAATTAAAATCCAACTTTTGACATGTCTATTGATGTCTAATGAAACTGATTTTTTGCGTGAATATACTACTCGATGGGTCCTACAAGATAAACAGTTCAAATTATTGCAACAAACGCACGGTAAGGCCCACAAATGGCGCTAGAGGAAAAGGTGGATTTTTCACCTGAGGTGGAAAGAATTAATTTAATCTCGAACATAAATATTCCACAATGCCCTCAAAGAGATAAATCCTAATTAATGTTGGCATTCTCTAGACAAATACTATTAGTCCGTTGAATTGTTTTTACTCTTTTTTTTTTTCAAACGCTAATCCAATGTTTACTAGATCATTTTCATCATAAAATCAACAAGGAAAATATTCATCAACTAAAGAGTTTAAAAAAGATCTATATTTACATAGTTACGAATCTTAAATGTTTTGAATGTCATTATTTTTTATTTCTTTTATGATGTCTAAACCTATATTTCTTTTTCTTTTTTTTTTGCGAATTGCAATAATTAGAGTGTTAAAAGCTAAAATCAGGAAATCAAGTTTTATTTGGTTTGAATTATCTTTTATTCAGGATGTTTTGGCTAGAATTTCATTGCGTAAATTACATTTTAAATATAAGATTCGGATGATTAGCCACACTGGGACTGAGACACGACCAAAATATTTTCATAAAGTTCATAACATTTAAAGACAAAAAATCATAACATATAATGCTATGTTAAGATCTCATGGTTTATGTTATGAATTTATGTGCAAATGTTAATTCTCTTTTGAATTTTTTATACAAAAATTTGTTAATTGGAAAAAACTTTTATATTAAAATTCATAATTTTATTTTTCTTTTCAAGAAAATTAATAAACAAGATCCACCCATTACGTATAATTTTCATGCAAAACTTATGAATCCATGATCGATTCAAAATATAATGTATTCATGTTGATTTAAGGGGATGCAATATATGGGTTGAACAAAGTGTTCCACCAATACAAAGGGCAAAGTTAGTCTTTAACAAGGAATTGTTCGCTAATGTCATGCTTTTCATATCGGTTCGACTACTTCTGGCCTAAAGTGTGATCCATATTTATTTTTCAAAAGCAAGGGGTGGCAGTGGTATTTCATGGAATGAGAAGTGGTTACAGTGACATTTCTATAGTGTGTAGGGGTGGCCGCTGTAATTTACTCCTTGGGAATTGCACATCAGTGACGTAGTAGGCGTTTGAGGCAACAGGCTGGCAAGAGAGTTTTGCCAGGTGGCACTTTACGTCACGGTTCGGAGTGTTCACACGTGGGGTTTTCGGATGGGCGGTAACTGGGTGGGTCCCACAAAGAGTGGACCCGTGGGCCCTATATGGGACATGAAAAGGCCTGTATCAGAAAGTCTGAGCTTCCCGACCGGAAACTCCCGACCGAAATCCCGACGCCGCTCCGGGCCCACTCCGGTCATCGGACAGCTGATCGGAGCCGACCAAAAATTTAAAAAAAAAAAACCGAGTGGGTCATCGTGAAAATCAATGGCATCCGATGTGTGTAGGTGGCCGATCCAAACACTCCATTTTTTTGTATTGTGTGTATATAAAAAAATGGAGTATTTGGATCGGCTATCTACACACATCGGATGCCATTGATTCCCACGCGGACCCACTTGGTTTTCTTTTTTAGAATTTTTGGTCGGCTCCGATCAGCCGTCCGGTGGCCGAAGTGGTCCCGGAGAGATGTCCGGATTTCAGTCAGGAGTTCCCGGCCGGGAACGGTAGCCTTACTCGGCCTGTATTAGAAGTTTCCTGTGGCTGATTTCCATGTGTGCATTATCCTACTTTTAACGGCCGGCTAGGAGTACTTTTTTAGGGTATACATTTTGCTTCTTCCTTTTTCTTTTTGAATAATGATAAAAAATAATCTATAAATTTTGAATGCTCTCCTCAACAAGTCTCACAATGTGGTTTAGATCAAGACGGTACTTGTCACATAGTTGTCTAACTTTTTCCCGAAATTCATCCAGTACTTAAGATCCTAAATTTTAAATGAAAAATAGGAAGATTACATCAATTAGTTACAATTGTCTTATTTTTGCTGATTTTTTAAATGATCATTCAAATAATTTTTTTAAAATTATTGAACGGTTTAGATTATTTATATTGGACTCCAATGTGAGCTCCACACAACTATTTGTACAATACAGAGAGAGAAGAGTAAAGGCTTATCTAACTTGACCCAAACAACGATAAAGACCTATCTAATTTGGCCCAAACAACGACATGTCAAGAGGCTGTTGTTTGTGGTGCTTTTCAAGCACTATAGGAATGCTGCACCCGTCGACTATAAGTTTATTTAGTGGAAACAACTTTGTTCAACATTCATAAGCTATAAGAAACTTTAAGAAAAACTCACCTTAATGTTTTTAAACAATCTAAACAAAAGGATCATATTAAAATTCAATTCTTTTTACTGTAATTATTACATCTCGAGCCCACTCAATTTTTTTTAAAAATTATTAAAGGACTCAGATGATCATCTCTATTGGATCCAAAGTGGGCTCATGGCCATCAGTTCCCCCATCGATTTCCTTATCTGTTTTTGCAAAAGTCAAACCTTTTTCCTATTCTTAGATGGAACCATCAGGTGGAAGAATTAGAAGGTCAAACAGATGATCCACCAGTCAAGGTCAACCGTTTACACAATACTGCTCACCGCCGATTATCTCCGCCGATTATCTATTCCTTAATTCCTGAGTTGACTTTGCTTTCCAGAGATGGGAAAATGACAGGACAGTGTTGCTCAGTCAAAATATTCACAACGTGATGGTATTGAGCTCTAAAATCACGGAAAATATCTGGCATATCCCAAAATATCTTGCAAGAAGACGATCTCGCCCATTTCTTTCTTGAAAAGCCAACTTCATTATCCTCTCTCTTCATTTACTGCCTTACTCGTCTCTCTCCTCTTTCAACAAACAACCAAAACTCTTCATTAAATTTTGAAAGGAAATGCTAAACGGCATTATGTGGCACCGGCTAAACCAAGTACAACCTATACTTTTTGTAATTAAAGTTACCTCGAAAACAATAAACACCCGACAGCTTTCTACATTCCTCTAATCTATATGAGGCAAAACCATCAGTACCCTTTGGTAACTTTAAAATTACACTTTTAATCCATCCATATGATCCATATTGGATCCTTTTACCTCACATTTCTCATTTACCCCATTCCTCCTCCTTCCTCTTCTTTCTTTTCTTTTAATTATTAAAGTTACACTTTTAATTATTAAAGTATCATAATTAATTTTTATTTTTAAGGCTTTTATAATTAAGTATTTGCTCTTTATTTAAGATCCTGTAGACCAGAAACGTAATTATAAGAGCTCTATAGACAAAAGTTAATTATATCTCTTTAGAATAATATGATCAGAATAATAAGATTTTCGTACTTGTTCAAACGAATTAAAAATTGGTACACTTAATTTTTTTAGACCGTTTATATATTAAAAAATATGATTAAAAAAATTAAGTGCTCCAATTATCAATCCGTTTGAATTGACGCGAAGATCTTATTATTCTAATCATATTATTCTAAAGAGACATAATTTAATTTTAACTCTAAGGCTCTTATAATCACGTTTCTACTTCATAGATTACAAACGAAAAGTTTAGTTTTTTTTTTTTTTTTTCTCCCAAAACGGTGCCGTGTGATGTGTGAAGTGCCGTGGTGTGATGTGTGGGTAGGGGCTGCTGCCACCATGGGCAGCAGAGCTCCCGCGTCTTCGATTCCCCATTGATTTCCTTGTCCTTCTTACAAAAGTCAAACCTTTTTCCTATGCCTAGATGGAACCATCAGGTGGAAGAAATTTAAGGTCAAACAGATGACCAACCTGCCAGAGGTCAACCGTTCACACACTACTGCTCACCGCCGATTATCTATTCCTTAATTCCTGAGTTGACTTTCCTTCCAAAGATGGGAAAATGTGCTCAGTCTAAAATCTAAATACGTGTTAGTTTTTGACGGTACTGAACTCTGAAATCATGGAAAATATCTGGCAATATCCCAAAATATCTTGCAAGAAGACGATTGCGCCCATTTCTTTCTTGAAAAGCCAACTTCATTTCTCTCTCTTCATTTACTGCCGTACACGTCTTTCGCCTCTTTCGACATACAGCCAAAACTCTTCATTAAATTTTGAATTACTTTTTAGAATGTCCACTTTCAAAAATAAACAGCTACTTTTCTCCGTTTCAATCGATAAAAAATACACTAAAAACTTAACGCATTTTATCATTTCGTTTTAATTAATAAAAAATACGAAAAACTTAAAATCCATTTTACCATCTCGTTTTCACTAACAAATTTTTTTTACTAACTCAACAACTTTTCCACTCACATACCTATCAAAAATTTATTCACTGTCGGAAATAACTTGACATTTCTTAACAACTTATTCACTACCGAAAAACCTAACAATTTTTCAACCATATATTTTTTTCTACAAATTTTCACTACCAAAAACACCCCTTTGCCATTTGAATTACTTTTCTTTGCCTTTATTCATGTAACTTTTTTCCCATTTATTGGTTTTGTGTTAGTTTTTTTTTTTTTTTGAATTATTGGTTTGTCATGACTAGAAGAATCTAAAGTGTAATAAATATTGTTCGAAATTTTTTTCCATGAAAATAAAAATGAGTCAAAAATGAGTATGTTTTAGATTATTTTTTACTTTATTAAAAAATTTTAATTTTCAACATAATTTTTTTTCTCTTTTTATTCATCTCATTTGGACAAATTAATAATTCAAACATTCATGCAAAACCAACAACTCTGTATCTTTTATTTGTGTTCTTCTTATTCTTGACTTGGACAACTATGTATCTTTTATATCCAATGTAGTTATTTATAATCGAAATTGAAAGATTGGTCTTTACTAATACCTGATATAGTCTTTTATAATTAATGACTTACTCTTTTATACCTCAAACAGTAGAGATAATGTTCTCTAAAAAAATAAGATTTGGTCCATGTTAATAAAAAAAATTGGTCTTTACTAATACCTGACGTAATCTATTTAATAAAACACAAGGGTGTGGGCCTCCACACAAGACAAGTTGATCCAAAGGTTGAGATTGATTTGATCCAATGGTGAAGATGCATTCTTCTCATTTAATTAAAGTGTCACATCCCCACATTTATTACAACACTGCCATAAGAGAAAATGAAGTTCCCCACAATCCATCTCACTTACACATCCCTACTGTGCGTTATATTTTTTATCACTTCCATGCGTTCAAAAATCAAAACTATTTTAGGCAGAGTTTGTAGAGACCCATAATTTATTTAATTTTAATATTTATAATTGAAGAAATATGAAATAATTGTATTTATGTGATTTGGGGCTAATGTGATAAGATGATTAGTTGATGGGTGCAGGTGTGATTTGTGGATTTGTGGGTATATATAGGAGGGTGAGAGAGTAGAGAATTATTTTTCTCTCCTTTCCCTCACCCGACTCTTTCTCTCCTCTCGGCTCTCTCCCTCTCTTTTGCTCTCTCTCCAAATTTCACCCAAAACACACTCAAAACTACCTCAAATCTTTCATCCCTACGCGTATTGTGACTCGTATCTCACTGGTTTGAGTTCAGGAAAGTCGTATTCCGGTTGGATCAAGATTTTCGGAAGCTCGAGCTTGTGACTTCTTGGGTTTCATGCTTCGAATTCAAGGTAGAGATTCTACCTCTCAATACATGTAAAAGATGTGTTTTCTAGCCTTGTAATCGTGCCTATGGTTGTTGTTGTGATTGTGGTAGTTGAACCTCGAAAATTTGCAAAAAAATCTGCTCGTAGCGTCCCTGTATCGATACGATGTTTGCTGTATCGATACCATCTCAAAACAGAAGCTTCAAAATTTCTGATTTGCATTCTGTATCGATACGGCATTTGCTGTATCGATACCAGATCATTATGGACAGTTTTTGCTGTTTTATTCCAAATTTCATTGTTTTGACCCCTGATCATTTCTAACTCGTTCTAAGTACTTCCAAACCACCCCAAAACATGATAAATTGTATCCGTTGAGTTCATGGATCTTCCTTGCATCCTTTGCCCTTATTCGGCAAAATTTTACATTGATTATCGCTTACATCACGAATGGAACGAAAAGACACATTATGTGAGTACGAGATTCTTTGACACTTATCGACACAACGAGGGCATTCGGGGCCCATCGACGGGTGGGTGCTTAGCAGAGGATATCGGGGTCCCATAATTAGCTAGCCCGACAGGAACTAATGCTGATATCGATCACTCAAGGCCCAACCTTCTAGGTAGGTGCTTGACAGGGGATATCGGGGTCCCATAATTAGCCCGGCAGGAGCTCCGGCTCAAGACACATACGATGAGATGGTGTTGGACACATAAAAGGTGGGAATGATTCTAGTGTGAGTTAAATGGTGATCGTTAAGTTGTTATTTTGAGGTTAATAAGCCAAGAGTGTTGATTACCATGTTGTCCTTGTTTATGTTCCTATCCTTTGATCATCCTTGCATTTCTTTTGCATATAATGTTAGATTAGAATTTTCTGCTCAGCTAGTGTAGATCAAACCCTCTATCATTTTCAGGTACTAACTCAGGGCAGTAGTTAGCACGATTGAATGCTTGGACGTGGACACATTTTGAAAGCTAACGTGGAGAAGTTACTTATCCATCTTTGTAAATCCGTTTTGGAAGATGTATTTGTAACTTTATTTGTAAATCTTTTGATTTGGAATATTGTAAACTCTTACTTTTTTTAAAATACTCTATACTTACGTTAATTTGGGGCATTGGAGCCACTAATGTAATATTTTGGGAACTTTGGAACTTGAGATGAAATTATGGAAGTGGAGATATTGTATCATTTTGGAATATCGTATGGAATATTGTGAGGTTTTATTTATGGAAATCCTTTATTATTATTATGTTGAAAATCGAGGGCGTGATGTGGTGTGGTGCTCCGCTAAGCTTACCTTCAAGGAACTTTATCTAACACTACTTTAACAATCACGACGGATCCCAGATGTTTTCCCTGTTCTAGCAGCCACACATAAGACGCTTCTGGCCAAGTCCCGGGAGTCCTTAACACTCTTCATTCGGAGCTTGTTTACAACTATTCAGGCCCTAAACATGTAATTTCTATGTGCGTTTTGTTAGATTTTTTGGCACTTTCCGGGGTTGTTCAAAACCTCTATTGGTGTCTTTGTTATATCAATTCCGTTTGATTGTAATGGGTAGGTTAATTAGGGGGTAGTTTCTCGCTCAATACTCCTCCCATTGTCTGCGCCAAGTTGACCGTTGCGAAATCGCTCCAATTGCGTGAGAGGTAAAGGCATTGCACAACACATCATGCATATTATTTCCAAGATTAGAAATTTTATTCATGCACGTTTTTCTTTCACTCTCGGAAAATCTGCTTACCATATTTATATATATAATTATCATTACGAGATTTTTCTTTGGAGTATAAAAATAAAAGATTGCACACGTTTGTCTAGCGGAAAATTTGCTTTCCATAGTGGCATCATTAATTGTCTTTCGTTCGAAGGGAAAATGGAGTTATAAAAGGGGTTGATCACCATAGGAGCCTCTGCACCCCGAGAGAGTTATTTTGTTTGGCAGTAACCCTTTGGTAACAACTCTTGTTTGGTAGCAACCCTTTGTTCATTTGGAAAAAAAAAATACAGAGAGGCATATGAGACTTTCTTTTTGCGCATAAAAAGAAAAGAAAGGGTTGCAAGGGTTTTGGGGTTTTTGGTGAAGGCAAGATTGATAGGTTTCCTGACAGCCCACTTTTTGTTCGTTCATGCATCTTCGAACCTTTTTGTTTTGGGTTGTTTAGATCACACTCCTCGTCATATCATTCATCCATTCACTGTTTGTGGTTTTTAGTGCCATTTGCTGTTGTGGCCGAATCATTTGGTGATTGATTCGGAGCCGGTTGAATCCGGAGATCGGGCGTGAAGTCTGTAGTGCATCTATTGGATCTTGAAGAAGCTCGGGGAGCATCGGAGATTGGCGAGAATAGGTAAAAGCTTGGATAAGGATTTTACTATTTCGCAATCTGTACTTCTTTTTGATTAATAGAATAAAGCAGTAGTGTTAGGCCGTGGTTTTGGCTTAGGGTTATTTAGGACCCTAAGTTTTTCCACGTAAATCGGGCGTATCCTGTCTCAATTTTTATTCTACTGCACTACTTGATTTTTGGTTTGGATTAATCGAGATAATCAACCCGTTCATCTTTATTAATTTTTAAATCTGAAAATTGGTGATCTTTTTATCAAAACTCCTATTCACCCCCCTCTTGGAGTAGTTTGATTCCGCATAATTTCACGTTTAACTTCGGTTCGTATTTTAATCTTCACCATTTCAAGGGATTCACTTCTATTCTTCGATTATTACAGATTACAGAATCATTCAAAAGGTGTGGGATTTCTGAAAGCTCAACTTACGTTGTTGTGGCTCGTTTTGGTTCTTATGTCGATGAGGTGAGAATAATGGTGCAGTGTTTCTTTGACCTGTCCAGTAGAATTTAATAGTTGGCTAGCCCAGTATGAGATTTAAATTCCCATTCTTATACTAGATGAAATCCATTGAGGAGCTTGTCAAGGGTAAAGAGATTGATTTGGAGGAATTGCTAGGAAGAGCAAACCAAGCCCAGATACAGAAGGTTTGTGGATATTTTCAATAGCTTGCTTTGGGTGGAAGTTTGAAATGCCATGTCTGCTTGAACTCTTGCTAAACAGATGAAAATCCTCGTTTCTCTATTTCAGGCTTTTCAGCACTACAAAATACCTAGTCCGGAACTGGGAATATCTTCTCTTGCACATGCTATTACACGTAGGATTGCTGCCCGCGATGCATTGTGACGGAGAAAAATTCAGCTATTTGTTTCGGGATTCAGCCCATCTGTATAATTTGTATGCCCATCGTGGCACCATGTTTTTTTGGCATACGAATCTAGAAGCATTGACGAAAATTGTAATGTGACAATGGAGACAGTAGCGAAGCAGAGTTGTCACTGGCCACTCGAATCTTGTTGGACTGGATTCCAAACTCGAACCAGAGTTCAGTAACAATTTCTGAATGGAGATTTACGAGTCTCTTTTTGGTTTCTTTTTCTTGTTCTGTTAAGTGGGTCCGCTTTTACTTTGGCGGGTCATGATTATTTGATCATGGAGAATGTAGTGATAAACTGCCTTACGGTGTTGGCTTTAAGGGATTACTGCCTTTATGATTGCCTTAACAGCTGGTACTTATCATAGCAGAGAAACAGTTCGGGGGGTCAATATCTGCTGCTGCTGCACTGAACAGTTCTTTTCCAATTTTAAGTCAGTTGATAAGTTGAATGTGAACTGTTCAAGTTGTCCAGTTGACGCCCCCTCGAATCTTGCCTTGCACACCACCTATGGCATAGTCTCATAGTTCAGAACGTCAAACACCTCAAACTCCTCACTTGTCGGACCTATCTAAGCATGTTAAGCATGTCTCTTCACAGAACCCGTCCCATACTTTCAATTGGTTCAAGTTCAGATACCACCTGTGACGGTTCGCGCTAACTGACTTGTTAATCCTTATTCTTAATTACGTGGCTTAAAAGCTACAACTCAGCTTAATAGTAGTCGGTGGGCTTTACCTTATATATTAGTACTTAACCTTTACATATGTTTCCAATATGGGATTCCACAATGAGCATAGAGTTTGGGCATCGGGTATGGAAGGAGCACCACCGATGTAAATCCGATCTATTGCAACCAAAGTTGTCAATACCGTACCGGTCAGCGTACCGTTTTCACTACTGGAATGGTACGTACCGGTACCGGGGTGTATTCCGGTACCGTTCCGGATTTACCGCAATTAATATTATATATATATAATATATATCTACCATTTTTAAAAATTTTAAGTGTAAACATATACAAAATCTTTAAAAAATAAAAAAAAAAACGTAATTTTGTACCGGCCGGAACACCGGAAAATGGCCGGAACAGACCGGAACAGGCCGGTACACCCGGTATCGGCCGGAACAAGCCGGTATTTCAACCGGAACGGAACATGACTTTTTACGTTCCGTTTAAAGACCGGTACGGTACGTACCGGCCGGTACGGAACGGATTTGATAACTTTGGTTGCAACCCCTGACTGGGTGAATGGGTTCGGATTGTAGAAAATGATTTTTTTGCGTCATATAAAAAATCACAGGGGAGATAATCAAATGAAAGAATCTTTTTTATTTATTTATGGTAATGTAGGGTGTTTCAGGCCAATTTGCGTACATCTTAAACTAATTCCTACAGCCTCTACTACAGTCATTTCACACGCTTACGTAAGAATCTTGCTTTTCACTTTTTACTACTCCAGGGTTCTTCCGGACTGGTCCTATGTGGGTGAATTATGTCCCACTAGGTCCTTGCGAACAAATGCAGACAAATAACTTCCCATAAAGTCCTGTCGCACGTGCGCGCGAACTGTTCTTCTCTGTCTCTCCCTCCACCGTCTGTCCCACGCGCACTCCACTTTCTTTATTATGAGTAATATTGCAGAGATAGCTAATGAAGATAGTTGGGGAAACAATTCTGACACAGTGATGTAAGCGCAGATTGCATTACACAGTCCTCCTTTCTCTCTCCTCTCTCTTTCACTTGTACTCTCTCTCACTCTCTCTCCTTTTTAATTTCAAAATTTAAAATCTTAAAAAATGATTATAACTTTTTTGTACACATCTGTTTTTATAAAATTTATATATTTGAAATTTATGTGTGGAGATTTAGCTAATGAGATCAATATTGAAAGCAAAACTAAGAAAAAATAAAATTTTCATTTTCCAATGTTCATTTTATTTTGAATAAATTTAAAATTAACATTATAAATTCACAATTGATAACATTCATTTAATAACTTACAATGTTTAAATTGATAATTAATTGTTTAAATGTGGTTAAATTGATAACAATAGTCTAAATTTAAAATTTAGAGTGTTAAAATTAATAATTAACACTTAAAACTATAATTAATAGTGTTAATTAACACCTAAAATTATGATTAACAATGTTAATTAATAGTGTTACTTTTTGTATAAATTTATAATTAATTGCGTTAAGTTAACAATTAACGAAGTTAAATTAGAAATGAACAGAACAAATTTCTAAATTTTGATTTTATTTGATAGATCTCGATTAATTCTATAATATAATGTTTAAAATTTTTATAAATTATTATAAATTATAAGATATAATCTATTAAAAAATAGCACGAATTTTCAAATTAAACTATTAAACTGGGACGGAGGGAGAGTAGTATTGTTTTTAAAGTATGGTTAAAAAAAAAAAAAGTAAGGGCCTCCAATAAAAAAACATTTTTGTTATGTACAGTAGAGTGGAGAGAGTAATGGATACCTTGTGTGATATTGGTGGTATCTCGTATTTTTTTTGATAACTGTAGTATCTCGTATTTGTTAGACAACTGTTTGGGGGTTGGAACCAAGAAAGAAAGAGAGAGAGAGAGTACTAGTATGAACAAAAAAGCCAAAAAAAAAAAAGGAGTCGCTACACGTGGGTGAGAAGATAGAGAAGAAAGAGGGAGGGCAAAAGAGCAGGCGCGATTAGACTTATTTTGGGGAGGATCTGGTTAGGGATGGCAATGGGCGCGGATCGGTTAGGATTTAGCGTTCTCCAAACCCATCCCATTCTATATCGGAGCGGAGTCAGAGCGGGGGAAATCGGAGAGATGTCGGGATCGGTCCCCATTCCACATAATAATTTGACTAATTTTGTTCTGTTTAGAGTATTTTGATAAAAAAACAAGATATTGAAGATTGATGAGAGTTGAAAAAAATAGAAATAAAAAAAATAAAGACATAAATTAATATTTTATTAATTGATATATTGCTCTTATTATATCAAAACAATAGATCTATTTAGACATATACATACAAAAATAGGACCTGGCTCATCATTTTCTCTAGTACTCCTACTTAGGAGTACCTAAACTCACTTGGACCCATCTCAAAAGAGTTGGGCTCCACTTTAATTTTGGCCCAAAGTCACTAAAAAAGCTCTTGAAGCTGATATCTGTCTATTCAGTTTTGGATTAAAAAAAAAAAGTACAGAATTACGCACACCATGCACGCTCACATATATATGGGCGCACTGTAAAATGAGAAATTATTCGTTGCCCTAAGGACAACACCTCACTTTTGACAGGTGGTGCCTCCACCTATCAAAATTTGCCTCGTGAACGAGAGGCTGCACAACCTAACAAACCCCAACCCCCCCCCCCCTCCTTTAGTTTTTTTTTTTTTTAGTTTCTTTTTGTTTTTTTTATACTTTCACTATTTTTTTTACTAAGACTTTAATTACTGTTCCAAATTTCAATCCGTTTGAACCGGTGAAAAGATTTAAGTTTTCCGATCATTTTATCCGAAATGGCTATAATTAAATCTTGATTTTAGGGCTCTCGTTGATTAGCCCTAAGAAAGTCGTAGAATCAAATATTTTTTAGGGCTAATCAACGAGAGTTCTAGAGTCAAAATGTAATTATGACCATTTAAGATAAAATGATCAGGAAACTAAAATTTTTCCACCGAATCAAAAGGATTGAAATTTGGAACAGTAATTAAAGTAAAAAAAATTAAAACAGTAATTAAAAAATAGTGAAAGTATAAAAAAAAAAGAAACTAAAAAAAAAAAATCTGAAGGCGGGGGGCAGGGCGGGAAAAGGGAGGGGGGGAAAGGTGGTGGGGCCCGGAGGAGGGGGGTTGTCAAGGGGGGTGCAGCCTCTCATTCACGAGGCAAATTTTGATAGATGGGAGGCACCACCTGTTAAAAGTAAGGTGTCGCCCTTGGGGCAACGAATAATTTCTCCCGTAAGATGGATGCCCTTTCAGTGGTTTTCAGACCTTTTTTATTATTGCAACTTGACAGTCTACAGAGTCACATATCAGTGCTCACTTAAATCCATGTACTCGTCACATATTTGTTACGATTTCCATGCGACGGTTTGGTTGAGTGAGTACGAGAAAGCAACTAAAGGATTTGTCTCTTAAGAGGTAGAAAGTTTGAATCTCATGAAAACCAAATATTTTAAATCTCTAGGTCACTGGAGGTTTGTCCGACTCTCTTCTCTATCTCGCATCTATAGTATTTTTGTTCTGGTGGATTTCTGACTTGGAGGAAAGTCTTTAGTTTTAATAGAAAAAAAATCACATATCACCTAACATATCTTATAACATAATAAAAAAATCAGTAATCTTTGAAAAAGGAGAAACGTTTTTTTCAATATTCGTTTGATTTCAAAAAACAATATTATCATCAATTAGGTAAAAAATTGAACCGGTAACAGATGAACTAAAAACATTTTGATTTTAGAGTGTTGGTTTCGGGTACATGTACCCTTTTGTTAACTTTAGAGTTTCGAAATTACTCGAAATGTGTGCAAGCTGGCCCAAACATTCGATTGCAAAAAATATAGTAAAGAAAAATCGTCCAACAAATTTTTTGGGTGCTGCTAAATACAACTGCGAATTTACTACATGTAGCCAATCCAAAAATTTCTTCTTTATGAATTGGCTATATGTAGCAAATTCGCAGTTGTATTTAGTAGAACCCAATTTTTTGGTTCTCCATTGGTGAAATGACCCTGCATCTAATCCTAAAGATTGATGTCTATTTCCAAAAAAAAAAGAAACAAAGATGATTGATCTAATAAAGTACGTACTAGCTAGCAAGTTGCAGTTCAAAAATAAATGAATAAATCAAGTAGTAGAATTTAAATATTTTCCTCATGTTGTATTAGCGCTGGAGCGCTGTCGTTTTCATGGACTCAGGGGGCCTGCTCTCCCCCTTGGGGGAGCAGCGTCCTGCTGCCCCCATTTTTCGGGCCCGTCCCGATCTCGCTCCGATGATCCGAATCGTTCACTTTGTAGAGCTCGTCGAGTAGAACGACTATGCAAAAAATCATCTTAATTGGATATCATTAAGTGCTTGATCGGAGCCTTTTTACTTTGAAAAGAATGGATCCGAAACACTGGATCAAATCCATTATTCCCAATGGACCAAGAGTTATATAGGCTCCGATCAGGTACTTAATGATATCCAATTAAGCTGATTTTTTGCATAGTCGTTCTACTCGACTATCTCTACAAAGTGAACGATTCGGATCATCGGAGCGAGATCGGGACGGGCCCGAAAAACGGGGGCAGCAGGACGCTGCTCCCCCAAGGGGGAGAGCAGGCCCCCTGAGTCCCGTTTTCATTTAGATTTTACTATACTAACTTTCCCTATCCCTTTCCCTCTCTGTGAATAAGTTGTCTTTGACACAGTCATTTAATCATTTTGCTTAATTAGCCCGCCAACGTTAATTCCATCATCGATAAATAAAAACGAACCCTCTAACTATCATTTAATCATTGAGCTGATTTTTGCAAGGGTCCTTAAAAAAATATTTTAAATATAATGAACGGCTCGGATCACTTGTGTAGGATCCGTGGTGGGCCCACATAAAAATCTATGCACAATCTGTGCGTAGATTTGTCGTGCCAGTAGACTTTCTGTTATGAGTAAATTAGACTAAGCCCCCCTCAACTAATTCACATTTTTACTTAACCCCCTCAGACTACAAAATCCGACATCGTGCACCTTCTAATTATCCAGAGTTGACACTTAACACCCTTCTGTTAGGTCTCCGTCCATATGGCAAACGGAAAAAGGAAATCAGGTTAAATGGAGTGTTTGGATCAAGCACCTACGCACGTCGGATGCCATTGATTCCTATGTAACCCCACTCAATTTTTTTTTAAAATTTTTTTGGACTGCTTGGATCGGCCATCCGGTGGCCGTCAGTGCATTTTCCCTACTGTACCATCGGTACCAATGTTATTTTCGTTAATTTTTGGCTTTAAGGCTCTTGTACAACCAAATATGTTAGGGCTAATTAATGAGAGCTCTAAAGTTAAAAATTAATGAAAATGATATTGGCACTGATGGTACCGTAGGAAAAATGCACCGACGGCTGTCCTGGCTACTAGACGGTCAATCCGAGCCGTCTAAAATTTTTTTTTAAAAAATCGAGTGGGCTAACGCAGGAATCAACGTCATCCAACGTGCGTATGTGCTCGATCCAAACACCTCATTTAAGCTGACTGCCTTTTTCCGTTTGCTTTATGGACGGAGATCTAACGGAAGGGTGTTAAGTGTCAACTCTGGATAGTTAGAGGGTGCACGATGTCGGATTTTGTAGTTTAAGGGGGTTAAGTAAAAATACAGATTAGTTGAGGGGGGCTTAGTGTAATTTACTCTTCTGTTATTTGGCAAGTTCACTGTTTAATTGCCAGGATCTTTAGTACACGTGGCGGACCATGAGGAGCTTTCCATTTTTGTTTTTTGATCCGCGAGGAGCTTTCCTTTAAAGCAGGAGATGATTTTGACACCTCATTACACAGGCTGGGACCCGCTACAATTTTGTGATTTTTTATTTTTGGAAAAATTGTGAAGAGAAAAAAACATGATTAATTAGACTTTGATTTCAATGATCAAAAAAAAAAAAAATAGACTTTGATTTCTTAATATTTTTATAACTCAGGTTTCCGAACCAACCTAGACACACCTTGACTAATACTTGAAACTTATTCAATAATTTTATCGCTCACTTGCGAGATAGCCAGTCAGAGTGATGACAAAGAGGTGATAACACCTGGTAAATTCGAACCAGAGATCGTCTCAACCAGCCCCCTAAAGTTACAAGCCTTAATTTGCCCATCGCATATAGAGATTTATTGCGGCATTAATCCACCCCTTGACTTTAATCCTCCCCTCGTGAATAAAAGAGAGAATTAATTCCAAAAAAATAAATCTTAGGAATAAAAAAAACTCAATAATGTCAAGGCCTGCATGCATCAAATTTTCCCGCCCGCGGCTAACCTAATAGATTCGACAAATAGATCTTAGGAATAATTATATAGTGTTATCAATAACGCAAACCCAAGTAAAATGTTACAAAACTTTCACTGCAGTCAACAATATGTCAAGCTCTACGGGACGGTTCCGCGGACAACTATTTAGACACCTAAAAAAACACCCCAAATCTCAATCTCATAATTCCCAATCAAATTTTTATAATCCGAACCGTTTAATGTGTGCAGAATGTGATTTTAAGGGTGGCCATGAGAAATTAGCAAAAAAAATAACCGGGAAGTGCTTGTTTTGAATAGTTTTTAATTGAACCGTTCATTAAATCTAAGCTAAAAACTGCTTAGATCAAGCCCTTCCCGATCTTTTTTTTTGCTGATTTTTCGCGGGTACCCTTAAAATCACGTTCTGATCACATTGAGCGGCTCGGATCATTAAAATTTAATCGGAAACTATGAGGTATTTTTTTAGGTGTCTAAATAGTTGTCCATAGAACCGCCCCGCAAACCCTATACTAGTAGTTTTATTTGTAGCTAGTTTAAAAAAGATACCCTAACCAGCTACAAACCGAAAAATGAACATTAATTTTTTATTTTTTTGGGGGTACGTGAGTATATATATACATAACACTAGCTAAGAACCCTGAATATTTCCAGTAACAGAGTCCGACGTCGTATCACCGCCATCCAAACCCACCATTGTCGTCATCCATTCCTCTATATCCTTGTCTCCAAACACTTCCATTTCCCACAATTCCTTTTCCCTTTCCTTTCCCTTTCCCATTTCCATTTCCATTTCCTCCCTCGGATTTTCCCTCTCTTCTTGCTGCAGTGATTCTGAATTCTGGCTCTGATTCACCAATGTGTTGTCCGGAAAGGGAAAATTGAGCTTCGCCCTTGGTCCGCGGAAATCGATTGCCGCCTTGTCGTAAGCGCGCGCCGCCTCCTCCGCCGTCTCGAACGTCCCCAGCCACACCCGGACAGCCCGCCTCGGGTCCCGTATCTCCGCCGCCCACTTCCCCCACGGCCTCTGCCTCACCCCCCTGTACTTGTTCTTCTTTACCCTCTTCACGGCTTTGCCCTTCCTGCTTTCCTGAGCCGAATTTGGCGCGAAAAAGTCGCAGCCCAGGCAACCGTTGATTTTGCAGTACTGACACGTGTCAGGATCGGGGATGGGGAACAATGGGTGTCCGTGTTGATCACCGGCGGAGGAAGTGGCGGCGGATTCGGTGGATGAGAGGAGGTGCCGGAACCCGTGGTCCGTGTCACCGGAGATGACGTTTCGGAGGGCGGCGACCATGACGGAGGATTCTTGCTCTGGGGTGAGACGGGGCGGTTGCGTCGGCGACGGGTGGTGGGAGGTGTTGGCTCCGCGGTCTTTGAGTGAGCTTTGCATGCTTGGTGTTCGACTGTTTTCTTTCAGGTGGGTTTTGTTTTTTAAGGTTGCAGCGGGGACTGGAGAGGGAGAGAGAAGTGCTTATATAGGTACTCCATAGGATTACGTGGATGCCAATTCAAACTTTTCAGACACGGATTTGATTGTTCGTTTCTAAATTTAATTTAATTTTTTTTTTGTTTTCCTTGGATGGTAGCGCAGCGCGTGAGATTTTTGAATAACATTGTCCCCCCTCTATTCTTTGAAAATACCACAGCTTCCCTTGTCAATCATCACGTCGGTTTGGGAAACATAAAGAGAATAAATCCTTTCTACCTTAGGTGGAAATTCACATTTTCCACCACCTATTGTGGATCATATCATGCGTTTATTGAAATAATCTGAACCGCTCATCTTGTAAGATTCGCAGAGTAATATATCTTCGACAAAAAACAATTTTTGTTGGACATAGATGTGTATATCAAAAATTGAATTTTAGTTTTTGAAATATACGACCATGGACAATTTAACTTTAAAAAGTCAGACCGTCCATTTTTCAAATTGAAATTCAACTTTTGATATATCTATCGATGTCTAATGAAGCTAATTTTTTTGCGTGAATATACTACTCGATGGGTCCTACAAGATAAACAATTCAGATTACGGCAACAAACGCATGGTAGGGCTCACAAATGGCACTAGTGGAAAAGGTGGATTTTCACCTGAGGTGGAAATGATTAATTTAATCTCGAACATAAATATTCCACAATGCCTTCAAAGAGATAAATCCTAATTAATATTGGCATTCTCTAGACAAATACTATTAGTCCGCTGAATTTTTTTTACTCATTTTTTTTTCAAACGCTAATCCAATGTTTATCGATCATTTTCATCATAAATCAACAAGGAAAATATTCATCAACTAAAGAGTTTAAGAAAGATCTATATTTACATAGTTACGGATCTTAAATGTTTTGAATGCCATTATTTGTTATTTCTTTTGTGATGTCTAAAACTATATTTCTATTTTTTTTTTTTGCGAATTGCAAAAATTAGAGTGTTAAATGCTAAAATCAGGAAATCAAGTTTTATTTGGGCATGCATGTATGTGTCACACCCTCAATTTTCAACATAAATAAATAAGCCATTATGATAAAAGATCCTTGCGTAGGATAAATAATATCTAAAATGGTTTCCCACCTGTTTAACTTACAAACAAGCCCCAAGTTTTAAGTAATTACAACCTTGATACCACGGCCCAAATTTACTTCAATATAAGTACAACGTGTTTAGAATACTACAAATTATAGTCAAAAGGTAATTCGAGAGTTAAATTAGTTACAAAGCCATCTTTAATCAAAAGTAAGTCTATTACAAAGATGAGTGAGTAACTAAATCAAGTTAGCTTTCAAAAATCTTCATATCCAAGCACACCATAGCATGCAATCTATTGTCCGGCATTAGGACCAGAAAAGAAGGATTTTGTTGAGCTACACTAGTCTAGTAGAAAATTCTCAACAAAATCTATATGTAATGAGATGATGAGCATGAACACGGCGAATCAAATCTGATGAAAAATCCAAACAATGTACGTCAACACTTTTTGCAAGTATCATAGCATTCTCATACACATACATACACACTTCTTCCAACGAATCTCCACCCCTTGTGAATTATGTTTCCACCCCTTGCGTCACAATAAACTCTACCCCTTGCGTCATTTGTGTTCCCACCCCTTGCGTCACAATAAACTCTACCCCTTGCGTCATTTGTGTTCCCACCCCTTACGTCACAATAGACTCCATCCCTTGCGAATTGTGTTTCCACCCATTGCGTCACAATAGACTCCACCATCGCGTCACAATGACAACCACACTATCATCACACTCAATACCGAAGCCATAACTCATTACTCACACACCGACATTATCAAACACATCACAGATAGCTCATGAATCATAACAATCAAGACTACAATACCACTTTTAAAAGAATAAGCAACTCTCAATGCCACAAAGTATACCATTCGATCATAAATAGAAAACAAACACCCCTATCACACTTAACCACTACAAAACATGTAGAGGATGAGAGAAATCCCTACTTACGTGGGTTTTAAGCAAAACCCTAGGTCTACCAAGAGCTATATGCTTGAATACACCAAAAACGAGCTCCACCGAAGCTTAGATACAAGATCTAGAGTGAATACAACCCAAAAATAAGATACAAGAACAAAGATCAACAAGTGATTGAGAGGAGAGAGAGAAAAACATGGGTGAGAGCCCAAAGATGAGAGCAAGAATGCAAAACTTACCCCTTATTCTCCAAATGCAAGATTCAAGTGATTTTGAGGTTGGAAACCCTTGGATCTTGAAGATTTAAGGTAGAAATCAAGAGTTTGGTGTGAGATTGGAGTGGGGTAGGTGAGAGGGGGTGTTTTCAGATCTGGTTCGTGGGCTTTGGGTGTAAAAAATGGTAAAGGGGGGTATTTATAGTGGTCCAAAAAGCGTGCTGAAAGTTGCAGAAAAACACAGCGAGTACTGGTACTGGAAAAATGCAGTACCAGTACTGGCTGGACAAAAATGTGAAATTTCCAATGGACACTGAATCAAATCCCACTTGCTACCAACACTCTCAAACATCAATACAACCTCAAAATACACTATTTCACATATTTAAATGATTAAATAAAATAGAATAATTCACGGGTCTCTATTGTACGAATCCATTTGAATTATCTTTAATTTATGACATTTTGCATAGAATTTCATTGCATAAATTACGTTTTAAATATAAGATTCGGATGATCAGCCACACTGAGATTGAGACATGACCAGAATATTTTTTTAAAAGTTCATAACATTTAAGACAAAAATCATGACATATAATGTTATGTTAAGATCTCAAGGTTTATGTTATGAATTACGTGCAAATGTGAATTCTCTTTTGAATTTTTTATACAAAAATTATTTAATTGGAAAAAACTTTTATATAAAAATTCATAATTTTTTTTTCTTTTCAAGAAACTTAATAAACAAGATCCACTCATGACGTATGATTTTCATGCAAAACTTATGAATCCATGATTGATTCAGAATATAACGTATTCATGGTGATTTAAGAGGATGCAATATATGGGTTGGACAAAGTGTTCCACCAATACAAAGGGCAAAGTTAGTCTTTAACAAGGACTTGTTCGCTAATGTCATGCTTCTCATATCGTTTCGACTACTTCTGGCCTAAAGTGTGATCCATTTTTATTTTTCGAAAGCAAGGGGTGGCAGTGGACCAGTGGTATTTCAAGGAATGAGAAGGGGTTACAGTGACATTTCTATAGTGTGTAGGGGTGGTCGGTGTAATTTATTCCTTGGGAATACCACAGCAGTGACGCAGTAGGCGTTTGAGGCAACAGGGTGGCAAGCGAGTTTGCCAGGTGGCACTTTACGTCACTGTTTGGAGTGTTCACACGTGGGCCGGATGGACGGTAACTGGGTGGGTCCCACAAAGAGTGGACCCGTGGGCCCTATATGGGCCATGAAAGGGCCTGTTTTAGAAATTTCCTGTGGCTGAGTTCCATGTCAGCATGACAGCATTACCCTACTTTTAACGGCCTACTAGGAGTACTTTTTTAGGGTACATTTTGCTTGTTTTTTTTTTTGAATAATGATAAAAATAATCTATAAATTTTGAATGTTCTTCTCAACAAGTCTTACGATATCTGTGATTTAGATCAAGATGGTACTGGTCACATAGTTGTCTAACTTTTTCTTCGAAATTCATCCAGTACTCAAGATCCTAAATTTTAAATGAAAAATATGAAGATTATATCAATTAGTCACAATTATCTTATTTTTGCTGATTTTTAACATGACCACTCAAATACGAAGTAATTTTTTTAAAATTATTGAACATTTTAGATTATTTGCATGGGACTCCAATGTGAGCCGCACAAATTATTTGTACAATACAGAGAGATGAGCAAAGGCCTGTCTAATTTGGCCCAAACAATGACGTGTCAAGAGGTTGTTGTTTACAGTGCTTTTCAAGCACTACATGGGTGCGGCTCCCTTAAACTAAAAGTTTATTTAGCGGAAACAACTTGTCCAATATCCATAAGCTATAAGAAACTTTAGGAGAAACTCAACTTAATGCATTTAAACAGTCTAAATAAAAGGATCATATTAAAATTCAATTCTTTTTACTGGAATTATTACATCTCGAGTTCACTCAACTCTTTTTAAAAATTATTAAAGGGCTATCCGTATGTACCCCAAGTGAGCTCTAACCGTCGGGTTCCCCATCGATTTCCTTAGCTTTCTCCAAAGTCAAACCTTTTTTCCTGTGCTTAGATGGAATGGAACCATCAGGGGGAAGAATTTGTAAGGGTCAAACAGATGACCAACTTGTCAGAGGTCAACCGTTCACAGCTCACCGCGTGTATCTGTTCCTTAATTCCTGAGTTGACGTTGCTACCAAAGATTTGAGCTGACCAATTCACTACTACAAAAACCTTAAAAGATGACACTCAAAAAATTGAAACAATGACAGTTTTTGTAAAACTGTCATCGAAAATATGATGGTAGACTTTTGATGACAGTCCATCTTACAAACTGTCATCTTTGCGATATAAGATGACGGTTTAGAATAAAAGTGACATTATTATCTTTTTCTTTAATGTCAGTTTTTGTTTAAAACTGCATTAAAACATGCACTTCCGGAAGCCCATATGGGAAACCTTTTAATGACAGTTTTCCTTAAAAGCGACATTGAAACTAAGCCCTTTTAATGACAGTTTTAGTTAGAACTGACATTGCAGTTGATCATAAAAGATGACAGTCAGAAAGTGTCATAAAAACATATAAGATGATAGTTTAAAACTGTCATCTCATACTTTCAATGTCTACAATGACAGTTTCATCCAAAACTGACATTAAAAGTGCTCATCTTAAAATTTTCGAAAATATACTATACATGTTTTTGTTTGTCTTTTGTTAACAATAAGCGTGCCAGCTCAGATGGTAACACGCGCGCGAGGAACTGAAGTTCTTGAGTTCAAGTTCTGGGGCAAGCAAATATTTGCTAGCCACACAAGTGCTAAGTAGGCGACACACAAGTGCCACTGGGCGGCCATGCTAGAAGCACGTGGTTGCCACGTGGGCGGCCACGCATTCGAAAGAGAATTGGTTTTTTTTTTTTCTTGAATGGAGAACAGATAAGATGACAGTTTAAATCCGTCATCTTTGCGATTAAAGATGACAGATTAAGACTATCATCTTTTATCACAAAGATGACAGGTTTAAATTGTCATCTTATATGTTTAATGACAGTTTTTTATTGTCATAACAAATCTAGACTTTTAATGACAGCTCCATAGATGACAGTTTCAAAACTGTCATCTTTCACGTTTAATGACACTTTTAAACTGTCATCTTTTACGATTATTGTAGTAGTGATTATAGCTTCAAAAACATAGAAATTTGTCTATTTATTGGAAAAAGTTGTCGTATGAGTTTATACAAATTATATACATATGAGTTTTGTGGGGCCCATTCCAGATTTCATATAGATGATTCGAACTGTCCATTATCTTAAAAATATTGTTTATGGAACCATGTAAAAAATCAACTCAACCCGATATTGATACGAATTCTTTCTGAATTAATAATGTACTTCCTCCGTCCCTTATTTAGAGTCCAGTATTCCATTTTGGGTTGTCCCTTAATAAGTGTCCATTTTGTAAAATTAGTAGATAAAAGTTGGTGTATTGTCTATTTTGTCCCTAAAAGTAGATTCCATTTTGAAAAGTTAGTGAGTAAAAGTGTAATAATGACGGGTAAGTAGAAAAAATGGAGGAAAAAGTTGATGTGAAAGATATAATGATGATGTCTTTTTAATAAGTTGGAGTTACGAAGTAGGACACTTAAAAAGGGACGAAGGGAGTACTAATGTATTACGCAATTATGTGGTTGTTAAAATGGTTGGAAGTTGGGACGCCATGCCTTCTACACTTTTTTTAGAGAATTAATATTTTTATAACCACATACAAACACTTACATTCACAAAAGGGGTGTGTCCCACACACACTGGACACCCACACCTTCAGTTTGTGTGGGGCCAATCCACTTTCAAGGTTCTGAATACCGGATTTGTCACTGGAACGAACGGACCGATACCGGTATGTTACCGGATACCGTTTCGAATTTATCGTTAAAACATAAAATATATATACAGTTAGTTATAACCTTTTTTTTCTGCTACATAAAATCCTATTGAACTATTACAATTTAAAAAAAAAAATCAATTAACATTTATTTTTAATACTATTCTAACTTTCTCTCTTACAACGTGATACATTATTCAGTTGTATTTCCAACACGGTGGGCTCAGTAGAGTCAAAACCAAGTCAAAATCAATCACTGGTTTTCCAATCCTTGAACAGAATTTTCAAGATCAAAATTTAAAGGGTAAAATTCATGACATGACCAATGATTTAAAAATCACCACAGACCTTGATATCAACAACCATAAAATTTTATTCTAAAAACTCACATGTGAACTTTAATAAGTAAACTTAAGTTCATGTGTTAGTACATATGTTTAATTGAAATAAACTTAAGTTCATGTGTCTCTATGAATTTGGTGCAAAGTTCAGGTGCCCTTTTGAAATTTTTCCTAAAAAAATTACCCATCTTTTTTAATAATAATTCCCGCAAGTATAATAATTCAATTTTAGTCTAAACGGGTCATCTTCAACGCAAAAGAGTAGGAGTTATTGATATTAAAAAGAGATAGAAATAAGGGAGAAGGTGAAAAGTAGTCCCACTTGGCTTGCATTTTTTTATAAGATAGTAACTGTCCGTAAACACATACGAGATAGTTTTTTTTTTTTTTTTTTAAAACACGTGGTAGTTTGGAGGCAAAAGTTAAGTGACTGAGGGGTTGCTTGTGAATAGCTAATTATCAAGTGGTCATGGGCATTCCAGATGTTACCCGAACACCCTTCACCATATTTTAGTGTTAAATGAGTCTCACATATTGAGTCCAACAATGTTGACAGAGAAATGCATTGGGACATCAATTGGTGACGCCCCAAGAGCATTTAATAGTTTTTTCTTGTTTGGAGGTGCTTTTTGAAAAATTCTTGTTGGGACATCAAACTTTTTGTTTTAGTTTTGTGTCATTTGTGGTTTTATTGTATTTATGGTTGTGCAGCAATTGTGCTACTTTTTGTTTGTAAACTTGATTCCTTATAGAGTTATAGTCCAGCTAGGTCTCTACCACATCAGAAATAGAAATTCGTCTCCACGATAAATGATTAAGCTTCGTCGATTTTTTAACGTGTTATTGTAGATGAATTTCCTTAGCTGAAGAACTCCTAACTGGCAATATTGTGAGATGGTTGTCTTTTCCTGATGGCTCCATCCAATGGGATTTGTTTCTATTTTGATTTACTACAAAGTAAAGAGTAACCTGCCGAGCAGCAACATTCAAAATGCTAGTGGTTATAATGAGAGTTGGTTGTGGTGACAATTTTGATAAATTTTTTTTTTTAATCTTACGTTATGAGTCTTATGACATTGAAGCAGATTTGTACCTGAGGGGCAAGAAGGGGATAATTAGATTTTGCATCATCTTTTTTCGTCTCTGTTCCAGGAAAATTGAAAGTTCTTTTTACTTTGTAATTGGTTAAAGGAAATTTTAGGAGAATCGTGTATTCCCATGGGTCCCTCTAAATAGTAAACGACCTTTGCATCTGAAGAATGGCAAAAACTCTTTGAGGTGGGGCTGTGTTGGTTTTCCTTCTTATATGTTCTTTGGTTGGGCAACATTTGATGGGAATTGGATACTGTGGTGATGTCAAAATAAAGTTTGATGAACATTTAATGTCACCAGGGGATAGGTTGTTATTCCTTATTTCGTGACTTTTCATTCTTATTTTGACTTGATCACGGATGACATGTTCATGTGAGGGAAAGCTTCTGCTTTTTAGTTTCTTCTTGTTTGTCTGTTCAATTGCAAATTATACTTCTCTAGATACCACGGTTATCATGATCTGACCTGTTCAATCACTCTTGCTTTTAGAAAGATTTATTTACAATCTGGCATATAAAGATTTTTTTGAACGGTAAAAGGGTGGTATGGCACGATCTACACAGCAACCCCCTTGAGGGTGACCATAAGGGTTCCTGACCCGTTGTGAAATGTCTGTATGAGCCATAGCTACTGCTTGGAAAGGCGAGTTCATCACTGCAGCACCACATAGGTACTAGATGGACAAAGGGCCCTCCACGCTAATCCCGCAGTTGGCGGGACTCGAACCTAGACGGATCATTTACGGGAGGGACTAGGGAGGAGCACTTAAGCCCACTCACCCTTGCCGTCTGGCATATAAAGATTGAAAGCAGATAAGTGTTTATTTTAGTTTCCTGGCCTTTTCCTTATTTGGTTTCTTCTGCCATCATATCTGAGATATGTTGGTCCGTGAAGTAGGCTTTTGATTGTCTAAATAAATACGAGGAAATGCTGAATACAGTGCCGAAGGTAGCGATGTAGTAATTGTTTCATTATTCCATTTTTGGTCAGTGATTACCAACCCAATAAAGGACCACCAATTAAAATGGCCTACTGAGACATCAAATATAATTTGTTACACCTAATGAGTATTACATAGGCGCACCAATTTCTAGGCTTTATGATGCTTTATATGCACCAGTAACCCTCCAATCATTTCGCTCTAGGTTTTTTTTTTCCTCCAACAAAGGACGTGTCAGGTACTGAAGAATTGAACATTTTAAGATGCATAAGTTAGATTGACCAGGATGGGTAAAATAGAAAATAATTCCTTAGGTTGAATTTTGCATTCAAAATGTGCATTCACTCCTCCCAAGCCTTCTTCTGTGTTATAAACAAGTCATGCTCATAAATAGAAATATTTGAGCATCAGCATTCGTGACCATAATGTGCTTGTGTGTATCGTTGTAACATGGATTCATTGTTATGTAGCAATTACCAGTTGGTTTCGTAAGTTGTATATGTTGTGAAGGTTGTATCTATGGGATGCATCCTCCATGAAGGTAACAATGGCGATGATGTGTCCCAACCAATACTCTGTAGCCAATTAAGGTTAACAAAGTCAATCTGAATGGGTTACGTTACACATATAATACCACGCCTTGTGTGCCCGCTTATGTAGCACGGATGCGGACCCAAACACGGATATGGGACGCAGCAGTTGTCAAAAGATGGGGACACGAACACAACAGGAGACATGACAATAATTTTTTAAATTAATTTTAGTTAGGCAAACCAATGAAACCATAGTAACCCCTAAATAATTTGGGTTGGATTCCTATCTAATACATTATCGACAGTGGCGTATGTAGGAACATACACGTTTTTACATTCCACTTTTGCCCCAAATACTTTTTAAATTATAGATATTCAAACCAGAGCAAGATTTCACAATATATAAAAATCACCCTCGTGTGTCTCTGGCATGTCCCGCCATAACAATATTAAAAATTTTGAGGTCAAGCCATTTGGCGCCGTGGCGTGTCCCATAGTGTCCCCGCGAGTACTTGGCGTGTCGCGTGCCTCTGGAGTGTCTGACATGGATACGGCAATATCTGAAAGTGGGAGTGCTTCAGGATTTTATTGTGTTCTTTCTTATGATGATTTGCTCTTAGTGGGGTTCAAACTGGTGCTTTACGCGAGGGAGAGAAGGCAAGATAGAAGGGTGGTGCGCATTTAGTACTATTGTTGTCTGTCTTTTGCAACTGGTTGCTGTTTCTGTTTGTGTTTTTCGTGCCATTTTCTCCTCTCCCGTTTTTCTTTTTTGGCTTGGTGGTATGATAGTTCTCAAGCTACGTTTATTCGGATTTCCTAGCTCTGGTTGTATAAACTAAGACAAGATTGAGTTTTCTAGAGGTGGCAATATCTCAACCTTTTATCCATTTATACGCACGTGTCCATCCACTTATAACATATTCACAGCCATCGATATTTTGTGAGGGGTTGTACATCCGGTAGGCTAATAACCGATCCATAAGTGGGTTCATACGGTTTGGTAACGGCTGCCTTCAATTCGAGGTCTCTTGTCCTTCGTCAAAATCAACACTGCCGTCTTTGTTAAATTCAACGCGATGGTTGGCAACAAGTTCAGCAAAGTTTCAAATTCCCTGTCTTGAGTATGGAGGGACACCTGTAGTCTACGTGCATATTTGGAGTCCCATGTTTTTATCAGGCTGAATATTTGCCATCTGAAATTTGTGAGAAAGTAGTTTTATCGTATCGAATTAAATGTTTGTACAGTATGCAACGTACTTGCAAAGTTAAATTCAAACCTAGCATCCCAAAGTCCTGGAGATGAAACTGGAAATCACTAACCGGTCTTTCTGGTTTTATAAGAAATCAAAGGATTCACCAAGATTTCCTTTGATTTCTTACAACCCGAAAAAGAGTGAAACATCAATTTCGGAGTAAAGTACTTCTTATATATTTGACCCAACCTGTTTCAACCTGCCTTGCCTACATTTGACCGGCCCATATTCAACCTACGATCCGTTTAAACCCATTCAAACCCGCTCATATGCCACCTCTAGTGGCGGAGTTTGATTTGGTCCTATTTTGAATATTCCATACGTGGGAAAGACTATAATACACACCCCTTATTTGGATGTGTAGTATATGGACCTCAAAATGTTACAAATATATTGTTAAAAGTTACGATTTTAGTATAAAAGTTACGAATTGTATTGTTAAAAAGTTACAATTTTTTTAGTATAAAAATTACGAGATGCATCAAAATATTATAAATCATAATGAAAATATTATGAATCATATTGCTCAAAAGTTATGAGTTCTAGAACAAAAGTTACAAAACACACTAAAATGTTGTGAATGAACTATACAATAAGTGCATATTGTACATACTTTTAAGGGGTGTGTATTATAGACTTTCTCACAGTTTGCATAGACAAAGGGAGTTTTTTTTTTTTTTTGGGGGGGGGGGGGGGGGGGGGGGGGGGGGGGGGCAAATGTGAGAAGTTGTATTAAACTGTGAGTGAAAACCTACACAACATAGAGGAACCCCATGAGGGCAATTGGGCGTCCATAGACCGGACAAACCATTAAAAAGGGCAATCAAAGCACAGTATGTGCAAGTACTATTTCATACTCGTCCAGTGAGATTAGGGTTGCAGAAAATAAAACTGGAGTACTACTAAGCACATGACCAACAAACCACTTCACTGAATCCAGACATAAACCAGACTAGATTCAGACAAAACGAAAGAAAAAAAAATACACTCCCCTCCATCATTAAATGTAATAAGTCTCTTTGGGTTTTGTTCATTGTTTTGTAATGGTAAGGCTAAAAAGGAGAAGAAATGGTTTATGGGTACAATTTCTACATTGTAGTTTATAGTATTAAATATTTTCGTTAATAAATTCCAAAAGCATGTCAATTCTTCCATCAGTTGGCTTGTGATCATAAAAAGCTTTCTTTAGATGAGCACTGTATTAACTATTACTTTTCCAATTCTTTATATAGAAAAATAACTATGAACGTTTTAAAAACTTCGAATTCAAAGGATCCTATTAAAATTCAAATGTTTTTCGTCTAAATATGCACAAAATTATTATGTCTCTCAAAAAGTTAAAATTTACAATGAAATGGCCCTAGCATTGCCCCTTCATGTAAACTACTCCCTCTGTCCCATTTTATCCCAAGTTACATAGTGGCCTGCACGAGGTGTGAGGCCTTTTCCAACCTCAGTATTGGATTCATATCAATTATCTGACTCTTTTAAAATGTAGAGCTCATCGAGTAGAACAATCATGTAAAAAATTCATTTTAATCGGAAGTTGATCAAGACTAAATCAACTTACATCCCTTTTGAACAAAAAGAGTTGGGTACACTAGAATACAACTTGAAGAATCCAATTTTTTAAGGATAAATGTGCTAAGATTCAACATGATTTTTGCGAGTTACACTTGACAAGCTCTACAATATAAATGAATTCGATCATCAAAGTGAACTCAAAATGGGGTCAGAAATAGCCACACTTGACAAGCTCTACAATATAAATGAATTCGATCATCGAAGTTAACTCAAAATGGGGTCAGAAATACCCGGGCTGCCTAACTTGAGATAATGTGCCTCCCTTCGGGTATATATTCCCGTTATATGAAATGAACCTGAAATGTGTCGGAAATGGCTGGACTGCACCCACTGCCTAACTCGAGACAATCTGCCTCCTATATGAAATATCCCCTGCATTCACCAACCAAGCTCCATCTACCCTGAATAGCATGCTTTGATGTTTTACTCCTCTCTTGGAAACGACTTCCTGTTGCCTAGCGTTTGATTAGATTAAAAAAAAAGATCTTTCATGTTCAACCCCTCTCCAACTTGAAAGCACTTGACATTAACCAGAGCCCAGACCAATGTGATAGGATCAGGGAGACAACTAAATACAGACCTAAATAAAAACTGCATTCAGACCTAAACAATTGTGCTTTCGTAACTCCCAGAAAAATGAGCATTTACTCTTATTGACATCGGCCGATCAAAGCAACACCCTATTCTAGGCAGAACGAGGAATAAGCAATGATCTGACTAATCAGATTGCTCTTACCATTTTTCCTCCGAATACTATTTGTCAAAACAAGGGATCATCAGTTTCTCAAGAGCAAAGGAAACAAAAATGCAACAGACCTATTATTTTTACACCAAACTTAACCAGGATGTAACATACTATATGGTCCTACCTCCATTTCTGTTCCAATAGAAAGAAATGGAAAAAAGGGAGGATATTCAAAGGGTAGAAAGAGTTTTCAACCCAACTCAGCAGTAAACTTTCCACAGAGAGGACGCTCCAAATAAATTTTCAGCTGACAATGGCCTAGTGCCCCGTGAAAAGAAATATTCCGTTGGCTAGATATCTTGGTGCTAAAAACTAGTTGAGCGCAATAGTCCACCTATTCATCATCCTCTGAATCTGCATTAGGGTTTAAAGAAGTTAGAAGCTGTTCAACAGAACGACAAAATATGATTGGTGAACCACAATGAAACCAAAATTCAGCTATGCTATTTATGCTCCAGACAATGTGTTACAGGTTCTGCTGACCATTACCCAAATTTAGGAGTTAGATATGGTCCAAGAGACTCTTCATGGGGTCTGTGTTGCAATTGCCAAAGAATCTATGCAAACATGGGATCAACAAATGCAAGCATACATTGGTAGCTTGGAATTGGAATTTCCCTTGTGAAAAGTGGATGAAGCCACTATTGGAATCATGAGATGAACCACCTCGTCTCATCCCATTCATTACATTTAACAAAAGCAACACACTATCACGAGAGAGAGAGAGAGAGAGAGAGAGAGAAGAGAGAATTTCTTACCAGATCGTATATCCTCTCCTACTTTCCCTTGATTTTTCAGCTGCCTCATGATCATTGACCATATGAGATACCACCAGTATATGTGGAACATAAGTAGGGTCACCAACATTGTATTGAAGACATAGTACAATGATGTGTCATATGCCTCCGACAATCTCAAAAACTTGCAGAGATCTTTGCTGTTATACATCAACCAGTCAAGGGGTTATGCCAAAGTATGACAACATATACAGATTGGTTAAATAGAATATCTGCTTGGAGGACAAACCTTGTGGACTTTATAATCCAAAATGGAAAGAATATTAGCCTCAGTAGAAGCCATGAAATAGCAAAAAGTCCAAAGCACACACTTGCTCCAAGCTCCTTCTCAGAGTACTTGAAAACTTTAGCAGCTTCCATAAACACATCACTTGCATCGTGCAGTGCAAGTATAATAGAGCCAATCCGGAAGAAGCTGTAAAAAGGCACAAGTAAAAAAAGTGATGCTTGTGATGGTAAAAGAGTCCAGGATGTGGAGTCCGCTTCTTAAGAAGAGTTTAACACCAGATTTAAAGTAAGCTCCTTCATAACACACATTTTCTTACCAGCAATAACATACATGAAAAAACAAATACCAGGTAAGCATAAACTTCACACGAAGAACAACAGCGTAGCTGCAACCAGGATTTGGGAAAAAGACTGAAAGAACAAAAGTTAATGAATACAAGTAACATTCAGGAAAAAGAATCCTAGTCTCAAATATTTTAGATTATCTCAGAAAACCATATTTGGCACTCTGATCTATCTTTGATTCTGCGTGCTTCCACGCCCCAATAAAGAGAAATTAACCCTGGCCATCAGCTACCAAATGTGAACGTCGTCCCTTTTCCAAATCCGGTGTCACTCTCTGAAGGTATACGGACTAAACACAATGCAATGGAGCTATGCCTATTGCCAAACAGTCGTGGCCAAAAAGACACTATAGAGAGTCGACTAATGACAGTTCCAATTCAACATACCATCATATACCGAAAACCAACACAACAAGACAGAAGAAGAAAATAAGTCAAGCAAGGAGATAACTCCCAACGATCAACCAAGCCTAGCCTAACCATCGCTCCGGGACCGCTAACCAGAAAAGATGCATCACCACACTTTCTCACTCTCTCCTAGAAGGCTAGAACATCTCTATGCAGGTACTGATGATTATAATAATAACAGTACGCTATCCACACCATTGGTGCTCTGGGATGGAATCTAATATACAATGCTAAAGAAGTCGTGAACTCACTTTAGGTTGTTATTGAACACAGCAAACCTATAACTTGATTTGACCATTCTTAGTTCTTTATGGGTTGCCGTACACTAATGGTGCTCTGGGATGGAATCTAATATACAATGCTAAAGAAGTCGTGAACTCACTTTAGGTTGTTATTGAACACGGCAAACCTATAACTTGATTTGACCATTCTTAGTTCTTTATGGGTTGCCGTACACTCCAAAATATGAAAAGCCTCATTAAGTCCTGACCTTTTGCACATGGAAACATATTTCCTTTTAGTCTTAAACCCAAAGAACCTGATCAACTTCGCCTTCACAAATTACAAATTACAGTTATCCAAGTGTTTCAGCAATCTATTCAAGTACTTGAGTTCGATTTTACAATATCCCATAGTTCATAGACTCCATACGCATAAAGTTGCGGACACATATTCGGACAAGAACTGGGAAGAAGCATTTGTCCCTACTGGCTTCTGCAGTTTGGGCATGTCAAAGTACCAAGCCACACATCTAGAACCCAAATTGTAAACAGAGGGGGGGGGGGGGGGGGGCGCGCGGGGTGTGTGTGTTTTGCAATAGCTTTTTTCCTTAGATTGTTGATTCTACTTCGGATTCTAGATTTCTGATTCTGGAAAAACTATGAAGAGTGTTTGCTATAGCTTTGGATTTTGGATTAAATGGTACAGAAGTTGAAGAGTAGTACTTGTTGTAAAAGCTGCAAAATAAGCTTTTTTGCGGTGAATAAGTCTATTTTGTCCTTCAGCAATGGTAATTGGCAAGGAATATTTTTGTCTTTACGGTAATCACAGCTTCTCAGAAATTTGTAAAAGCATCTAAATCATGGCTTCTAAAAAATACGCTTTTGTTAAAAAATGTTAGTGATTCTCTTAGCTTAGCTTAGCTTAGGAATATGATGCCGTTCTCCTTGTTCCTATTAGTCTTTGCAACAATTTCAAAAATTAATAAAATTTTCTTTGTCAAAAAAAAAAAAAGAAGAAGTTATTGATTTTTAGAATCGCATATTCCACTCTCAGAATTTTTCGCAAACAGGCACGAATATCCAATTGTCATATGCTGTACAGATAGATGCTGAAGTGAGCTGAACCAGTTGCTTTTGATTTGAAAAAGGGAGCAAGAAATTTGTTTTGATTAATTTCAATTTCAACTTGGCCACCTGTTGGTTGGTATTTGCATCATTTCCCATTCTAGACTCAGGATGTGGTGTAAAAGAACTGAGAATCTTACGACCAGGCAACAAGGGGAATGTTCCAGAATGGGTCAGTTTTGAGTTGCAGGGATTGAAGCCTTTTCATTTTCAGTTCAGAGTTCGTGCAGCACCAAAACAAAGGGTTTAGATCGGAGCCATACTCCACAGTGAAACAATGCTTGCAAACAAAGCACAGATAAATGCACACCATTTCAGTCTAACACAAACACGCAAAAGCAAAGTGCATCCAGAAGCTAGAGAGATACCTTGTAACATATGAATAACTGATCAAAATGACAGTGACGACATGATGAGACATCATCACAGAAAAATCTTTCCTTCGAGTTTCCCATGTAAGGAGGGCAGCAATGCTGTAGGTGTAGAACCCACACTGGCACATGTAGAAGAGCTTTAGTGGAATCCTGAAAAGTAAATCAAACAGGTCATTCAACATATAGTAGAAAATCAGCACTATCAATTCGATACTCAAGTAAATTAGGATTTAGTAGGAACCATTCCAGAGTTTCAAGTTTTTACTCCTTAGAAGAAAATGCTACAATTGCAAACTCTCCAATTTGTTCTTGAGGAGCTAAAATAATATCTCAAGCAAAGAACCATGCAAAACCACTTCATACCCAACTTGAAGATTAAAAAAGGGCAATGCTCCACCATGAGAGGAAGAAATAATTCACCAACATTTCTTTAGCAGAATGACCAAAATTATTTCACTGTCGGGGATGAAACTCTTATTAGGTTGTTCATACTAAATAGGATGAAAACTGTAGCCACTTTTCGGATAAAAAGGTAATCATATACATTGAAAGCACCTATAATAAAATAAGATGGAGCAAAAATATCCAGATCCTTCATATTCTCTACTTGCAGAAAATTGATTTAAGTTCAAAATTTATGCACAAAGGAAAACGAATGGCCAAAGTTTTTCCCCCTAAACTTTGGAAAAGTATCTGCGATTAACAAAATGTTTAACATAGATTATAGAAAAGATAGAAAATATGCAAAGTTGGAGGTGATTACAGATCACAGACTTCACCAAACAAAAGTATCTATGGCTCTTGGTAGACAAATAGTTACAAGATATGTACCCTTCCAACTCCCATGTTTGACTACAAAGTATAGAATATTGGAATCGACTTCATTCAACAAGCATGTATCCTCAACCATCTTATCAAATCTCTAGGGAGGCTAAATAAGACAGTTTACTAGTTTGTCCCTACTTTTATTTTACACTTGCAAGGGCCAAAGATGGGAACCACAGTAAATTGGGAAAGAGTAGTCTCCATGTTCCTGCTGTGACTGATCAAAATAGTGGAGTCAATAGTAAAAGGAATAGGACATTGTAGTTTACATGCTTTCCTCTTAAATGTCCCACTAATTAGGTTTGTCAATACTACAATTTGACAAAGTCACAAAGGTGAAAGGGAATTTCGTACTCACTTCAATTCTTGATTCGGCCAGCCTATAAAGTATCCTTTTGCTTCTCTTAACCATGGCTCGTGGTAGGTAATTGATAAAATACAAATTTCCACAGTAGCATAGTATGTCAGTTTCCACATAGACTCCGAGCATTTTACTATCTTTGCCCGCGTAGTATCATTCAGCTTTAAGGGGATGGCACCATTGAACAACAACCAAATGGCCAGCTTCTGAGAAAGATAAATGAATAATTAGAATTCATAGTTTGTAGAACGAGTAAAACCAGGTGTTTAAAACACAAGAATAACCGGACCACTGCCTTATTCATCATTGTGTTATTCTACGTCAAGTGAGTTTCAATTGCCACGCACCAACATTTATGAGGGTCTTACCATTTATCCATTGTTAGTCCTTATTTCCTTGAGGAAAACTACTTGATGTTGACATTCCAGTCAGCAAAAGAGAGGAGCGAGGATTGCAATAGTGAAGATATAACTTTCTTTTATTAGTAAGACATTACTCAAAAGACCATCAAAAAGGACACAACCACAATTAAATCAAAAGCACAAAACTATCATAATAACGTCACCAACACGATCAATAAAATACCGTTCCATTTGAAGTCAAACCCCCTTAAGGCCAGAAATGATTTCCAGAGATGAAGCACCAACAGGCAACAACCACTTTGCTAGATCAGCAATCTAGAACTAGTTTTCCACCCAAGTGAAGTAGCATTTGAAAGATTTCATGGTCTGATTGTTAGGTAAAGTGTTACACACCTTCAACAGCCTCGTAGTTGACTGACTTGCAAACCATTTGATAATAACTGAAGTCGGAAAGCTCTCAGTTGGTTCTCCTAAAGTTCAGTGGACTAAAAAACACCAATCTTGGCAACAGCTTGAAGTCTGATGACCTTTAGCAGTAGAGGCAGCTCCAGAGGCAAAATAGTTTCTCTGTGTCATCCTCAAACCAAATTAATTATAACAGATACGCCACAATTGGTTCCCTAATGAATGGTAGCTGTTTGGCTAGACTAAATTATGATGGAACAGATATACCACAATTGGCTCACTAATGAATGTACTCCATTCTTTGGGTAAACTTAATTATGATGGAACAGATACGTCACAATTGGTTCCCTAATGAATGGTAGTTGTTGGGCTAGACTTAATTATGGTGGAACAGATATGCCACCATTGGCTCACTAAAGAATGGTAGCTTTTTGTCTACTCTAGCCAAAACTATTTCGTTCAGGCAATGCTGCTACATCATGTTATAGACTATGCACGTCTATCATTAGTAAATATTTGTTTTGATTGCATTTCTGTTGGTGTAAACAAAAAAAAAAAAGATGACAACAACAGTAAGGTACTCCCACGATGTTATGGCATTATATAAGTATACTATGTCTCTCCAACGGTCCAACCATTGATCAACTCATCTTATACAGTTTCATTTCAATAGGCATGTTTTGAGACCAGTTCAGTTTGTTAAGCTGCACAAGGCAGCTCTGCAAAAATGTCCTGGTTTATCCACATTCTAGAACCGTGCTTCCCATTCCTTGATAGCTTTGATGCCCAAAGGAGCTTTTCTTCTCCACGTCCCCTGAGTCTTGTATTCTTGCAATAAACAATGCATATAAAGTGACAGTTCTTTGTCGGTTGTCTTGGACCCTTGGTATTGGATTCCTTTCTCTTTCATGCCCTTCTGGGTGGTACAAAGGAACCCTGAATTAGTACACTGATAGCACCCCAAACTATCCATGAACATGAGAAGTCTCTGTCATCCCTAGCAAAGTGAAATCTAGCTTGAAATGGGAAGGATTTCCAAGATTGCCCCCTAATGCTTGTTTCACAATGTACTCAGTCACTCCAAACCCATTCGTCCTATTCAACTACTCTAGTAAACCGGGTGATTCTAGAGTAATCTGATGACTCTCCCACGAGTCAGACCGTGAACTGACAGATCCTTTGGAAATTCACACAAAATTTGCAAACTCATTTTCTACATTCGTGAAATGATTCCACCCAAGTCACGAATTCAAAAGTTGGCCAGTAGTAGGGATAGCGTAACACATTACACGTGGCATATTCCTTTGCCGTTAGGCATGTATAGAGTCTGTGATACGCAAGAAATGATATGCGCTCTCTGGCAGGCACACTTCACGATGTCCACTGGGGCTACACAACACATCAAAAAGTCACACGAAAGTTGTGGAAGAAGACATGGGGACGAGTTCATCTTGCATTCTAGTTAACAGCAACCAAAGTAAAAAAAAAACACTAAACCACATCATATTTCTATATCTGGTGGTGGTTTCATTTTTTAAAAGTAATTCGGTTTCATAGACAGAGACTCTAGGATAACATATGCGCACTCTTCTGTTTAGTTGTAAATCTTGTACAACAAGCTCACATTTGTATTACCATAGCTATACTATAGTTTGTATATTTTGTGAAGGCAAAGTCGATCTAAGCTTCTTTGGGTTTAAGACTAAAAGGAAATACCCATCATACACACAGTAGCGGCTGCACACTAAAACTCTTTTCTGTGATAAAACCGAAATAAACCTTGTCCTTGTGTCCCAATTAATTAGGGTCAACTACATGAATCTTTTATCACTCATTGCTATTTTTTAATTTGGAGACTAATCACTAAAGTAATTTGTATGGCTATATTTTTTTCTTCATTGCTTGCAATCTATATTGTACAGGGTTGGACTTCTATATCTGCGGTACAACTTTTTGAAAACAGATGGGCCTAGCAACAGGTCTTGGAATTTATGTAATAACTCTTACTCAGGAGGGGTTTTGGACAGGTATGCCATTACTCAGATCAAGCAATCAGGCCTTGCTACCTTGATTTAATTTACTCACGTATTGACAAAAGCTTGCCAAACAGGGATTCCGGGGGAAGGGGCTAGGAAGCTATTTTGCACCAAAACTGTGCCGTATTCCATCACAGCAGTGCTTGCCATGGTTTAAACACAGGATCCCCAAGTCCTTTTGGGAACTAAGGAACCCAGAACGATTACACCAATAGCCCAAACAAACTATCCGTGATGAGAAGTCTTTGTCTGGGAGGGGGGCATATAAAAGTGGAATTTGCACTTCTAAAGACATTTGCCCTTATTATCTAGTTGAAATGGGAAGGATTGCCCCCTCATGCTTGTTTCATGAAGCACTTCAGTCACTCCAAACCCACTTGTCTTAAGTAAACTGGGTGATTGACACTCCCACAATGTGTGCTTCGTAGCTTAATCCCACAATTCACTGGACAACGGTATCACACGCGTCAAACTGCGACCTGACGGATCCTTTGGAAATTCGGACTAAATTTGCGAACTCGCTTTCTAAATTAGTGAAATCATTCCACCTGAGTCAAGAATTCAAAAGTTGGCCAATAGTAGTGTAACACGCATATTCCTTAGCTGTTACGCATTTACAGTCTGTGATGCGTGTGAAATGATATGTACTCTCTGGCAGGCACACTTCACAATGTCTGCTGGAACTAAACAACGCATCAAAATATTTCATGAAAAAAGACATGGGAGGGAGTTTATCTTGCACCCTACTGGACAGAAACCAAATTAAAAAACCACTACACCACATCATATTACAACATCTGGTGGTGATTTCATTTTTTTAAAGCAATTCAGTTTCATAGACAGAGACTCTAGGATAACATATGCACTCTTCTGTTTAGTAGTAAATCACGTATGACAAGCTCAAATTTGTGTTACCATACCTATGGTTTGTAAATTTTTCTGTATTACAATTGTCATTTCTTGAAAGATTACCTTCGCTAGAAAATTACACATGAGACATGAAACTCAGTGAAAGATCTGGGGCGCTCTGACCTTAGTCCCATAATCCTTGAGAATGCCCTCCGCTCGCACTCTCAATCCTCACTTTGCAATCACGCTCTCAATCCTCGCTCACATAACAGTTTGAGGTGTTTTCCAAGGACGTTATCATGCTCGTGCAAGCAATATGTGACTTAGGCTCTGACCTAGAGCTCTTTCGAATTTCGACCCTCTCGCCCTCACACACGCACGCACTCACACATTACGTGGCTTAGCTCTATAGTTACATAGTCACAGACACAGGCGCAATAATCAAACCTTTTAAGCAGGTCTTACTCCTAACATAACTGCAATTCAAGAAGAGCAATTAACAACAGCTAGACAAGTCAACAACAACAACAACGTAAACAGTGGAAACATAATGTGATTCGTATACGGCGAGAACCTTACACGAAATATGAATCTGTCAAGGAAGAACCTGGCGGCGACGAAGCCGAAGGCGAAGTATATCGCGATTGCGAAATGCCAAGCGCTTGGGCCGCCATTGTCGATCCAGATCGAATCCATTGGAGGCTTCAAACGTCGAACTCGGGGGGTTCAATCGAACGGATCCATCGACTGCTAAAGTTCGCACAAGAACAAACGCATTCGGTCGTTTAATTTACCCTAATCCAATGCGAGGGTTGGGGATGTGAGAGAGAGAGAGAGAGAGAGAGAGAGAGAGAGAGAGAGGGGAAGTTGAGGTAAGAATTCGAGCTTGGAGAGAGAGAGAGAGAGAGAGAGAGAGAGAGGAGGGGAGGTTGGAGATGTGCAGGATGTGAGGGATTGAGAGATTGTTGAATACCGGTGGGCCCCTAGTCACTTTAACGGAATGCAGTCTTGACTCTTTAGTCTACACACGTTATGGAAGATATTAACAAATCCACAGGAGTAATTTTTTGACCAAATGATATAAAAACTTTCGTTGAACTGTATCGTGTTTTGGGGGTTGGATCTTGTCAATTCAGCTTCGGACCAGTTGGATTTATTTGGTGTATTCGAGCCATTTAAAATAGTATTTTTTTAAAAAAAATCTTTAAATATAGATCGTTTAAAACACTTTTGAACATTCCGAATGCACTGAATGCACCAATTGAGGGGATCTATCCCTTCATTTTGGGGACTCATTTTGTAATTTAGAGAGTGTTCCATTAAGGGTGGGTTTGGATTGAAAAGTTTAGTAACTTATTTTTTTTGAATTTTTTTTTTTGCATTTGTTTGTTTTGTGTCAAACTTTTATGATTTATTGATTCGTCTCAGCGAGAGGAATCGGAAAAGTAAGAATTTTGATCGAAACTCATAATATTTTAAATAAAGATAAAAATAAATCCAAAAAAAAACTTTTTTTTACTTATTTTTTGTCTTTTTAAAAATATTTTATGAGTTTCGATCAAAATTTTTATAATTTTCTGATTCCTCTAGTCAAGACGAATCAATAAATCACAAAAGTTTGACGCGAAAATAACAAATTGCTCTCGCCCAGAAGAAAAAGAAGAAGAAGAAGCAGAGGCGGCGGCGGCGGCGCCCACTGATCTGTACAGTCTCTCCAACCAATAAATCTTCAAAATTGCTCCCAAATTTTCTTCCCAGTCTCTCTCTGATCGTCTCTGAACCCACCCCCAAGAACAAGTACATCTCTTTACATATACATACATAGTTTGTGTGTGTGTTTTTTGTGTCGGTAGTGTTTTCTACTTCTTCTTCTTCACCGCTCTCTCTGTTAGCAAAGAGAGAGAGAGAGCGCCGTTGGGGGAGGGGGACGAGGAAAGGTGTTTTGGTGAAAAAGTAGGTTTATTAGGCCGGATAATTTAACACCTCTTTCACCAATTGGCCTGTACACGCGAAGAAGAGGGATGAAGTAATACAGGCAGACATAGAAATGCCAAACCGAACGAAATCACCATCCAATCGAGCCCTAAATGTACTGGAACATCGGTATAGGCAAAGCACGAAGGATTTGAGTTGCTGGAGTCGAGTAGTATTAGGTACGCTCAATCGAAAACCGGCTTACAAGTATGAAAACAATTCCGTTCTGGGGTAAATTTCACTGACCTCTCCTCAGGTTTTTAACACATGCTGAAATCTACCCTGAGGTTTCTAAAATAACACTACTCTCCCTTGCTTTTACCGTCAATATATACATATTCCCCCCTCCGTTAATTGGCCGTTAGAAAGTTGACGGAAAATGCTAAAAGGTGCTGATGTCATGGTATCCTCATTCAGATATTCCAATATTGCCATTTAACTTCCACAGTTTCAATAGCACAAACAAACAAAATTCTAATTGTAAGTAATGGAGTATAATTTTTTTAAACACTAACATCCATTTAGAGCATTTAAAAAAAAATAACTCAAATTTACTATAGTTGAAGTATTTTTTAACCTATCAAAAGAACAACACGAAAGACCTTACCCACATTCAACACGGAAGATTTTTTTTTTTTCCTTTCAAAAGGGCTATTTAAGTGAAACTATAAACCACATTCAATTAACACTTCTTTTTTTATACATTTGATTTACATAGGGATCTAGTTTACTAGGGTTTCTGAATGTATTTTCACCTTCTTTTTCAAGTGCTTGCAATTGGCGTATTCCTTGACCAAGAGAACTCTATAAAAATCAAAAATCAAAAATCAAAAAAATTATAGGTTTTCAAAAATAAAATCACCCTGTGAGTCCATTTTTTCTCACATGGTAGGATTGCCTTTCAAGATAGGAGAATTTTTTTTTAATTTGCAATTCTAAAATGTGATAACCCATTTTTCAAAAATAAAATTCGTTACCCAAAATTCTCCTTGAAATTCAAGACTTAAAATGTGATTGCACAATATTATAATAATTAAAAGTTATTTTTTTATTTGATAGTACTATAGTTGTGGGCCACAATATTGTAAATTAACATCGTTTGGCGAGTATGTACTTCTATTGCACATTAGACAATTGTGAATATATTTTTATGCTCATACTTATCAATTTATAAAATTGGTAAATATGGAAGGGTTTTACGGACTTGAGTTGGTAAATGCCTGAGGTGATTCTAAAATCACTGGCCGGTCTCAAATTCCTACCTTTTTGGAATTGGGTTGTGACATAAAAAGACATATATGATCTAGTTGAGTTCCCCTTAAAAAATCTTTATTTTTTTGTCTTCATTCATTTTTTTTTTTTTTTTTTGCGTTTCCTAGTGTTGTGCTAAATTTTGTGGGTGTTGATTCGTTCCGACGAGAGAAATCAAAAAAGTAAGAAATCATGATTAAGACTTAATTTTGATAAAAAATCTGTTACAAAAAGACTCACTTTGATTTCAAAGGGTTGTAATTCATTTGATTATGATATGATTGGAAAATGAGTTAGTAAATGAAGAGTTGGTGGTGTCTTGCAGGTGCTCTATATAATTGAGAGATTTTTCCCACACGTATGTTACTTATTTCTAAAGAAATTTTCCATCCTAGCAAGGGCCAATCATATCGAACTTTTCTAAATAAACCTTAAAAATTAGCACAATTAAAGAAAATAGTGGCTATGTTCGTTTTGATACTTAACTTAGTTTTAACTTAGTTTTCTAATCATTACCCTATATCTTTTTTCAATTATTACCCTATTTATTCAATTATTACTTTCATTTTTCTCTCTATCTCTCTCTACTCATTACCTATCTCTCCAATCATTACTCTATGTCTCTTCCCACCCACTACCAAAACTAAAATACTCCAAACCCTCAAACGAACAAAGCCAGTAATGCTTGAGATGAGTAATTTGGGATAAGTTGGTGTAATGCCTATATTGGTACCAAATAAGTACAAAAACTTAAAATATGGTTGCAAACTTTTTAGTCAAAAAAATTGCACAATGCAAGTTTGTAACGCCCCGATTTTCGGAAATAAAATCGGAGGTATTAAATATTGATTTCCAAAAATTTAGTAATTTAAATACAAAATCCAAACTGGATAATTCTTCCTAAAGATTCGTCTATTACAAACCATTAAAGAAATACTGAAAATAGTCTTCGTAGTAATAATCTAAACAAAATAACAGAGCTGTCTTCTAGGATTGATACGGATTCCAGGCGTATATTGGCTCAGTCTCCAACTCCGGATTCGTCTCTAGGTAATATCGCCCTCCTTCAGGGTCCTGAGTCTTCCACTGATTTTCTGCAAAATCTGACACGGATGCCAGACAATCCGTGCCTGAGTGAAAAAGTTCACCCCGTAATATAATCCAACCCAATCACCCCTCCTTACATTACAGCTAGCAGGTAACGATATATCATCAATGCATGAAGGTAAAATACTCATAAATCTATTCATTATCGATCGATAGCCTAACAACAAGGAAAATCTAGTCATGCCCAGACCGTAACTAGGGTTTGCCCATCTTAATCACCACATCAAAATCACCACGGGACTCCCATCAATTCTATCATCACAAAATATCGCTGGACCACTTGCCAGGTTTTATCAAAACATCACTGGGCTTACTTTGCCAGGTTTTATCATCAGAAAGTATCACTGGACCACCGCCAAGTTTTACTGTCACAAAATATCTCTGGCCCTATCCGCCAGGTTTTATCAAAACATCACTGGACTACCCGCCAGGTTTTATCAAAACATCACTGGACTACCCACCAGGTTTTATCAAAACATCACTGTGCTACCCACCAGGTTTTATCAAAATATCACTGGGCTTACTTTGCCAGGTTTTATCATCAGAAAACATCACTGACTAACCGTCAGGTTTTATCATCGTAAAACATCACTGACCAACCGTCAGGTTTTATCATCGTAAAACATCACTGACCAACCATCAGGTTTTATCAAAACATCACTGGGCTTACTTTGCCAGGTTTTATCATCGGAAAACATCACTGGGCTTACTTTGCCAGGTTTTATATCATCACTGGACTCCCGCCAGTTTCAATTCATTACTGGACTCTCGCCAGTCTATCAATTCATCATTGGACTCTCGCCAGTTTCAATCTCATCACAAATCTCATCACATTCAAAATCTCGCCTACAGGCATTCTAGAAATAAAAACTTTCCATTTCATCCATTACCTAGCATCGTCTAGTATGAACTCTAATCGCAAACCACCCCATGTCTCTAGGGTCCAATCAAGAATTGGCGCAATATAAAATTAAATCAAATAATAAATTAAACAATTAACGAGCAATGCAATCACACAATTTTTTATGAATGGGCTGTTGCCCTTATTCTCGTATAGCCACAATGTCAATAATAAAGTAGGATTCTTATAAATATATTTAATAAATATTTTCTAGGCTCTTATTAATTATTTCTAATTAATTAGATTAATTAAAAGCTAATTAAATGCATTAATTAGATAAAAATATTAGAATAATTAATCATGACCTAATAAGAGTCCTAAAGGTCCTATATAATCAGTTGGATGTCAAAAGTTGGGTTCGGAGGGTCGAATAATTAAATTACATGAAAACGTTAATTAAAATGTCCGAAAGTGAAGTAAATGGACAATAAATAATTAATTATAAAAATAAATTTTGAGACTGACATAATTTCATCTTTGGACAGTAAAGAGTCTAAAAAAAAATTACACGGGTATTAATAATAATGTTTATAAGGTCGTAAAGTAATTTTGATTGGAATTACATTAAAAATAATAATAAATAGTGAATTAATTAAAATAAATATTTAATTTGACAAGTTACCGTATTTGAGATGTAAGAAGTCTAAAAAAATAGTTGGAGTGTTAAAACGTTGGTTGAAAGGTCGTAACTAATTTTTGTTTGTAAACGTTGATCGATAACTAATAAATAATTTAATAAATAGATAATTAAATTAAAAAAAATATGACCTTAACAAGTTATGATCTTTGAGGTGTGAAAAGTCTAGGAAAAATAGTTCGGGGGTCGAAAACGGTGTTCGGGAGGTCGCAAAACGAATTCGAAACAAAACAGAACCTGCCGCAAGGTTTGACCGGGTCAACCTTGCGGCTGAGAGGCTAACCGCATACTCCAGTCTGGTTCTTGCGGCCCGAATGTCGCGGCCGCAATGTCGCGTCCAGATCCGATTTTTTTGCTTTTTTGCTACGGTTTTGATGCATGGGACCATTCGGGCTATTGGGTTATGCTTAAAAACATTAAATATACTTAGAGGAGTGATTAGGAGAGATTATACTACCTCGAATCGGATTGAATCGATTTTTAAACGAAACTTGAAGTTTGGAGAAGACAACTTCGAGTCTTTCGATCGGGGAACTTTGGGATCAAATTGGGTGACGTTTGGCGATGCTAGGAGTTGTAGGAAGCGTCTGGAATGATCGAATTAGATTTCGGTTGGGCTTTGGTACTAAACCCACTTTTCTCTCTCTTTCTTTCTCTCTCTAAAACTCCATAGGTTGAAGCTTCTTCTCTCCGAATTTACTCTCCTTTCTGGACTGGTGAGGCGTGGGAAATAATTTGGGTATGCCCTAAGTCGGATTAATGGGGTATAAATAGGAGGATTTTTAAAGAGGTTGAGAAAATTGAGTTCAACAAGGACTCAATTTATTGGGTTTTGAGATGGACGAAAATAAGACGATAATATAGTCAGGGAGATGAATTAGAGACCGAGTAGGAGAGCGAGAGATGGTGGGATTTATATGCATGCAATATAAATAATCAAAAGTAGGATAATTAAGACTAAATCAATTTATTGCATATAAGTATTAGATAATTATGATTAAAATAATTTTATTATTACTAATAATATACTTTAAATGATATTAATAATATTATTAATAATATTAACTCTATTTTTTTTAAAAAAAAAAGGGTCAAAAATCCGGGTTGTTACAAAGTTTAAAAAATAAACAGAGTTTTTATTTTTTATTTTCGTTAACATGAACTGAATTTACTGTATCCACTAGAGAAGATTATCAAATACACACTTTTATTGCTAGTTAGTTTGTATATGCGGTCGGGAGGAGCCTAAAAGGAGATAAGTTTTTATAAAGGGTAATCCAGTCATTTTGTTGGTGGAGTTAACTGTGTTTGGAAGGAATTTGACAAAAGAGGGAGTATGTATATTGTCAGCAAAAATAAGGGAGGACAGTGTTATTTTAGAAACCTCAAGGGAGGTTTCTGTTCATGGGAGGTCAGTAAAATTTACCCTTTTGGTCTCCAATAACCATATGGGCGAATCGGTTGAAGTAGCGAGGTTCCATGTTAGGTGGGAAAACATTTTTAATTTTTGTCCCCCTTTGTATTTTTTCTTTTTTTTTTTCCCGGCAAAAGTCAGTAATGTAGTGTTATTTATAGTTAGTGAAGTTTGAATCTCAGTCAAATGCATGACACTATATGGTGTATGTCATTGCGCTACCACTCCACTTTGTTTTTTTATTAGTCAGATGCAGCCTAAAATGTCAAATTTTGATTAATTAAGAGGCACCAAAAGGATTTCCTTGAGTAACACTCGTCGATGGTACTACGAGATTAAACACAAGAACTAAAAAAGGGGGAGATAAAAGAGCACGCAAGACCCACAAATAAAACCCATTGTAGAATGAGAAAACAACCATAAGAACAATAATAAGGAAACTTTCAAAATGACACTTGAATTTTGCACCAAATGTCATAGAGACACTTGAATTTAAGTTTATTTCAATTAAACACCTATACTAACAGAATCCCCAAATTTCAACCACCGCCATTATATTCCGTCCCAAAAATTTCTGACATGGCATCTCCAACTCGTTTAAGTTGCCCCATTGCACATGTTTCCAACAAGGGACGATACACCCAAGCGAAACCCATCACTTTACCCATTACTTCATCTTTTCCTTGTGGTCCCGAGTAGAAAGAAGAAAATGTTAGGGTTTCGTCTGGGTTTGGGCAAAAAAACATGGTTTGGAAGGAAAATAATCTTAACTTAATTGATTTCCCTCCATTTCTCTCTCTAGAAGTCTGCCTATTGTTCCACCATCTCCCTCACTTCAACCCTAGACCTGAAGCCCTTCCTCCTCCCTTGTTCAAAAGATGATGAAGAGAACTGAGGGCCAATTTGGCTTTAAAAGCCAAATAGTGAATTATATTTTGTCTTTATTCAAAAAAAAATCGCAATTGTTAGTTTTGCGTCAAACTTTTGTGACTTATTGATTCTTCTCGATGAAAAGAATCGAAAAAGTAATTTTTTTTTTGTCAAGCCCTCGATATTTTTTTTAAAAAGACAAAAATAAGTAAAATAAATTGAGTTTTGATCAAAAAATTTTACTTTTCCGATTCCTCTCGTCAAGACGAATTAATAAGTCATAAAAATTTGGCGCAAAACAAACAAATACAAAAAAAAAAATGAATAAAGACGAAAAAATAAGTTACTTAACTTTCAATCCAAACCCACTCTGAGAGTTCTACCATGAAGACCACTAAGAGTTCAACCATGGCTGTTTAGCCTCTTTTTTTTTTTTTTTAATATATATGCATTATGTTTGGTGTTTTTTTTTTGAACGGCTGGATTACGTTGTGGTTATCTATGGAACCAATGTGTTAATGCCATGTATGGCTGTTTTGTCCCAATTTTGTGCCTGAAAACAGAGAAAGTATATATGCCTTTCATGAAGGCAACAAAATCCACTTCAGTAAATGCCATTCATTAAACACCAAGTGAAAAATCTGAATTTTTTTTTTACCAAGTCTGAAAAAGGGTATTAAACAATAGCAGTGGGTAGGTGAATGAACAATAGTTGAACGATGCATTCAATAAACTATTAAACAATGGAACTGCTTAAACAAATCATTTGGGTAAAAACTAATGGTTTGATTAAACTAATCGTTTCAGTTCATTAACAATGAAGTTGTTGGATTAAACAAAGGGAATACGATTTGTTTATCATACTGTATGGGGGAAAACCACCACCACGGTCGCGCAAACACCAGATCATCTTCTTTTTTCGTCGTCTTCCGTACAGTTCACTGTTGTTAATTAATGGCGATTAGGGCTACAGAGAACCATGTTTTTTTGCCCAAACCCAGAGGAAACCCTAACATTTTCTTCTTTCTGCTCCGGACCACAAGGAAAAGATGAAGTAATGGGTAAAGTGATGGGTTTCGCTTGGGTGCATCGTCCCCTATTGGAAACAGATGCAATAGGACAACTTAAATGGATTGGAGATGTCATGTCTGCAATTTTTGGGATGGAGTATAACGGGGGGTTTCTAAAATTTGGAGATTTTGTTAGTACAAGTGTTTAATTGAAATAAACTTAAGTTTAGGTGTCACTGTGATATTTGGTGCAAAGCACAAGTGCCATTTTGAAAATTTTCCATAATACTACTATATAGTACAATGTAACATCTAAGGCCATCCACAGTGGTATAATAAAAAACCAATTGTTTTTAAAGTTAGTAATATTGGTGTAAAAAATGCTTCACAATGGTATAATCAAACTTAACAACATCCTTAGAAATAATCAAATTTTGGGCTTTGGATAACAAAAATTAGCAACCTCTTTCAATAATCAAAATTTGTGGATTCTACACCACATAAATTAACTAGTTCCAAAATTTGTATACACGTGTGTTTCAATTGGTATTTTTTCCTTCTATTCTTCGCCTACTCTATATCTTCTTCACTTCACCCACAAACTATTTCTCTTTCTTTTCCTAAAAAAGTGAAGCTCATATCTCTCGATCATCTACAATTTAACTCATCATCTTCGGATTAAGGTATTTCACTCTTCTTTTCCGTTTCTATTTTTTCCCCAAAAAAAAATTCATAATAGGAGGGAAGAAAGTCACTGAAATTTTTCCAAAATAAAGAGAGGGAATCGATATATTTTTGCTAAAAAAAACGTAAATGGAGGGAAGTGAATAACAAGAAATAGAGGGGAGAGAGAGTAACATTGTAGTGGACCCTTATTTTGGTTATGGACTAAAAGTGACCATTGTAAAGCTCAACATTATTAAGTTTAACAACCTCTTAAGTGAATAATCAAAAGGTAATGTATCAATTTTTGGTTATCCTTTTTTGATTATACCATTGTGAATGACCTAATAGATGGGGTCTAATTATAATCGGCGGAGTACTAGTGACAGACCCAATTAATCTTTGGCATTAATTACATTCACATGGTGGCTGGCTTGCTTTCGAAAAATTTAACCGGTGAAAAAGTAGCACTCCTTAATTAGTACCTCCAGAAGGAGCTGGAGGGACAATATTATGCCGTGGAAATAATGGAGTCACATGGTAGTGCATATATGTATCTCTTTATTTCTCATTGAAAAATCTACAGTCGTACATATGTATGCAATCAATCATGGACGTTTGTAAGATTTAATGTACGTAAGGATGTTATTGGAGTATTATTTCTTAAATTTGGAAACTTCTTGCTAGCTAGATGCACAATTGTTCAATGGTGTTTTAATTGGAGATTCTTTCCAAAACTTGAGAGGTAGGCCTTTCCGAGGGACTGGGAATGGCCCATACTCCATCCCACTCTGTTGGGATCCCACCATTTCCCACCTGCAATAATATAGGAGGTAGAAATCATCAGTACTTACAAAAAAAAAAAAAAGTCTATCCCCACCATTCTGTTTCACCGCTCCCCCTATCGCAGTGCTTAATTTCACCGTCTGTCTCGGCAATTAATGGTCCGAATTTTAAAAAGTACCTCTATCAGGGAAGAGTAAAGTTTTTTTAAATTAATCTGCGCCGCCCAAAGCCCTTTTGGACGGTGAGATTGAAAGCAGCGGGAAAGCGGTGAATGAGAGCTGTGGGAGTAGACATTTTGCAAACAAAGTACCTAACTTTTCGCGGGTTTTCTAATGGTACAACTTTTTTTATTGCTTTCTCTTAATTTCAACAAGATTTGGGTTTAAAAAATTTGTTATGTTTTTCATTTTGTGAGGAAAATAAAGTATAGAACAATAGACCAATTTTAAAAACAAAAGTACTTATAAGCCGTCAAAAAGAAAAAATTTATAAGACATCAAAAAGATTAATAAAAAAATCCAAAACCAGCTCCTGAAAAGTTAGGCCAAACTGACCCTTACTTGTTTTTTTACTCTTAGAACAAAATTTTAACCGACTAAAGATTTCACAATCTACTTATTAATAAGTGTACATTGATATATTTTCATGTAGTGTTTAGAGTTACACCGAGTTTGATTCAAAAAACTCTTCCACATTTTATATCTCATTTTAACCAAAAGCTACAGGAAAATGTCGGAAATAATTTTTACATTTGTTATTTCATTATGATTTTTAATTCCATCTTCTTCTTTTTTGAAATGAGAAGAGTCTTTCACCAAATATAACCTCCTTTTATATTGGCACTGCAGTTTCTTAAATTAATGGAAAATAAATATTACTAAAAAAAAATTATCGAAAAAGTTTTCTCTTTACCAACCGATCAAGCTTTTTTTTTTTCACTTGGGTCAAGTTGTATATTAAGATGATTTAATGTTTTGCTACCTGTTGTTTTATTTTCCTTTTTTATTTGGAGAAATAAAAATTCATCATCTGCCATTATCGTACCTGAACTTGGTAACAAGATGGTGAATTAAGATAAGCATCTCCAGTTTAGCAAGTTCATTCCCCGGACAAGCATGTACTCCGGTGCCAAATGGCATAAACGTGTTCGGTTTCGGAACGACCTGAAACCCACCACAATCACAATCAAAATGTCACTGCCGTATCATTCTGGTTGAGTTTACTTGTATAGGATTTCTAAAAGATTAGAATTCTTCTTTAGTAATAATTAGCTAGCGCATCTCCAACCTTGACTCCAAAACCCCATTTTGGATAATAAGGCCACTCCCACCCATCTCCATATGGAGTCTCTACGATGGAGACCCACTTTTGATTCTAATCCATAAAACAGAGATGGATCTCTGTTTACTAAAATGCTTAGTTTTCATTTCATTTCATATAAATGACATGCATATATACAAAAATAATATCGATCATTGCAAAACTATAGACAATAAAATGAGACTAATGTTCGATATATAGATATATTTAACAAATACTTGGAATTTATTATATTCAAAACTTTAGAGGGAGAGTTGCTTTTTGAAAACGGAATAAAGGTGTATTTGAAAACTGAAGATAGAAATAGAGAGTAATGGTTGGAGTTTGTATGAATATTGACATTTTCCGAAAAAAAAAAAAAGCTTTTGGATAAATTATAAGATTTTGGATCTCCAAAATAGAGGAATGGAGAGAGTTGGGCTGGAGATACAAAGAGAAATAATTAAGAGCAAGGAAATAACAATGGGTTTAATTAATGCAGACAGTAGAGCACTAGATCGAGCTCCATACCTCAAATCTTGATGGATCAAAATTTTGAGGATCAACAAAGAATTCAGGGTTGTGATGAATGTTCCTGAACAATGGCATCACCTTCCAACCTTTGGGAATTAAGTATCCTGCCATTAGGAAAATATTAATGGACCATAACACTTTGATTAATTAAGTCCACCTTGTAAACCAATATATATATATATATATATATATATATATATATATATATATATATATATATATATATATATATGGATCGTTTTGTGGCCAAGAGGCCTTTGGCGCGCCGAACAACGTCAAGAGTGCTCTTAAGTGTCAGGAAAAAAGGAGATCGATGAGGAGTTCAGCTCTTTTTCCAAAGTGTTTATCTAACTATTCTAACGGTTCTAAGTTTCGCAGATTATTTTTTGGGAGCATTGTGTATCCGATCGAATAACTTCATTAAATCCTCACCTTCATATTCTACATCAACCACTGCTTCCCGAAAGGTAAAAGAGACAATGCTTGCCATCCTCAAGCTCTCTAATATGACCTGAAATTATAAACACCTCGTTAACGGTCAAGGCTAGAACAAAATTTATATTGTGCCCGCTTTCATAACTCACCATATATAGTCGTTCATGTTTAGAATAACTGAACTGAATAAAGTAATACACATGCAAAGAAACCTCTACCACACCCCCTAGCTATCCAGGGATGGTCCTGACATTTCGGAGCCTAAGATGCGAACCTCGAAAATGGGATCCTTAATAGTTTCTTTAAAATAAATACCAAATAAATTCATGAATTTTTCCAACACAAATGTTGAACTTATATAGTACTAGATACTAAATATGATTAGAAGCCCTAATTTTTACACATTTTTTTTTGGGGCCTAAGGCCACAGCTTCTTGGGCCTTATTCCAGTATCACAATTCACATACCTTATGTGTAATTGGCATTTTCCTAGTTTGAGCCCATGTCAAGGGCCTCTTTCCTCCATCATTTGATTCATATATCATCTTCTGCTCGGCCTGCAACAAGGAAAACACAAGTAAGATTTGTGTAATCCCTTTGTAGAAAGAGAAAATCTTATTTACGGAGGTCCTGTAAATAAGTACTCACAGTACTCAATCGTGATCGTCCAAAACTGTTTTGAAGGATTTTAATGAAACTCTCTCCCTCGGAAAAGTTTCATTAAAATTCAGAACATTCAGAACAATTTTGGACGACTGTAATTGGTTGGTACTACAACATGCTGTTTATAGCACCTCCGCAAATAAGAACTCCGTATATCTCTTGTAGAAATCAGTGCAAATTAAAAATGGACTTAATAGAAACCATTGGTACCTTAACAGCTTCTAGAAGTTTCTGATCATCATGGAGGTACTTGAGAATCCACGTCAGCACGCTAGCCGTGGTGTCTTGCGCAGCGAATAAGACCCCAATGATGTTGTCCGAAATTTGATCCTCACTCAAGGTCTGCCCCTCTTCATTTTTGAAATTCAACAAATGACCCAAAAGGTCCTTCTCTACCAGTAGGTCTTTCTCCCTCCTTTCGCATATGATCTCGCGCATTATCTCACCTAGCCTTTTTCTTGCCTTTGGCAAATTTTCATACATACAAGATTTAGATAAACTTTCAGCTAAAAATTAAGGACTCAAAATGGTAGAGACGAGACTGTATATATGGTTTTCTTTTTCCCAATGTCAAGCGGTAGGTGAAAGAGAATACATTCAAAGAGTTAGAATACCGGGGGGACACTACATCGATCAAGTAAGGTATATACGCAATAACTAAATCAAGCGCCATACACAATAATCCAAAAATATATATGTTCAGATTCTGAATTTGTTGTGGGAGTTGCTTAAGGAAAGAAAACAGAGATAAAACCAAAACAGGTTTAGTTTTTGATTATTTATCTTTTCGTTTTTAGCATTTTCTTCTGACATAATAAATTCCAGTACAGAAAGAATTGTACATATATACCCTAAAAAAGTATCCAGAAAATAAGTGAAAGAAAGTGAACCAGAGGTTCTACCTTCGTAGTATTTTGCAGGTGCTTCGTCTTTGTACATAATGTGTATGTGTGTGCGGGAGCGCATTCATGTTTTTGGAGTAATTTGCTTACCAAGATTGCTTTTTTGTATGCAGTTCCTGGCAAATTTGTGGGGAAAGAATTGTAACCCTTGTCCAATATGCAGTAATTCTCCTTGAGCTCTTCCATGTATTTTCCACCCAAGTGACCAAAGATTGAGAGAATACCCACTTCAAAAGAGAACTGCAGAAGACTCAGAGAGAACTCAAATATGAATTAGAAACAGGAAAAAAAAAATTTGTTTTTGTTTGAAATTATGTGTAGAATTATACTCAACTAGCTAGGAAGGCATGACAACGGCATATATTATTGAAATAATAGTCCATCTTGATCAGGTCTGAAATAATAAGACTCACAGACACAGCTCTTGGCCACTCTTCTCTCGCAAGCAGTAGAGTCCATAGATGTGTGAAGCCACTTTTTGTGAGAAAGGAGTGTCTGGGGAGTGGCTGAGAGACGTGTCCCCGGCATTTCTATTTTTAATAACATTGAACAATCTACTGAATAATAATAACTCAAGATTTATACAGTGGAAGACTTTAAGGGCTATGTAAATGGTATTCGGAAGTTGAAAGTGTAACCTAGCATTGAGGTGTATCTTTATCCAAGTGTTGGTTGGATATTCGTTATGTTTCCATTTTGTGCAACTAAGCACTTGTATGCTTACTTTTTTTCCCCCTCGATGTACCCGTTGCAAGTTTTATTAAATGTTTCGTTTGCTAGGCAAAATAATAATAATAAAACTCAGTTTGGCACACGATTCTGCTTAAAATTTTCTACATGGTACTCCCATTGAAAAGAATATTCAAAACATCAGAAGATTCATTAAAACAATTTAAGACAATGCTATAGAATATTCTAACACTCTCACAAACAAAATTTACTAGCTTCTCCGCAAGTATGGAGAAGTTCCACTCTCACTTGGTGTGGGCGCAGTTGAGTATGTGAAACTGATTGGTCTGATTTGCTACTTTGCTAACTATGACAGCGTTCGATAATTAAGGTAATTTTGGGATGTCAAATCGTACGTAGGATTTATATGATGTGCTATACCCAGTAGTCGATGTAATAAAAACATTTGTCTAAAAAAGAAAATTGTGCAATTTGAGGATCTATTATAAAAATCTTTCTCTTGCTTTCTTCGTTCGTAATATTGTGTGTGTGCGCGCGATTTTAAGTCGAATGTACCCCCAACAGTCCCTAACATTTTACAATCAATCAGTTTAGAAGGGGAAGAAAATCATCAAAGAAGGGCATAAGTTTCACATAGAGACACAAACCTTCTTCATCTCATGGAAGGTGTGGATGGCTTGCCCACTAGTACTGGCCCAAGACTCCAATGCAGAAATGGCTATGGCTTCTATACCAGGCACCAATTTCCTAACTGCTTCTGGAGCAAAAGAGCTCTGGACCAGCTTCCTGAGGTTAGTATGGTAATTACCTTGGTGAAAAAACAGCGCAAAAGGGCCAATCATCTTCTCTTTGCTCTTCGGGTACGTGGGTTTGAACAAGTGAGCATGAGTCACCAGCACAAATCTGGCTGCTTCCGGGCTAGCCAACATGATGCAAGGGCAACCGAGGATGTGGGTTTTGAATATATTTCCATATCTGAGGAAAAATAAAATGCACTAATACTTTTAAAACTTCAAGTAACAAATATTAATCATGTACGAAGGAGAAAATAAATGTGGTAACTAAACTTTGCTTTGTACTTTTAAACAAAAAACTTCACCAGAGATACATCAAAGTTGACCTATCACTGTAAGGCTACATATATTTACAACTAGGGTTAGTACCCTACAAAAAGTACTATAACTCAAAGTAAATCATGCACAGACAAATTTGGGAGAGATTTTTTTTGTTGTCATTCATTAATCCTAATCTACACCAGTGGCATAGCCAAAAATCTATGTAATCGGGGCACCTTTTAAACACATTTCAACCAAAAATTTGCGTACTAAGTAAGGTAAAAACGTTTGTGCTAAGAATTAAAAAAACCTAACATATTTATTAATAGTAAATTATATAGAATATAAAAACAATTGAATTATTTGAATTGTCTCAGCATATATAACAAGTCTAATAGCAATTCACTATACAATGTTTAGCAATATTGCTCCCATTCTTAATAATTGAAGTATAAAACGTATAGCTCGTGAATTAGGCATTTTTAAATTTTGAACATTATGCATTAGAGAGTTCCGATTAGTAAGTGATTGCTCTTTTTCACATTAGAGATCTCATTTCGCTAATGTACTAACAATGTTCAAATTTGTGAAACAAAAAGTTGAGAATGAAATGATATTCAACATGTCTTAGAAAGATTAAAAGTAAATTTATGAAATACGATGAACTAGACAAAATATAAATTTAAAATAAAATATAAAAAAAAACCTTGAGTGGGGGCGCGTGCCCCTGTTCATCCCATGCTTCCTCCGCCACTGATCTACTCTATCCTGGGGGACTTGAGGGAGGGGGAGGAGGCTTACGAAAATTGAATTTTGCCAATGTGCATGAGAGTGTATAATAGAGGCCAACTACACTTCACCCCACTTGCAAATTTGAGAGAAAACTTTAGATATATAGAATTTATAAAAGACTGTGCATGTTTTATTCAATTACCTTGTTTGTTTATGAGTAAAGAAGTCATTTGGGTCCTGAGAGTAGAGTTGAAGAGTCTCTCCTACGCAAGGCCAGCCCATTGATCCTGGGGGAAGCATTGCCCTTTGCTTTTGTTTCCTCAGGTATGGGTATGAGAGGACAGTACATAGAAAGAAGAGAATGAATATCAATGTTGGCATGGTACGTGTCCGTGGAAAAATGTGTCAGCTAGCTCTCTCTCTCTCTCTCTCTCTCTCTCTCTCTCTCTCTCTCTCTGTGTGTGTGTGTGATATTGGTGCAGTGGTATGGTAGTTTTGTGCAGAAAGGAGGGGATATGCTGAAGGATGCAAAGCTTACAAACCAATTCAGTGGAGCTAGCTAGGGGCCTGTATGAGGTGGGTTGTGCGTATATATAGTGTGGTGAGAGGAAATATTGTAGATAGAGATTACAGACAATTAGGGTACGTAATGAAAGGTCGATAAAACAAAATTAAGAATGTTTTTAAAGGACTTAGATTCCGCAAGTACTATATTTCTAAATTGTTTTCCGAATATTACTGTTCTATTATTTACGGGTTAACAAGTGCCCAATAGTTCTAATTTAAAGCTGAAAATGGTTGTAATTCAAGTCATGTATTCACCCGTCATCAATTTCCATTTTCCAAGATAAAAACGTCAACATAAATGTGATTGGTCATTGGTACTATACGAACCAATCAAATTCAAGATCATTATTTTTTATTTTATTTTGATAATCGGATATCTGGGCTAACTTGCGCGCACCTCGACTGGAAAACTTGCTCCTCATTTAACTGAGAAACTTATGCCTCACTCAAGGAGTAGAAAAAAAAACCACATGCAAATAACATATAGTTATTGTTATCGAAGAAAATAACATAAATAAGTTAGCATCATTTTGTAAATTAATCACATCAGAATTTGACATCCCTCGACAATGGCTCAGGACAACTAGGCCGCATTAATGATCCATTTAGCATGAAAATTAGCGGTCAAAGTGAAAATTTATAATGCACTTTGGGGAGATTTTTTCAGACTCTAATCTCAATTTATATCCACCATCATATTTCGTCATTAATTATTATTGTAAAACTCTAACACTTTAATTATTCAAATTTAAAAAATGAAAGGGAATTGATTTCTACACTCACTTTTTTGATATTCACACTCTTTCTTTCTTTTTTTTGTCTTTTAGTAAAGACATACACTTTCAACACTAAAATAAAAAAATAAAAAAAAAAAGGAGTGTGATTATCAAAAAGGAGATCGTAGAAATTAATTCCCGAAATGAAAATGCAATGATATGCAGTTTACAAATGGTAAAAACAAGGAGTGTAAAAATGCAGTGTATCAAATAACCTTGTTTCAAAGGAACTTTTAGGACTTTTTTCAATTTTTGACAAATCGAAAAGGTAAAAAAGTAAGGCATAAAACTAACACACGCGAAAAAAAAATTGAATAAGGACAAAACCAAAAAAAAAAATGTAGAAAAAGTGTTAATGGAATAGGTAGTAACTTTCACGAGAAGTAAATAAAAGCAAAGAACCAGGGGGTTAAACTTGCAAATAAAACCTATTCCGGGGTATCATTTAACATTTCCAATATCTCAAGCCGGCTTCCGAGGACGGCTCTTCACGTGCTGGGGCGGGACCCAATGAATCGCCGTTTCATTACGGCAAACTCGCTCTGGCCGTCCGATCTAACATCACCCAGATCGATGGCCATCCGACGGTGTTTCCATTTCACAGAGTGGGAGCACGTCAAGAGAGATCAAATGTGGAAACTTCGGGAAGATTGGGACCCACTTTCTCGAGTGAACATCCAGTGCTCCTGGAGCACCGTTACATGGTGTTCCAGGACTTTCTCGATCACACATTCTGACATTTGTGTGGAGGTTACGCCGGCCTTGATGGCAAATGTGTGGTGATCCGGTGAGGAATGGGGAGTGCACCGATCCGGCTGTCCATTTTGGAACAGACTATTCGAATTTAATTCGAGCTCCTTCAAATCTGAACCGTCTATTATTCGGATTAAATCCAAGCCATCTATTGTCGAAATGGACCGCTGCACTACATGTTGTATTGCAAAAGTGCACTACAGCACCCCCGGATCCGGTGAAGAAAGCCTTTAGAGCACCACTGAGACCCTGTTCCATTTAACTTTTAACATTTTTTGGATATTTTGTCTTTGTTCAAAACAATTTTACGTTTGTTAATTTTGCACTAAATTTTTGAGAGTTATTGATTTATCTCAACGAGAGGAATCAGAATACCAAATATTTTGGAAAATAACTAGTTTTTAAAAAAAGAAATATATATATATTTGACTCTTTTTTTTGCTGAAACGTGGTTATTTTCCTACATATTTAGGTAAAAATATATATATATATATATATATTACTTTTCGATTTCTCTCGTTGAAACGAATCAGTAACCCATAAAAATTTTGTGCAAAACTAAGGAATTTCTTTTGAACAAAGAAGACTTCCCAAAAATTTCCCACTTTCTCAAGTACTCGATCTTAACTATGTCAAGTCGTTATCAAAAAAAAAATTTCATGTGTGATGTCGGTTTCCCAAGGGTGTGGTCGCAATCAGGGGATAGCTGTACCCGACACGTGTAAAGATCATGGTGGTTCTATTTCGCGATTGTTCGTCCGCGGACGAGAAGGGGCTAGTACAGGGCGGGTGACTCCCAGAGACGAAAACGAACCCCCAAACGGTAAGGCCGTCTTCTGATTGGCCTACGCCAGACGTATTTTTCAAAGTCGGCAAGCCCTCCTCTAGCTCTTCGATATTGACCGGACCGGGTAATCCAAAACCTCGATCGTACGTCTCAATCTCAACCGTTTGAATTTGTTGATAGTCTTTTACCGACAGACTCCTACCTGTAAGGCACTATCAGTATTTTTTGATCACTAATTATCGAGATAAGCGGCCGAGATTTGGACAGTTTGATCTCGTCCAAAATAAGGATTTAAAGACGATCCAAAACCCCAAGTTGTATTGGGTTAGCTCCCCGCCATACACTAAACCCATCTTTCTTTATTTTGTTTTTGAATAATTTGCTATCCGGTCCTGTAAAACCAATAAATTCAGAGACCTCATCTCCAATCTACATTGATGATCTGGATCGTTCATGTTGTAACCTCTCACGAAAAAGAACATGTCCACAAAAGTCCTCATCTTGAGTAACCATTGATAGGGAGATGAAAAACTCGTACTCTTTATTTCGTCACGGTTAATTTTATGGAACAAATTACGAATTGTGCATGTCCTTATTAACGCCAGACTGAGTTGATTTTTATCATATTGTATAGGCAGAGATGAGAACAGTTCGAATGATAAACAGATAAATTCAAAAGTTTAATCGTTTCTTCATGAAAAGATAAGAGGGCAATTTGTCTTTCTATTCTTTTTTCTCTCTGTGTGTATGTAAAAACAATAAGTTTAGGTACACTACATCTAACCACTATACCATTCACTATATATATGCATACATATTGTACGCCGACCTTGGGTCCTCAAAAAAATACAGAAAAATATTCATAAATTTTAAAATAATATATTATAGGGCGCCGTAAAAAATCAGCTATAACAAATATCGGCAAGTATTATTTCCTGATTCGTAGGGGCGAAATTGTGCAGTTAACCTACTCCACACATCCAATTGGCTGGAGTATTATTCTTAACAGTACATAGCCATCTGAAAAAAAAAAAAAAACCCTTCCGATATTAATACCCTCTTAGTCAGTTTTGGGGCCAAAAAATAGGACGGGGAGCTGTGCTGTCCTGGCCAAGTGGGCCCCGCTTCAGTCTTGCTCCGATAATCGAAAAAGTTCACTTCGTAGAGCTCGTCGAGTTGAACGAGTATGCAAAAAATTAGTTTGATCGAATATCATTAAGTACCTTATCGGAATACATATAACTTGCCAATAAGGGGTTCTCGTAGATTTGATCCAGTGTTTCGGATCCATTCTTTTCAAGACTAAAAGGTTTCGATTAGGCACTTAATGATATCCGATCAAGCTGATTTTTTACATGGTTGTAAAACTCAACGAGCTCTACGAAGTGAACGTTTCAGATCATTGGAGCGAGACCGGAGCACGGCTCCCTTGGCCAAGACAACGGGACAACAGCTCCCCCAGGCCCCAACTCTCAAAAAATATGGATGGCTTTCAACCGGGGCATAATTAATAAGGGTGGAGGGGGCCCCCACCCACCCCTCAACCACCACGACCACCACCACACACACACACATTATATTCCATTTTATTCCTTATCCAAACTAAATGTAGTAGAGTATATTGTATTTCTCTTTTTTAATACTTCACTCAAACTAACTACTTTTTTATCTGTCCTCCATAAAAGTCACATTAATATGGGTTCACCCTCTATAAATAATACTACTTCCTACTATCTTATCATCCTCCATAAATAATACCCAAAAACTCAAAACTCACTCGTGCATGCCGCATCCAATCGCGCCCTGAAGGGGGAAAAATGAAAAACACATGTACCAATTCCTCAAAGTCGATATTAACTACTGTGCATAGCCCTCATGCAAACGAAACATATATAAACCACATGTGACTACAAAATGACCACTTTAAAATTGTGCACAGGAGGTTAAAAGAAAAAAATTTGGAAAATGCTTTTTTTTTTTTGATAATCAAATTTGGAAAATGTTAAGAGTACATGAACACAATCCATAGAAGTGTCGATGAAAGGGTCCTGGACGAGTGAATCTGGACCATCCATGATCCTTATTGGCACTTTTATGGATTGTGTTCATGGACCCTATCAAACCCCTCAATTATTAGGTGGTCCTGGGGGCGAGAACCATCATGTACGTGGTGCCCAACTTTTATCTCCAAATTTATAAACCGCGGATCCTAATGACCTCAAAGGTCAACATGTGTGTTATCCCCCATCTAGACCATCCATTTCGGCAATTACCTCTTCCAGGGGTAATTGAGAAAACTCTTCCTGGGAAATTCAGACCATCCAAAAGTATTTTTGGATGGTCCAGATAGGGGACAACACATAGGGTCAGCAGGATTCCCCATTAGCCAAATTTATATGGAGATTAGTTCAGAGGGTATGAACCCGCATGAATTTTTGTGGAGAAATGCATTGGAGCATCATGGGACAGTACTCCAAAACCACTGAATAATTACTCGGTTAAAGAATACAGAACACTATTCAAAATAGAAAAGGACCTGAAGTTAAAGAATACAAAGGCAATGGACCTGCAAATAGCCTTCCTGCTCCTGGGATGGCAACGATCTCGGATGGCCACATATCATAGAGTAATTTATGGGGAAGGGTCCTGTGAAGCTTTTTACGGTCCATTCCCGTTCATTTGCAATTTTTTTTGGATCCCGTCCTAGACCAACAACAATGATTGAATCTATTTATTTTGTAGAACTCGTCGAGACCTTTTTTTTTTCTTTTTGGTACTTCAAAATTGTATCGTCAAGACCTTCTACCATGAAAAAAAAATCAAATTGTCGGTTAACAATCGACGCCAAATCGGAACACATTTTTCTTTGAATTTGATCAAGCGTCGATTGTTAACCGATGATCATGATTTTTTTCATGGTCGAAGGTCCACAACAAAATGACATGCAAAAAGTTATTCCACCCCGAAAAGACATGCAATTTCTAATAAAATACTTTCATACATAATTTTCGAATCTCTTCACACCAAAATTAAAAATCTCAATTAACTCTTTCATTTGGTGCGAAAAAATCCAAAAAATAGTAAACAGAAGTATTTAACTTTTATCTGAAAATTGCACCTCTTTTTGTAGTAGAATAACTCTTCGGGACGCAAGGAGTATAAATTTGGACTTAGAAAGTAATTTGGAGCTAACAACTTCAATTGAGACTGACAAGCCTCATCTCCCCCCAAATTCTTGTGTGAAAGTAGGATGAATAAAAAAGACATGCAAATCTGCAAAATAAGATCCCATTTGCAAAAATCATGGGGAAAATGTCAAATTAAAAAAGTAAAAAGGCCTTAACAATAATCTACACAAAAATGACTTCGAATTTTGCACAAGGGTTCCTTTCAATGTGACTTCTGAATTCAGCATCCCCTCCAAATCTGAAGGTATACAAAGCTTCCCTCTGTGTCTTGCCAACAGGATATACTCTGTAGATTTTGAGCTCGTTCCCGCCTCTTATGCTTTCCGGTCGTTCCGGTTTCCAGATGGGTACGTGTTTCAAAGCCTTGAATCTCGAGAGCACAGCCGATTCCAAGGCCTCTAGAGTCAAATTTGACGACCTGACAAAATCACGAGTCACAACTCTATAGCAAGGATATGAACGAGACTAGGGAATGTTTGAACACCACATGGATTGTTTAAAGGTGAAATTACACGGAGACCCCCTCATCTATATGTGTTGGACACAAACACCCCCTAACCTTTAAAAACGCCCAAACGCACCCCCTCATCTATTGAAAATGAAAAAATCGTCAACGCCATTAACGTAATGAATGAAATGACAAATATACCCTTCTTATATTACACGGAGCAAAACTCATCTCCCCCATTTCATCTTCCTCCCAACCGCTGCCATTATCGATGGCTAGTGACGTAAACTCACCATTAAAACCGATCAAGAGCAACCACGAGCAGCACCAACAACCAACCAAGACCCACCATTAAATTCAACCAACCAAGATCCACCATTAAATCTGACCAAGACCCACCGCTAGAAAGAATTTCTACCATTAAAACTGAGCCAAAATCCTAACGACGTCATTCATTTCCCCTTAATTGCCTCCCAAAATCACTGCCACCATTACCACCACTTCCTCCTCAACTGTCGCCTGCGACGGCGCTCGATCTCATCACTCTCATAATTCCAGTCGCCAATCTGTACAACTTCATTTTGGATCAGGTTCGAAACGGGTAATCGGTTCGGAGCTTCGACTTGCACTACTTTTTCTTGAAAATTAACAGTTTCATCCATCAGCTCCGAGATCTGATCTCGCACACAACTCTCAACCATTCTCTCACTAATCGAGAGCGAGAGAGAATTAGGCGAGTGTCAGTTTTGGAGATCTTCGATTCCTATTTCTATCTCTATGATGAAACGGAATGAATCGAATCCGCCGGCGATCGACCATGGCGGTGGTGGCTGCCGCTCTGCAAGCTTTCGCTCTTTTACAGATGGTAATGCAACCTGCTGTCTGTACCCCCTTCCATGGCTGCTGCTTCCATGAGAGAGAGAGAGAGAGAGAGAGAGAGAGAGAGAGAGAGAGAGAGAGAGAGAGAATCACGACTGTGATAAGGAGAGAGAATCAAGAATGAGGTTTGAAAGGGAAGAAAGATGTATGTATTGGTGTTAAGGGCATTTTTGTCTAAAAAATATCAAAACTAGTGACATGTGCCTTTGCAACAAACGGTTCTGAAACGGAAGGGTATCACTTGGGTAACGGTAATACATGAGGGGGTGCGTTTGGGCGTTTTTAAAGGTTAGGGGGTGTTTGTGTCCAACACATATAGATGACGGGGTCTCCGTGTAATTTCACCTTGTTTAAATGCAAAATTTCTAGTCTTGTGGTCAGTCTCTAAGTGAAGTGGGCTCGACATTGTGGAAATATCTCAAACTTCACCAAAAGTTTTAGCCGGACGAAGCTGATGAATTAATATTGACGTGATAGAGAAAAAAGGCAAAGTTGAAATACTTGCTTAGCAGTATTATTGTAGATAAGTTGGTATCTCTTGGTATTTTGAAGATCAGTTGAGAGAAATCGTCAAAGGTGGTTTGCTCACGTAAAGCAGAGACCGTTAGATGGAATAGTTAAGAAAACAATAAGATTTCCACGATTCTTTCTCGTACGCAAGCCCTGAAAAACCAGAAAGTGGAGGAGGAAAAGTGTTCTTTTAAATAAGCCAAAGTGGCTTATTTTTTGTCTTTATTCAAATTTTTTTCGTATCACTTGACTTATTGTCAATTTTTTGGGAATTATTGCATTCTCACGACAAGAGGAATCTAAAAAGTAAATTTTTTTTATCAAAATCCAATTTTTTTTTGAATAAAAACGAAAAAAATTGGCTTATTGGCTTATTTTCGTCTTTATTCAAAAAAAAATTGGATTTTGGTCAAAAATTTTTACTTTTTAGATTCCTCTTGTTGTAAGGATGCAATAATCCCCAAAAAATTGACAATACGCCAAGTAATACGAAAAAAATTTGAATAAAGACAAACACGGGATGCCTGACACTAGCCCATTGCTTACACTTATGGTGGACTTGGCCCATAATTTTACTCCCTAAAATGATTCTAAAGTGCATATTCAATGCTACATTATCTTCGTAAGTATAGTAGACGTTCCTTTCATGCTCCCAACTTTGGGAGCTTCTATATTCCCCCACTTCTGCTCCCAATCCCGCTCCGTGCACTAAGGTCTTTAGACTCTTTACACACTATCTTAGGCATCAAGCAAATCAATACACATACAATCCTAAATGCGTATACAATTAAAACTGTTGACGAATAAATTGAGATTTACCTCAAGAAGATGGACTCCATCTCAAATCTTCCTCTTTCCCTTACATATACATGGTAGACCGTTTCTAAGCCTCTGGTACACTTGCATGGACGTTTCAGAAAAGCTGGGGTCTGTTCTTCTTTCTCATGGATCGTTGTTGCCAGGTAAATGCATAGGCGGCATGATGAGTGGACTGCTGCCATATCAACAAGTGCTTTGAAAGAATCAGATGGCCCCTCAAACTTCCACCTGAAAAATAATTATCCCCAAGTTACAAACGATAAGCAGAAGCTACAGAGGACATATCTGAGGAACCAGATAGTAGTTGGGGGCCTTCAGCCTCTGTATACTGTATTTCAATCAAAATCGCCGAAAACAGTCAAAAGACTGGGGAAATGGTCACACATAAAGGCATACCTTAATGATTGATTGAATGCATCAGAATTTTCAGCAAGGGATTTCATGGTGTTGGCAACAAATTCAGCATCTTTCAGCTCCCTAATATGTAGGATTGAATCCGGAGAAGGAGCAAAATCTAGAATATTTGGTGCACCAACAACCACAGGAACACAACCTAGGATTTTTGGCAAAATTTCCTTTCATCAGCATTATTAAACATATTTAAGGATTTTTTTAATAGCAAACCAGAAAGCAATTTCCCATTATGCATATGATTCATGAACCAAGTAAAATTTCATTGCTTAGCAAAAAAGAATAAAAATTCATTAGAAACTTGTTAACAATTCCCCCCAAATCACTCCAAGAAGATAAGGAGAAAAGCATATGTTCCTTTCTTAGTAGGAGGGTCATTCCCAATGCGAAATAATGTTCGATTTCAGAGAACTATTCCATTCCACATATCAGCCATAATTGCAGCTCGAGGCTCAAACAGCAGCATACCATTTATTTATTTTTTGAAAGGAACAGCAATACCAATTTAAGCAACACCAATTTAAGCAACTTGCTTTTTAATCCTTTAGAGATTAGTTCAACAACTATACAACTTAAATGCGTGGTGAATTCCAGGATTTAGATTCCAGGGATAGTGGGATACTACCAGAAAAATGGAGGGAGAATAGGACTCTAAAAACCAACAAAACCCTCATGGAAATACGAACATCACACACAGTCACACACACACACCAAAAAAAAACATATGAGTTTAGAAACATAACAGAGGCATCAAGAGTAAAAAAAATGCAGGAAAGAGTTTAATATCATACCAGCAACTAGAGACTGGAAGAACTTTTCAGTTACATAGTCCTCCTCGTTCGAATTCTCAAAGGCCAAGCTAAATTTGTAGCGCTTCAGAGTTGCCACTTTGTCCACTGCAACAATTTCGCAAACAGATGATTTCATACTAGTTCTGCTACAATTGGTAAGCAAAGACGTGATTGACTAAAGATAGTAATATAAAGTTTGTCATCAAGTTCTTGGAATTAATTGATACTTGTTGATTTCTTCTAGATGGGCATACCATTGCAAAATAAGTACTTATAAACATTTAGTACCAACTCATGTACTTAAGCTTGGAACTCGTACCAAAATCTCCAACATCTTCAGGAAAGAGATGTTATCCTTGATTTCTCAACAGAAGTGTGCTCGCAATATGCAGTCCCAGCTTTTGAGCTCTAATTGCATAGATACATTGCATAAATCCAACAAGCTGCCTAATATTGCGGAGCAAAGAACAACATAAATATACTCTCCACTCAGCAATTATCTTCTCCCATTTTATCTTTTCACAGACTACTTCTCATTACATATTTTATTATACACATTTACAGTGTAGAAAGAATGAGCCAACTGCAACAAATGACAACTTCACGAATCACAAGGCAATATCCTCCAAAAGAATGTTCACCACAGCCGAGAACTTCACAAAATTCTTTGGATTAAAGGGAAACCAGTCAATAAAAACACCTATATACTTAGAACTAGAGAGGGAAATTACAGTCAAGACTAATCTAAACTTTTTGTAAAGAAGGTATGCATACACTTGCATATTTATCAGAACCTTTCGTCCATAAATGCACTTATAAACTAAAACTCGAACCCTACCAAAATCAAAAGGCATCACAACCTTCCTTCTGTTGTTACACTTTCAAGACTTATACTGCACAGAGACTCGGTCTCAATATCCTGAAGCATTTATGGAACCGATGAGACAGCATTAAATGGTCACATCTAGAAAATTACCAATGTATCCCCCAACAAACCAACCAAATATGAAGGAAATTATAATGGTGCACCGCAATGGTTAAGGATTCAAAACTACTCTAAAAGCAAACACGCAAGAAGCTCACATCTAGCAAGAGAAGTTATCATATAAGCTTAAAAGTTACGAAAGAAAGGACTGTGAGTATTAATGTTGCATAACAAAATAGCGAAAACATAGGAGCATTTGGTCTAACCAAGTGCCGAGATAATCCGAATATAAACACAAGCAAAATCAAAAAATGATATATGTCCTCAAACGACTAATAGTAGTATTAACATTAAGAAATTATTTTAAATGAAGAAAACTCAAGAATACAATGTGCACACCTCTTCCATCATGATTACGATGACAACTGCCATATGAATCTATAGAGACCTTTGCTTTTTCAAGTGCTTCAAGAGCTTGTAAACGAAAGTTGCGAGCGCCACAATTGGAAATGAAAGCTGCTGCCAGAGCTTTCTCTGTCTTTGCTTGAGGCGGGGCCATAATATCATACTCAGCCCAAGAGAAGTAACCAACAGGGACATCTGATGAGAGACTAGTCGTCATTACAATGTTATATCCCCTCCTAGTACATGAGAAAAATTGAGGTCAGTTTAACTATACTTGGTCTTACTAGAGTTTTGAACCACAAGTAACTTCTATTGCTAAACAAACTATCCATATCTTCTGTAATCTACGATGAGAAACAAGAACAAGCAAAACAGATAGGAGACAAAGGGTTTTCTTTGTGCCGCTTGTCAGTTGTCAGTGTTGATGTCAGTAACATGATGCAAATACTGCCATTATGTATAACCAACTTTTTCAAAAAGGAAAAAGCATGGCATGAGTCCTCTTCAGACTCAGCAGGGCCAAGATTCTACAATTTTTCCGTTCTTCTCTCTAGTAACAACCGGCAATGCCATTTCACTTACTGCATATTCAATAAGAAGATCTGAAGATGAACATGGATGATACCAGGAAGGCAAGTAAAAGAAGGGAAAAAAATGATCAAGCAACTGAAACAGCTCAAAAAACAGAACATGGATACCCCCACCACCGCAAAAAACAGAACACGGAGTAGTAGTTACACAATGGATAAGATTATATTCTTGAAATCAATTAGACTGTTCAAGCATGTGCATCACCTACCATATAACATACGCATATTTGAGCACAGCGTTCTAGAAAATAATTTTCTTACCTTAAATTATACTAGTTACTACTAACTTCATAAGACCAAAAGCAAAACTTTTTTTGCACTTACATAGTACCCTATACTTGAGCACAAACTTTCAGAATCTGTGTACGCACAAAGGATACATAGAATGTTTTGGGCTGTTAGAAAATTTTCTTGGCTGCAGTCTGCAGATTTTACACTGAGTGTTTCTAAATGCTTGCCTATTCTTTTAGAGTATCAAAAACAACTAAGGAGTCATCTCTGAGTGTGCTTACCCACCGTCTTGCAAGATCAATGTTATTCTCAGAGTAGTAGTGAGATGATTCCATTGATCGAAGCACATTGGCTGTCCCAGGTTGTTGACCTACCCCAAAAGTAGCATCAGGCTTCTGATTGGCATTATACTGAAATTTACACCCCACAGCACAAGACTTCCACTCCTAGAGAGAAGCATGCAGAGCATACATATCAGACATAAAATAACACAACTTAGATGGTAATTGAAAAAATACCTAAGGTGCAAAAACTTTGAAGAAGAAAATTTTCCAAAAAGGAAAAATTGTAAGGACTGGGCATTTAAAGAAGAAACAAGAAAGGTATGACGTATTACACAACATACATACATACATACATAACACATAACCCATCTAGTCTCTAATCATAGGGGGTATGGGCGGGGATGATTGGAGACAGACCTAACCTTTGACAATATAAGCACAAAGTGGCTGCTCTCAGAATACCACTGAAACAGTGGCCCCCCTAAACCTCCAAGAACCGAGGAGCTACAGGGACGTTTTGTTTCAGAACCATGCCCCCAAATCAAAGCCAAATGGCATCAGAGAGGGCAAGCCAAATGGTATGACGTATTACACACTTCTAGTAAAATTTTTGACACGATACTGCTCAAAATTTTAAAAAGAAACAATTACTGGTGACAAAATTACAGTGATGTTTCTCAAATGTCAAATGTCTTTCATTTTGTAGATTCATGAAGACATTTATTACCAAGACATCTCCGCTAGACTATGGCAAGTTGGCAAACAACAGCAAACTACGGACTACCAAATTATGACCACCCTTTGCATAACCAACAAATACGATAATGAAGAGACCAAGAATTCGGCAAAAATACAACAGTGCTCTTGAATTCTGAACTCCTTTGATATCCTTCTTCTCAATACTACAGATCACTAGCCTGAACAAGCTCTCAACTTCTCAATTATTCAACTACAGCACAACTAACATGTTCCACAAAGTTACACAAACTGATAATATAGAAGTAAAAGCATCATACATTCAAAATGCGAGTCTATAGACTCTATACGTGAACACGACTATAAACATGTATCACATCATAAGATAGGAGTATCGGGCTCTATCATTATCTCCATCTTTCGTAGTTCTCCCAGGACATTTTTGATACATATGTACATCCGTTACAAGGTACAAGTACTAATGCTCAAGAAAAAAGACAGAATAAGTATCACGACTACTATTTTAGTTGATCAATTAACCATAATTGCCAACCCAAAACTAATTCGATGGATCAACACAACATCTGTTGACGGACAATTACGGGGAACAAAAGTCCACATCAAAGCAATATAAACGCAAAACAAACCCCCAAGGGGTTGGCCTAATGGTTAAGGCGTGGGACTTAGGGGTTTGCTCCCTTTTAAGGTCTCAGGTTCGAAACCTCTATCAACTCCTTTGGGGCCAGTCCATACGGAGACTTATTCTGAATTTAAATGGGATCCCCGCAAGTGGGCGGTGGCCGGTGGGATTGATCCATGATTAGTCGAGTGCGCGCTTGAGTTATTTAAAAAAAAAAACATAAACGCAAAACATGTCTATAGGACTAATTCAAACCAAACCTGATCACCACCATTAACCCAGACAGGTTCCTTCTCAAAATCCCTAGAATACACCACAGAGTCTTCTCTCAACAACCACTCCTCGCACCCACCAGCTTCGGCGCCCCGATCAATATCCACCAAGCCCGGTCCGACCTCCTCCGTCCCCGAATCCCCCGCCGACGAAAACGACGTCGTGAGCTGGTAGAACGAGTCAGCCAACATGGCAGCGTTCTTGGCCATGTCGAGCCGGCCTAAAAACCCTATCTCTGCTACAACGACCAGGACTACCAACAGTGGCATCAAACTGTACCATCTTTTTTTCGCAGTAGCGGTTGAAGAAGAAGCTCCATTGGAATTGGACGCGGGTATTTCGTCGCGGGTCTGGCCCAGTCTCGTGACCCTCTGATTTGGGACCATACCCATCAACGATTTTTCAGCTTTCTGTTCCTTGTTTGGTTTTTTCTTGGGAAAATGGGGAAGAAAACTACCTGGGTAGGAAAACCTTCATGTGGGCTTTCATCTAGGGTTTTGGGATTCTGGCTCCGTGTGTTTTGGTTCAGGTCAATCTCATTTGGAGAAGTCCACCCGTATGCTTGAGTGATGGTTGGTAGACAATTGGAAGACGTTTCTTTTACTTTTTCATGTTTTGATCCGTCAACTCGTTAGGACGTTTCTTTCCTTGGGTTGGGAGATGCGGTGTTTAACAGCGGTGTTGAGCAATCGATCTGGCCGCTCATCTCTACACGAAGACTCGAATCTAATTTGAACACATAAAAATATAAATTGCTTGTTGCTCGGATTAAGATTCTGAGTCATCAATTGTCGAGATGAACGGTCAAATCGACCACTCTGCACCGCTGTTAAGCACCGCGCTTGACAGAATTATTGTACTCCGCATTTGTATAGATACAGGACGGCAGGACCAGTAGGTTACGGACAGATCTAGAGACGCTGTTAAGCGGTCCCTACCAAGCACCTTGCCAAGCGGGTGTAGAGCGCATCCGAACCATCCAAAAGTATTTTCAGCTGTCCGGATTGAAAAACAAATTCTTCCAGGGAAGAGTTAAACACCCTTTCTTGAAAGAGTATGTTTTCAATCTGGACCCTTTATTGTCGAGATGGACAGTCCGAATACCCTCAGCACTCGGCAAAGCGCTTGATAGGAACCGCTTGGTAGCATCCCTGGTCCAAGTTACTACCTAGAATGTTTATTAATTTTTTGAACGGCTAGGACTACTACCTAGAATGTTTATTAATTTTTTGTATAGATACAGGACGGCAGGACCAATAGGTTATGGACAGATCTAGAGACGCTGTTAAGCGGTCCCTACAAGCACCTTGCCAAGCGGGTGTAGAGCACATCCGAGCCATCCAAAAGTATTTTCAGCAGTCCGGATTGAAAAACGAATTCTTTCAGGGAAGAGTTAAACTCACTTTCTTGAAAGAGTTTGTTTTCAATCTGAACCATTTATTGTCGAAATGGATAGTCTGAATGCCCTCGGCACTCGGCAAAGCGCTTGATACGAACCGCTTGGTAGCATCCCGGGAACAAGTTACTACCTAGAATGTTTATTAATTTTTTGAACGGCTAGGACTAGGATTACAGGATGATACCGGGTCCAAGTTACTACCTAGAATGTTTATTAATTTTTTGAACGGCTAGGACTAGGATTACAGGATGTTGGGACCCTGTTTCCCATGAGGAAAACAAAAGAAAGGGTGAAATTTTACTGGCCTCCCTAAGGTTTCTGACAAATACGAAGACATTTCTCCCGAGGTTTTGAAAATGACAATGACCTCTCTTACTTCACCTTTCTACGATCAATTAGTCTGCAAATGGTGTTTAACTTGGCATTTAAATGAATTAGATTTGTCCACGTTCTTCAATTACTGTAGTTGGTTCCCTCTTTTCTCCAAAATTGTACACCTTCGAATTAGGGTTCCAAATAATGTCCAGTGCTTATTTCTCTCTCCAATAAAGAACAAATAGATGTGTTAATGGCCAAGACAAGAAACCAAAATACAGGCATGTTGCCCTTCTATCCCGATTCTACATCCTAGAAAATATACTCCTAATATCCTCGACGGGAATGACTTCGGTGTCTCCGGTCATTTTGGGGACACCGTAACCGAAGTCATTTTGGAGATGACTTCGGTCATCTCCGGTCTTTTACTTTTTCATGTTTTGATCCGTCAACTCGTTAGGACGTTTCTTTCCTTGGGTTGGGAGATGCGGTGTTTAACAGCGGTGTTGAGCAATCGATCTGGCCGCTCATCTCTACACGAAGACTCGAATCTAATTTGAACACATAAAAATATAAATTGCTTGTTGCTCGGATTAAGATTCTGAGTCATCAATTGTCGAGATGAACGGTCAAATCGACCACTCTGCACCGCTGTTAAGCACCGCGCTTGACAGAATTATTGTACTCCGCATTTGTATAGATACAGGACGGCAGGACCAGTAGGTTACGGACAGATCTAGAGACGCTGTTAAGCGGTCCCTACCAAGCACCTTGCCAAGCGGGTGTAGAGCGCATCCGAACCATCCAAAAGTATTTTCAGCTGTCCGGATTGAAAAACAAATTCTTCCAGGGAAGAGTTAAACACCCTTTCTTGAAAGAGTATGTTTTCAATCTGGACCCTTTATTGTCGAGATGGACAGTCCGAATACCCTCAGCACTCGGCAAAGCGCTTGATAGGAACCGCTTGGTAGCATCCCTGGTCCAAGTTACTACCTAGAATGTTTATTAATTTTTTGAACGGCTAGGACTACTACCTAGAATGTTTATTAATTTTTGGGAAAAAAATCGAAATGGTCCCTGTAGTTAAATGTTTGTGTCAACTTGGTCCCTGTAGTTGTAATCGGCTCAATTTATACTCTGTACTTTCCATTTTGTTCCAATTTGGTCCAATTGCTAACTGCCGTTAGTTCGTCGTTAGTCCTTTTAAATAAAGACAAAAATAAGGTAATAAAGACAAAACTAAACCAATAAGCCAATTTTTTTGTCTTTATTCAAAAAAAATTGGATTTTGATGATAATTTTTTTTTACTTTTTAGGTTCCTCTCGTCATGACGAAGCAATAATCCCAAAAAAACTAACAAGTGCGGAAAAAATGAATAAGGACAAAAAAATTAGCCACTTGGCTTATTTAGCCTAACAACTCCTGAGTTTATGTAATATTCTGACTTTTGGACATAGTTCTTTACCATGTTATGACTTTTGGATCTATATCATGTTGTGACTTTTGAACATGGTTCTATATGAATTTTCAGTACTATGCAGAAAAATAAAGCATCTCAGTATTTGTCCACAAGTTAAACAGGTAGACAATACCAGTGGTTATGTTGCCTCATGGCTGATCATGAAAAATGTTGAATTAGAGGGCAACTTTTTGCAAAAAACTATAGCCAAATTTCTTCTCAGGTGCCTCCTTATCAATGGAGAATGGAAGAATGAGCTGTGTTTCAATTCAGAGGTATATTAGGTAGGCTTGTGCAAAAAATCCGTCCACCCGTGAACCCGACCCAACCCCAAGGGTCCTGGGCGGGGTCGAATATGTGCTTCAGATGGGTACGGGTTCATTTTCAGTTAAAAATCAGATTTTGGTTCGGGGTACGGGTTCGTGCATTTCTTACTCGACCAAACCAATTCATAAAGATTAATTCGGTTTTTAGTCGGACCCGACCCGACATAAAGAATCGGGTTCGCGGATGGTTCTTACCCTTTTTCCGTTTAGTTTGCCGACCTAAAACATTTATTACCCGCCATGTCAAATCGGGGTTGGGGTCGGGGGTCAAACCCGACCGCCCGACCTGTGTACACCCCTAATATTAGGGTAAGAGGGGAATGAGAGAATTACTGTTTTAACCCCCAAAAAAGGGGCCATTTGATTTTGTTATTAAAAAGACTAACGGCAGACTAACGGCAATTAGTAATTGGACCAAGTTGGAACAAAATAGAAAGTACAGAGTGTAAATAGAGCCAATTACAACCACAGGGACCAAATTGACACAAATACTTAACTATAGGGACCATTTCAATTTTTTCCCCTTAATTTTTTGTATAGATACAGGACGGCAGGACCAATAGGTTATGGACAGATCTAGAGACGCTGTTAAGCGGTCCCTACAAGCACCTTGCCAAGCGGGTGTAGAGCACATCCGAGCCATCCAAAAGTATTTTCAGCAGTCCGGATTGAAAAACGAATTCTTTCAGGGAAGAGTTAAACTCACTTTCTTGAAAGAGTTTGTTTTCAATCTGAACCATTTATTGTCGAAATGGATAGTCTGAATGCCCTCGGCACTCGGCAAAGCGCTTGATACGAACCGCTTGGTAGCATCCCGGGAACAAGTTACTACCTAGAATGTTTATTAATTTTTTGAACGGCTAGGACTAGGATTACAGGATGATACCGGGTCCAAGTTACTACCTAGAATGTTTATTAATTTTTTGAACGGCTAGGACTAGGATTACAGGATGTTGGGACCCTGTTTCCCATGAGGAAAACAAAAGAAAGGGTGAAATTTTACTGGCCTCCCTAAGGTTTCTGACAAATACGAAGACATTTCTCCCGAGGTTTTGAAAATGACAATGACCTCTCTTACTTCACCTTTCTACGATCAATTAGTCTGCAAATGGTGTTTAACTTGGCATTTAAATGAATTAGATTTGTCCACGTTCTTCAATTACTGTAGTTGGTTCCCTCTTTTCTCCAAAATTGTACACCTTCGAATTAGGGTTCCAAATAATGTCCAGTGCTTATTTCTCTCTCCAATAAAGAACAAATAGATGTGTTAATGGCCAAGACAAGAAACCAAAATACAGGCATGTTGCCCTTCTATCCCGATTCTACATCCTAGAAAATATACTCCTAATATCCTCGACGGGAATGACTTCGGTGTCTCCGGTCATTTTGGGGACACCGTAACTTTTGGCATAACAAAATCATTATAAGCATAACCAAATTCATTACAAGCATAATCAAAACCATTATAAGCATAACCAAAACCATAACAAGGCATAACTTGCTTGGTTATGCCTTAATTGGTTTTTGGTTATGCCTTAGTTCATCGACATCATTCATTAAGAAATATCTGTATATAAATAGATTTGTATGTATTTTGCAAATTTACATTAATTTTGTATCTCGTTGAGTTAGAAGCACTTATCCACTAATTATGGTAGAGAGAGAGAGAGAGAGAGAGAGAGAGAGAGAGAGAGAGAGAGAGAGAGAGAGAGAAGATGATGATGATGATTAGGAGGTGCTATGGAGGCGATGGATGCTTACAATCAAGTAATGTGTGTGGTAGAATTAGTAACATGGATAGGGAAGGACATTTAAAGTAAGAAGGAACTAAAAAATGTGACTTCAAATCTTTCAGTTAACAGTCAAACAACAGTTTAATGGAAGGCGAGAAACGTATATTGTCAAATAGAGTAAGGGAGGGCAGTGTCATTTAGAGACCTTAGGGAACGTCTTTGTATTTGTTAGGAACCTCAGGGGAGGTCAGTGAAATTTACCGAAAAGAAAACATTGGCCTTGTCTCATGTTTTACTGTGTTGTCCAGATCTGTGGAGTCCATCACCACAGGCCCGATCATCTCAAGTGTCCGATTTCTAGACCAATGCGTGGGGTCATAGAGTGCATGTGCGCGTGAGTGAACAGAAATGCAAGCATTATTGTGAAAGTGTCTTTCTAAAGTATCTCAAATTACTAATTTTTGAGAGTGCAAAAACTGAGGGAAAAAATCGGAGATTTTACTGGAAGATCATGACTAAAGATTTGACTGTTGTCACATCTATTCTTCTATTAGTGGTGGTAATTAAATTTGGGAGTGACATTGTTCGATAGCAATCCACCTTTGTTGTTACTTGTTGTTCGTAAAAAAATGAAGAGAAAGGTTTCTTCTATATTCAAATTATTAAATTTTGGTTTGGATTTTTTTTGTTAAAATAAATTGAATATTTTTTTTTTGTCATTCGTTAAATTTAATCTACTCTACTCTAAGGGATTTGAAGAGGGGGATATGTGCTTACAGAAATCGAACTCTACCCATGTGCATGGGAGTGTAAGGAGGCACCAACTGCACTCTACTCCATTTGGAAATTGAAGTTTAATCCATCTCTTTTGTTGTCTTCAAATGAAAGCAATTGAGAATTTTTTTTAGCTTAGCAAAAGAATTCCATTCATCACAAGGAAAAAAATTGAAATCAGGCCTTGTTCCGCTAATTAAAATAAATATTTATTTTTTAAACAACCCTAAATCACCCCAAAAGCACTCTTTAAATCAACCCAAATCATCTCTTAAAAACAGCCCCCAGATATTTAATCGGGTGATTTACGGGCCGGTCCAGATTAGGACGCCCTCTTCCCACGCACTCCACCTGATTCTGGAAAAAGCACCAACAAAGATTTCTGAAAATTTCTCCCGAAATTACCCCAAATTCCGCGCTTCCTCTTCACTCCCCCGTCTTCGATTGGGAGGGCGTTCACCGTCGTAACCGTTCTCTCTCCCCTCCTCCTCTCTCTCCTATTCCCCCTTGTCTGCCTCTTCGACGCCGTTTCCCTCTACTCCTGCTCGTCGCCTCCCTCCACCGCCGGCTCCAGCGCTTCCGTCGCGTCCGCTTCTCATGCGGCTTGGTCGGCGACGGGATGCACCAGTAAGGACCGGCCAACATTTATATCGGAAACACTCCTGTTCTTGTCAGATCCTCGCTCTCCCATTCTGTAGCCCAGTCCTCCGGTTTGGGTCCCTCATGTGCTTGGCTGATGACAGCAGCAGAAACGGCCGCTTGAAGAACTTCTAGGGGGTTCCACTTTATAAAAAAGGCAAAAGCTAACGGGTGCTATGTGGCCTCATAGTGAGATTCACGCGCTGCTTTATTGGCTCTACGGCAATGGCTCATTATTACAATGTCCAACAGTCTGACAGTGTTCATGGGTTTTAATCAAATTACAAAATTAACCCTACCATTCCTTTCTTGTATTTTCTAAACTGGAGTCTTCAAGTTAAAAACATAAAATATAAAAATATAAAAAAAGGTAAGCACATGTACATCGGTAGTTAGCAAAAATTGTTCAAAATTTGCTAATAAATATATTTTACATTTTACCTATTTACATTTCTTTCAATACTACACAACTACTCTTTATTTTACCCACTCTCTATTATTATAATTTTAGTTTCTCTCTCTGAAATTAACCATACTGAATATTATAAAAACAGTCTCAAAAAAATTAGGGTAGTAATAATGTTAAAATAATTTTTGTTAGTGCCAAAATTTTAGCGCATAAAAGTCTTATACACTGCACATGGTAGAAACCTTTTGTGGCTAGTGTTTTGGCACCAACAAAAATAATTTTGACATTATTATTTCTAAAAAATTAAATGTTTAAATTTTTAAACTATTTAAACCGACGAGAAGATCATACGTATAAGAGTCTTAGAGATAAAAATTAATTGGCCCCAACATCAGGAGTTTAGGTATTGTATATGTGTTTAAAGGATTCATTATACCTCTCCCTAGTCTGCAATTGCCTAGTTGAGTTGGTATATGGAATTACCTTATTGCCTTCCTTCAAAGCAACCATGTCTCGCCCACCCATTGTGGTTTGGGTGCTTGACCTCTGGTGCAGGCTCCTTGGGCCCTTTGTCGTGGTGCCACTCTTTAGTGGCGAGGCTCGTGGATTTGCTTCAACTAAGTTAGCTCCCACATCAGGAGTTTGGGTGTGTTTAAAGGGTCCATTATGCCTCTCCCTAGTCAGCAATTGCCTATGTGAGTTTGGTGGAATTATTCTCTTACCCTCCCTCAAAGAGATACAAATTAATTATAACTCTTTAGAATAATATGATAAAAAAATAAAATATTCACGCCGATTTAAACGGATTAAAAATTGGAATACTTAATTTTTTTTAGACTATTTATATACTAAAGTAATGAACATTTTAATATCAGAAAAACTTCTTTGCAGAAGTTTCCGTAAAGTAAGTTTACGAAAGTGAATCACGACAGTCCGGATACTAATAAAAAATTTCCAGGGAAAACTTTACTTTTTTTAAAAAAAATTTCTTTAAAATTTAAACCGTCCAAAATTAAAATAGATGCACTTGATTGAACAGCTCCGCAAATAAGTTTCTCCCTTTTAAGATCTTCGGTGGAGCGATGTCTGTGTCCATTTTTCTCGTGCTTGGGCTATGAAGTTTAACAATGTTCCAATGTTCCAAAAGCAATCAATGTTCCAAAAGCAAAATAAAGGACAGACAAGACAAGTACCAATGTTCCAAAAGCAATCAATGGCAGAGAACAGAGCCGTGACTTTGGATCGAAAAATAATAATAAAATAATATATTTAACCGGTGCATGTATGCCCCCTTTAGGCCCCGTTCCAGAACGCAGAATAAGTACTTATTTTTTAAGAAGACAATTTGAAGTTAAAAAATAAAGGGCTTAATGAAATCTAAAAATATGCAATATGGATCTTGTTTGAAAGATCTCGATGAGATCTTTAATACGGTGCAAAAAAAATCAAAAAATTATTTTTCATTTATATTATTTTTGAGTTTGAAAATATGAAATAAGTACTTATTTTTTAAAAAGATGTTCTGGAACGGTCGGATTGTCTAAATAAAAAAAAATTTTAAAAAAAAAGAAAGTAATTTTAAGTTTAAAAATTATGTGTTTATGTAAATAATTTTTTTACCAATATAGATATTGTTTGATAAATCTCATTGAAATTTTTTAAACGGTGCAAAAAAATTAAAAAATTATTTCTCATTTTTATTATATTTGAGATTGAAATTACATTTTAAAAAAAAAAGAAGATTTAGAAAGAAAGAGGAACGGGGCGTGTCTCCTCGGAGATGACAACACCCCGCCAGGCAACGGGCTTGTGTCGCCACTGTGGGGGTACGCGCTCGTAGCAGAGGACCCAACTCAGCCGCCTGAAAATCATCTTCGCCCTTGGCCGCGGCGGCCAAAGGCATCGTGTTTCTAGCCCAGATTAAAGACAATCAATCATCCAATAACAAATTCTGCGCTTTGAAGGGCGATTTCAGAGCTTCGATTGAGAAGACAAATAACGGGGTTAGCAATGACCGCGAGTACAGATGAATTTGCTTTGAACATGAGCTTTTTGATTGTGCTTTACTTTGGATTGACTGGGAATTTCACACCGCGAAATTATGTTGTACTTTGGATTTGTTTTTTTTCCGAACAAGTTGCTGGAAAAATGAAAAAATCACTGCGAATTTGTAGTCGCCTGGGTGAATTTCACAGGGGTATGTGAATTTGATAAAACATTACCTCCAGAAATATGGAGAAACCAAAAGATCGAAGCAGCCAAGTTGCCCTTGGATGTGGAATACTACTTACTATCCCATGTGGTTTATTCGTCTTATTATAGTTATGTCATGGATTGTACTAGCTCGATCGCGTCATATATAAAAATTAAAAATAATCAATGCAATTTGCTTCATCTGTATTTTATATGAATTTTAGTGGTCATGAGAATCTGAACTAATTGCAAATGAAAATAGAAGGAATGCACACCAATGGTAAGAAAAGGACCACAAAAGATTATAACTCTAACCTGCCCACCAGGCTAGCTAGAATCAAGAGCGCCTTAGCTTTGCATTTTGTCTACATCCCATTCTCATTTTGTAATTTCTCTTTTTCAAGCTTTTGAAAGTATTATTGGTGAAAATATCGGAACACTATTATATGGTTTTCTATCCAATATTCCAGTTTTTTTTATTCTATTTGAGATTTGGAGAACCTCAGGATTATGTTAGTATATAGTTAGTGAAGAACATTTGCTAATCTGTAACTTAAAGTTGTCTTGGGATCTTTTTGTCAATAAAAAAAACGTTACTACTTTTTTATGTTTTGGGTATGGAGAACCGAAAGAATTGAAGGTCTTGTTTTAGGAACGTTAGCTTTTCTGTTTTTTGATTTTTTTACTTTTAGGATTTTATCTGCTCTTTCTTCATTTAGAGCTTGGAGATCTATTCGATCACTGTTCAAAGCTAGTGAATTTCACTAGTTGTTCATGATTATTTTTGAAAGAGCTATTCGCAGGGGTATGTGAATTTCGCAGGGATTTGTGAATTTACGGCCGTAGGTGGAACATGTACTATCTATCACAAGAGATTAATGTGGCCCATCCATTTTTAACCGGAAAAACTCATAAATATCGGCCCAACTTAATTAATACTATTTCATTAAATGACCCTCCAGCAGTACTAGTCTAAGGTTTGGTGCCAAAAATGAGCGTAAACAAGTTGGTTGCTATTCTCTCTCTTAATGAAGAGGTCTTGAGTTCAAGTCCTCATGAAAGAGATGTTCGACTCCAATTGTAACTGCTAACAACTAACTCTAACATGTGGCGCAAAAAACCCACCCGTAACTCTCTAATCTGCAACTTCTTCAATCATTTATTTATTTTTAAATGTAAACAATTGATCTAGAACAAAATTTAACGATTAAATACGAGCTTGAACACCAGTTGTTTGGCAGAGAATGTTTGCAATTAGTTTGCATTAGCGGGATTAGGGGAGTTAGTAAATTAGTAAGTTAGTCCAAGGTGGTTCAAAGACTGTCCATAGCCTTACTCTTGTTAATCTTTGCAACATCTTCAAAGATTAATAAAAAAAATCACCGTTCAAAAAAAGAAAAGAAGATAAAAATTAAGTTTTATTAATCGCCGTTCAAAACTTAATTTTAAGCGAAAAGAGAAAAGTCTTCAATACACACCCTTTTAAGACGAGGGAAAATAAGCATCAACTGAAGATGCTTAGGACCCGTGTGGTAATATTTGTATTTTGAACATTGAAACGTTTACTCCTTAATAAAATCCGTTTGGTAATATTCCTATCTTGAACATTGAAACATTTACTCCTTAATAAAATAGTAAATTTTAGCCAAGGAAAGTTGGAAACATTGATAACTTGGAAAGGAAGGTGAAGCACGATGTTATTCGGTGCCTTAAGGACTCTTCCCCATTACAAAATCCTTCCTTTTGTCCCAAAACCAAGTTGGAATCAAACTCGAGGGGTTTAAGTTAACCCCTTTTAATTTGCTCAATCAAATCCACAAAACCAAGTCTTTGGTTTTTCTCTTCGTTTTTTTTTTCCCCTTCTTTTCTCTGGGCTAAGGTATAGGCATAACAAACATATGGCAAATTGGGCAGAGCTCAACCAAGATCTTCTCATTCTAATTGCTAAAAGAGTGGGTTTTTTAGAAGATTTTTCAACTTTCGGTAGAGTTTGCAGATCATGGCGATCCGTAACAGTGAAGAAGAATTTCAAAGGGTCTCAACAGGTTCCATGGCTTATGCTTACTGAAGAGACCAACGACGAAAAACCCGATAACAAAGTTGGTGATTATCGTTGTTTCGTCAGCACTGCAGATGAAAACTTAATCGGTAGATTGATGCTACCAGAAGCAAAGGGAAAGCAATGTTTCGAGTCGCTAGGCTGGTTCGTAACCTTATCCGAAACTGGGGATATGAATCTACTCCATCCATTATCCCGTTTCCTCAATGCAGATAGGCCATTCAAAAAAAGAAAAAAGAAAAAAGTTGCTTTCTTAGAATTCACAAGGCTGTCTTGTCTTCACGTCCTTCTCCTTCGCCGGAAGACAACTATGCACTCATGGTTATACTCAACAAACTTACGTTCACCTTGGGTTTATGGAAACCGGGGAAGAAGGTCTGGACCACCATCAAAACCCCTGGATACTACGTTATGGATATCACCTATTACAAGGGCCAATTTTACGCGGTTACTGATAGGGGGGGGAAATATTTTAATTTTTGACGTTTGGGGAAGTGATCATCCAACCATTGTTGGAGAAAAAGAAATACCGAATCTAAACGGCTTGGGCAGGAGGCTATACATGGTGGAATCAGAAGGGAAGCTATTCATAATTGTTCGATATGTCACCGTGATTACTTCTGATTACCGTACTGGTGAGGTGGTGGGCAAGGGAAACAAGCCTAGGATTGGAGGGACTGAGAAATTTAGAGTATATAAGGTGGATTTAAGCAACTCGGCATTGGCGGAGTTACAGAGCTTAGGCGACAATACCCTGTTCGTGGGGTACAATGGCTCCATCTCCGTTCAAGCCTCCAATTCTTCGAAAGGAATTAGGCCCAATTGTATCTATTACGCGGACTTTTGTTTGATAGGCGGGATAGTATTTGGATTATTTTCCAAGGGAGAAAGAGGGGTGGTAAATACGGGAATCTACGACATGTATGATCGAAGTGTGGCTCCTTGGTATGATCGAAGCGTGGCTCCTTGGTATGAAGGCAGGTCTTTTAGTTGCATCTGTCGACCTCTATGGGTCAGACTCTAGTATTTTTGATGTGCTGCATTAATTAATGCTACAATCGTAACGTATGGTTGTCCTATTTTTGTTGCTTTTCTAGTTTAATAATACACTTTATTTTTGAAAATACACAACCAGACGAATTTATTCCATCACTAAGTTATCGATGCTCGATCTACTTGACTTTTTTAGAGTTTTTTTTTTTTTTTGTATGTGAAGCTTTACAAAGTGAACTGTATATATTATAATTTTAAGGTCGGTCGGGAGGAAAATCGAATGGAAGGCACGACAAGTCTTGTCACTTTGTTTGGGTAGAAGATTGGAGAGAGATTTTTAAGATTTTTGCCCAAATTTTGAATTTGGGAGGGGTTTAGGTCAAGACTAGAGATGCTCTAATAGCCCCATTAACGAGACAAATAAAGTAAACACAAAATGGGAAAATGACGGCCTAGGACGTGTTTTGATAATTAATACCCGTCAATGACATATTGAGAACATTTGTTAATGCTGAAAATGTTCTTGACGGGTATTAATTATCAAAATACATCCTTGACCATCATTTTTCCAAACAAAATAATTCTGTGGGATAACTTGGACTTACGCATTCTTTGTGAGCAACAAAGTCACTAGAGAATTAAAATTTGTTCCTGCATGCACAGGAAGAAATCAAATCTCCAGGAGCCATGGCTTTTTGGTCATGGAAGTCCACATTCAAGTTTTCGAAGGTATTGTTTTCTTTATTTTATTATCGGGGCATTTAAAGACCCTTCGAGATCCGGATTGAGGTGTTTACACGATGCTTGTGTGCAAGAGGATATTAAAATTGTTTCAGACGCAGTTGCGGAGGACCAAAAGAATATTGCATTGGATGTAACGACCCGGATTTTTGCCCTATTTTTTTTTCCAATAAAGAAATTATTTTCAATGAAATAGTCTATAGTAATTGATTAGTTATTTAAAAGTGTAATTAGATTAAACTAGAACCTAGATTAATTTTTGACAACTGAAATTAGTTTCGCATAATTTTACCTTAACTTGTAACTATAAATGTGTGTACATATTTATCTATATTGTTCATACTAATAATCATCCCACAATTTATGGGATTTGGTTACCCATCTCTCACCAATCTCTCCCTCTATCATTACCCACTTCCCTTCAAATTCTTTCTGAACTATATCTCTTTTTAATCTCAATAACATCCCACCTCCTTCCAATTTCTCCTATAAAACCAAGTCCCTCTTTTCCCATTCTCTATTATTCGGCTGAGAGAGAGAGAGAGAGAGAAGAAATCTAGAAAAAGGAGGAGAGAAAAAAAAGAAGAAGAAAAGATCGATCACCCAATTTCAATTTTCGTCCATATCACGTCCCTCTGTTCACGGCCTCCTTCCTAGTTGTTGTCGTTTTTAGGCCTAAGTTTCTTCACGAATGTTGTAGAGGGCGTTGAGAGCTTCGATTTCGACCCAAGAATCACCCAAAAAGGTCAAGGATTGATAGAGTTATCGCTGTCCAAAGATTAGTAAAATTCTCGGATTGCTGTTTTCAGACAGCAAACAGGACTTATGAAAACCCTCACTTTTCTCCTAGTTCGAATGGTTTTCGGGCTTCGACTTCTTCACAAACGTTGTAGAGTGTTTCAAGATCTTCGCGTTAGATACAAGAATTGTCCAGAACGGCAGAGGTTTGATTAAGTTATTCCAGTCCAAAGTTGCTGCTAGAATACCGATCTTTCGCCGCCAAACGAAAACCCACCGGATTCCACCGAATCGCTTTATTCGGAATAAAGGTAGATTAATCCTTCTCCTACCTTCCCCTAAGTATATTATTGTACTAAGATGTTAGTTCTTATGATTAAAATTAAAAAAAAGAATCGAAATTAGAATCGAATGAACGAAACTCAGTTTTTCTGAAAAAGAATTCACTGTTCATAAGCATCGTCACTGTTCACGTTTTCACTGTTCATACCCAAAAAACCTAAATTACAGTTTTTCCCCTTGATTATTTTAGTATAGTGTTTTGGTCCAAATTAGAAAATACAAATTATGTTTACATAATGATTAAGCCCCTGGGTTTACTAAAATAGTAGAATCTATCTCCTAGTCAACAATACGTTTTAATTAAATGTTGTATTGGTATAATAAAAAAAAAGAAACAATCTTTATGATAATTTCTTTATATTATTTGACTCTTATCTATTATAGTAGTATTATAAGAATGTATTTTACAAAGATACCAATATAAACCTAGGCTTATTATTATTTGAATAGAATTATTATATTTTTTTTTGAGATAAAAGTTTCTTGTTTTATTATTAACTTGTTGGTCACACAAGACTAAGGGCAACGGCCCATTCATAAAAAGTTACGTGATTTATACGCTTATTATTTATTTCAATTATCATTGTGATTATTTGTATATTGCTCCGACATTTGATTTATATGCTAGATTGGATCCTAGATATATGGGGTGATATGCGAATAGAATTCACCTAGACGATGCTAGATAATGGATGAATTGGAAAGTTTTATTTTTAGATTGCCTGCAGGCGTGATTTTTGAGATGTGATGAGATTTGTGATGAGATTGAAACTGGCGGGAGTCCAGTGATGATTGTGAAGTGGTATATAAGATAAGCGAATCCTGGTCATGATTCAGGCATGATAAGCTTACCCCTTGTTGTAGTTATTGGGGTGCACACTCAGTATATAACTTAGGTGTATCTGCGACAGCAAAGGGAAGTGACCTCATGGGACCGAGCATGGCTAGTGGTTGGGGAGGAAAGATCCCGCGGAGGAGATCTTAGATTACATGTTAAGTTAATGGATAGTAATAAATCGGTTTATGTGAAAAATCTCTGTTTTACTTTTTCGCATTACTATTATCCTGTTGTTTGCTAGCTGTAAAGTAAGAGGGGTGGTTGGGTTGGATTATTCTACTGGGTGATTTATCACTCACGGATACGTCTGTATCCTGGCAAATCGTTTGCTTCGGCGATCAATTTGCCAGAGGGCACAGGATTCAATGATGGTGCAGTTCAACGTGGAAAGAACATCAGGAATGGAGATCAAGTATGCTCGGGATTCGTGTCAAGTCTAGAGTCAGCTCTGAAGTTAATGTATTTTGAATTAGTAAATTTTCTTGAGATTGTAATACCTAAACATTTATTTTGGAAAATCATATTCATTTAGCAAAATTTTCCCAAAGAATTATTTTATTTTGCTCCCGAAAAGTCGGGGCGTTACATTGGATGTGTGTTTGGGCTTGATAGATCACCCACAATGGAGTTGACTGCAACACAACAAAAAAATATGGCTGAAATCCGATTTTCTGACAAAGGAGTGCCAACCAACTCTATAATAAATCAAAATCTAGAGAACCAGCAACTTTAGCATAAGGTTCTAGTGGTCGATTTTCTTGGAATGCAACAATTTGATTGGGTTCCAAACATTCATATAGTGAATTTTGTCAACAAGTTAAAGCATGCTGAGAAACAATTTTTGCAAATACACTTTTTCTTGAAGTTTTATTTCAAGTTAAGAAATGAGTTCAAGTATTCTAAGTATCCATTTCTTTGGCACGGAAGATGGCAGATTTCCAATGAGAACTCGAGGTCGAGTTCTTTTGAAGAAAGGAGATTGATATAGGACAAGAGTTTAGGAGATTTTAATTTTATGGAAATTTATTCTAGGAATTATTCGTTTTAGGAATTCCCCTTTTAATGCCACTTGCTTAGGCATATTCCTATTAGTCTTTTAATTTTGTTAGTCTTGGTTTCCAAGTATTGTTTTGCTTGGTCTCCATTCTAAGTAGTTACCTTATTGTTAGGACTCCTACTAGTATAAATAGGAGTGTAAGTTATCAATTATGGAGCTTTTATCAATAATATTGCAGAGTTTTCTCTTTCTTCCTTGTGCGCAAGGTTTGCTCATAAACTCGAGTTGTTTATCTTGTTTGGATTAATATGCTAACTAGTGTCTTGTGAATTTTGCTGCGTCAAACAGTTTATGGATGAAGAGAAGAAGATATAGAGCAGGCAAATGAGAGAAGAAGAAAATACCAGTTGAAACACGAATTGGGATATCCTATAGTGCAAGGCCTTACAAGGCACCCTGTAGAGCGCACACAGGCCATCGATCTTGACAATGAATGGTTGAGATATGATTTTTAATTATGACCGGTTTATCAATCGTAATTGATTTTTTATCTGAACCGTTGATTGATGAAATCGACGACTGTGTACCGCCCTACACATGTACTACACAAGGGTGCACTACAGAACCCTTAGATCCATTGAAACACACGTGTATACAAATTTTGGAATCAGTTAACTTATGTGGGTTGGGGTCAACAAATTTTTATTATTGAAAAAAAGGTTGCTAATTTTGGTTATTCAAAGTCCAAAATTTAATTATTTCCAAGAATGTTGCTAAATTTGATTATACTATTGTGAACCATTTTTTGCACCAACATTATTAACTTTAAAAATAATTGGCTTTTAATGGCCTTAGAAAATAATTCGTCGCTAAAGGCCAAAGATTTATGCGGATCTTAGACTTGATTATATAGTACAAAAAAACGAAAAGGAATTGGATGTGAAGATACTTTATTATTCTAACAGCTGTAGGAACAAAAACAAACTCGAATCCATTTATTTCTCTAGCAGGTCACCAAATGAAAGAAGGAAAAAAAAAAAAAACGAAACACTAGTTCATTGTTTTTGTCACCTGCATAACCCTCCGTAGATGAAACTATCCATGAAAGGAAATGAAAAATCTAGACCGTTCATTTCATTTCATGGACATTTTCATGCACCGAGAGTCATGTATCCCGGTAACATTTTTAAAGTAAGAAATTTAGCGTAGGAAATTAAAGCTCCGTTTGTTTGAAGATAAAATATTTTTGCCAAAAAACAAATTTGAAGCTGAAGAAATTTGTGAATTTTGATCATAGGAAGTAAGGTTTGAAAAAGAATTCGTTAAAGCAAGTCCACCTAGCCTCTTGGGGTGCGAAAGGTATAACTTGAATCTCTCTCTCTCTCTCTCTCTCTCTCTCTCTCTCTCTCTCTCTCTCTCTCTCTCTCTCTCTCTCTCCAAAATCCAAGTCCACATTTGGATTTTGCCAAGCCATTATGATCTCTCCCGCATCATGTTAGCCATTAGATTTGCACTAAAAAAATGAAATGAGTTTAATCCAATAGCATTGTTTTGAGATTCTACCAAAATGGCACCAAACAGGTAGTTTTTGGCTTTTATTATACTAATACTGTAGCAAGCCTTAATTGCATTGTAAAGGGAAAGTAAAGCCTGCCGGTCTTAATTGTTATTTCCGTATGGGTTACGCTGAACTAACTGACTGATTACAACTACTGGTGATGTAAACCGCTATGTAGAGAAAATTCAGAATGTGGAAGGAAATTACAATGTAATGCAATTGGGGGAGGCATCGGATTTACAGTATTCTCCATCAGTTCCAACAGGCAGATCCTAATGCAGAGGCATCCAATTTAACTTCTAAATCATCTGAATTGCAACAACGACATCAGCTCTCCCAGCTCTCATGACATAGATTTTTGTTCGGTGTCCTGCTTCCACAAAACCAAACATGGACATACTTATGTTGGACTTAATTCTTTCAAAGTTTAGCCATGTAGAGTTATACAAACAGGAAGATCTAAGTGTCATAAACGTTCAATACAAGTGAGCCGTCGACTACAGTGATTCATTGGCAACGCTTTGTGCAGAAGTAATAATATATGAAAGGGAGATTCATAATTCAGGAGGCTCTTTTACCGTTATTTGGTGGATTTGGTGGCAAATTGGAGTTGATTGCTAGTCCATAAAGTCTTTTGCACGAAGTTGGGACATAGAAGTTTGCTGCCCCCACCCATGATTTGAGATCAAATACCTCTGCCAATGCATTAGGAAGTTTGTATATTTATTGGGCAGAAGTAACTAGCCATTTCACTAGATGGATATTAAGAATTGCAGGACATATAACAGCTCAACCCTCCACATTTCCTCAGGTTAAATGCATATCGATCGGATGAACAACTTGATACTGTAGTCCTTTAACATATTTTTAAGCCATTGCAAAACGCATCATAGCTAGACCATGTCACATCCTGGTTAATTTCTAGGACAAGATATAGACAACTAGTGAGAGAATGTTCCTACTTACAAATGCTCAATGAACTTGCAACTAGTCCAGCAAGATAATTAAAGTCTTCAAAAAACAAGAAATTTTGTTGTGGGAATACAGGAATGAGGGCCGTGCTACATACACAAAAAAAGTTGCACAACAAGCCACAACCACGAACTTTTTTTGGTTTATGATTGATCAGAAAGAATTTCTGTGATCTTTCTTAGATGATCCAACAGAATTTTGGTAATCTTTCCTAGATTATTCAACAGAAAAACTAAGTCAGTATTTCCTTTTCCAAAAGGGCCCTCAAGAATTGTCCTTAATAAACTCAAGTATGCATTCCATAAATAAATTTCTCTTTGAAACAAAGCAGGTTTCATTGCAAGATTGGCACAATGTGGTTAGCTTAAATTGTTATTAGTCACTGACTCACAGTTAGTGATGTTTTAGATTAAAACTGAAATTCAGTAACAGAAGTTACCAGATGTTGGTGGATCCCTAATATGTTTGAAGTCAAAAATGCCACAAGGAGCTTCATCGGCATGCCCTTCAATATTATGAGATCCTAACACCTTGAATTGCCATTCCCTAGCCAGGTATGCCTTGCTCAAGTACAGCTCGATATGCCTTGCCTCAAATATCACTTTTTGGTCTGCAAAACACAACAAACTTTTGTCCTGATTACTTCCCCAGCGTCATTCAACCTTCTGTTTTTATATGAGATTGTTATTAACAAATATAAATGTACTGAGGCTGTACTGGAGGAAATTTTTTGGCAATTTGAGCAAAAATGAGGCTCTTAATAACCAAGTCATCAAATTGTACAAGTCATCAGGAAATTACAAATGGTTTGTGTTACACACTTGCTTTAGTTTGAATGCTGGTCATTGTACTGTGCTGTATAATATTAATTCAATACACCTAGGAAATGGAAACAATGTCGACTCTTAGTTTGCTATTACTGAACAAGAACATGAAAAACACCATCCTAACCTTTTTATGTTACTTCAGCAAGACATGAGGACAACACTTAAAAACTTTGTGCATGTGCCCTTTTGCCTACAAGGCCTACTGATGGACTTCCATATGCATCATAACCATCCTCCACAAACATGAAATACGTGGAATTTCTATTATGGTGAACATATTCACGGAAAAAAAAAAAAAGAAGAATTCCACAAACCTCCTAAGATGTTTTCGACCTTCTGTAACTCTGAAAAGATAAACAAAGAGAAAATGCAGTTAGGACAAGTGATTGGAATTTTGAATGCCCACTAAGAAGTTGCGGAGGTAGTAACATGAACTTGGAAAAATTACCAACTATCCAGATTCCAGGTTTAATGTTGTTTACCTTGCAATAGCCATTTGACAGCTAGTTCTCTGTGGTTTCTTCTTGTGATATTCTCTCAGGAAGGTTCAGCTTATCCATCAGAAATGAGACTGGTGACTCAAAGAGAAATCCCCCGATTCTCTCCCGATCTGATCCAGCCATCAAAACGGAAATATATAATTATGAACCTTCTAATAGATTGGAGTTACAGCATAGATCATGTATCTCACTTGCTCTTGTTTAGCTGAGAAGTAGTTCGAACAAAAACATCCCCCACTGATTTCATATCCCCTCATGCAGCACCTCTGTAATTTAACTTTAAAAAATGGAGATATTCAGCCCCTTGTTTAGTACATAAAGTCACTTCGCTACTTATGTGTCCTCTAAATATAGATGAGAACGGATCAAATCCAAGGTAGAGTAACCTTAGGTCATCTTTCTGCTCGGCATTGACTGTTAAAAAGCACCCTCAGTATTTTCTGAGACCACATAAATCTATTTTCACCAATCAAATCCCTGTTAAGCTGTACAAAAGTCCTATATAGAACTACTTGGATCTTTCATCATGAGTAGCCAGAAGAGTGAAAGGGGAGATTCACCAATAAATTTCTCTCCTTCTTTGAGCAATAAAGTTGGTCGTCTACCTAAAATTAAGCAACCAAACTTGGTCAGATCATTAGAATCTCATTAACACACCAATTTATCTAAATTTATTGCTCTACAAATGCAACTATAAGAAAGCTTGTAAAGTCTAGATCATTAACCGAATACTGAACCGTAGAGTTGCTTCCATGTGAAAGCCATCGGGACTCGAGGATCGTGGACATTCAGATCTCGCAAACAAGCAAACTTCCACATGGTGTCATCCATCATTTCTTGTCCAAACCACCTGCATGTCATTGCCAAATTCGCCAGAGATTCACCGTCCAAGTACTTGGCAATTTGATCAGTCCATGGGATTTTGTCGGACCTTTGTAAACAGAATAGAAACAACACCGATCAGTTTGTGCAGCAAATGGAAAATCATTGAAATAGAACTACTCACCAATGTAGACTACCTTCGAAGTTAAGTTATAAAATTTCAAATAGCAGTTCAAAGTCCGAAAAACGAAAGAAGATAAAAAAGTACGAGATAAATAGAAGCTTTTAGTTAAATTCTCAGATCGAGTGAGCAGTTGAGTCAGCTGCAAACGAACCGACCTACTCGTGGCGGCTCGTTAAGTCTCGGCTCGGCTCACAAATTTGAAATTCAAGAGATTTCAAGTGCTTTTCGTATCGAAATTGTTTTTTTCCGGTAAATTTGATCTTGCATGTACAAAACCTATACGAATGTAGAACACACACACAGAGCAGCTCAATCCAACAAATCTCTACTTATTGATGTACGAAGAAATTCTGATCCTATCGAATTCAAAACCTTCAACAAATAGAGTCTAAACTACTATACATCAATATTCAGCACAACACTTTCTCCGAGAACGATCCAGGACGAGATCACAATGTGAAGATCGACAAATATCACAATCACGGATTCAAAATTAAACCTAGATTCGAGCAGAACACACACAGAGCAACTCAATCCAGCAAATCTCTGCTCATTGATGTACGAAGAAATTCTGATCCTATCGAATTCCAAAACCTTCAACAAACAGAGTCTAAAGAACTATACATCAATAATCAGCACAGCACTTTCTCCGAGAACGATCCAGAACGAGATCACAATGTGAAGATCGACAAATATCACAATCACGGATTCAAAATTAGACCTAGATTCGAGCAGAACACACACAGAGCAGCTCAATCTAGCAAATCTCTGCTTATTGATGTACGAAGAAATTCTGATCCTATCGAATTCCAAAACCTTCAACAAACAGAGTCTAAAGAACTATACATCAATAATCAGCACAACACTTTCTCCGAGATCACAATGTGAAGATAGACAAATATCACAATCAGGGATTCAAAATTAAACCTAGATTCGAGTTAAATTCTAAGATCCAATGAGCAATTAAGTCAGCTGCAAACGAACCGACCTACTCGTGGCGGCTCATTAAGTCTCGGCTCGGCTCGCAAATTTGAAATTCAAGAGAATTTCAAGTGCTTATACAGATAAAGTGAAGCTATGCATTTCGTAATTCAACTCAGAGAGAGAGAGAGAGAGAGAGAGAGAGAGAGAGAGCTCTGAAGGGGCAGCAAGGAGCGAGGCGCGGGAGTTCAAATTCAGCTCGTTTCTGCATGATGTTCGTTTCTGAGTTTGAATGTGCATGTGTTTGAATGGCGTCGTTATTTAAAGGTGCGGGAGAGTTTAAGTCTGCAGAAAGTTTGTTTACACAGATTTTTCATACACATATCATGCACAAATCATTATGTGGGGTCCACTACGGGTCCCACAAAACCGATCCAAGCCGTTCATTAAATGGAAAATATTTTTTTCAAGGGCCCCCTTAAAAAATCACCTCAATTCAATATATATAGATGCTCAATCCAATTATCTAACTTTTCATTATCCTAAAATCCGAATGAAAAGTTAGATGATTGGATCAAGCCTTTATAAGTATTGGATTGAGCTAATTATTCACATGGACCATTGAAAAAATGTTTTACATTTAATGAACGGCTTGGATTATTTGTGTGGAATCCGAAGTAAATCCCATATTGAAATCTATGTATAGAAATCTGTGTGGATAGCATGGCTGGTAAGTCTATCTGTATTGACAGACTTACTATGGTGCTATTGACGCAGACATTCCCAACACAGATTCTGCATAGATTTGAACGTAGGGCGCACTATGGATCTCACACAAACGATTCGTGTCGTTAATTTAATTTAAAATAATTTTCCAATTGCCCTTGTGAAAAATCAACTCAATCCGGTAACTATAAGTGTTCAATTCAATCTTCTAACATTTCCTTCACGTCAAAATATGAATGAAAAAACTAGAAGATTAAATCAAGCATTTACAATAATTGGATTTAGATGATTTTTCACAAGAACACTCAAAAAAATATTTTAAATTTTATGAACGGCTTGGATTATTCGTGTGGAACTTGTAGTGGACCCACATTAAAATTTGTGCAGAATCTATGTAGAAATGTCTGTGTTGATAGACTTACTCTCTTTTTTTCCCTCAAATGTTGCAGAATGATGATCTTCCATAATTTATTTTAGTTAGAAAAGTTAAAATCCATATAGCTAAGAATGAATATGTGAAACTAAAAAATCGAGAAATGAAATGGAGTACTAAGTAAAATTCACGAAGTTTTCTTCCATTTTTTTTGAACTGCGAAAAGGATGGGAAGGGATGACTAGCGTAGCAACGGTCTTTGGGCGTGATCATAAGGGTTCCAACCCACTGTAGAATATCTAGTTTAAGTCATAATTATTGTTCGGAAATGTGAGTCCGTTACCACAGCACCACTTAGGTACTTGACAGGGCCGGCTCATAAGTTTTGAACGCCGAAAGTGAACCTCTTCAATGAGGCCTCTCTATATTTTTTATACAAAAGTTAGTCAACAAAAAGTTTCATTTAAAAAAAACCCATTACAAAAGATTTACTATTACAAGCATATGGTTATTCCAAAAAAACTGCAACCATTACAACCCCCAAACTGCAACCATTTCTTCCTTCTTCTTTTTTATTGCCGGTAGCGTTTCTCAGTGTAATGCCGTAATGGGTTGTGGCTTATGGAGTTGATAATCAATGTATTACACCGTTGGGCCTATTTTATGGCTCCTAAATATCCCCTAAATAAGCCCCAAATCAGCCCAAAACAACCCCCAAATCCACCCAAATCACTCTCCAAATACTAGGGATGGCAATAGGGTAGATCGGAATCGGATTGAGTGTCCCCCAAACCCGCCCCATTCTATATCGGATAGGAGTTAGAGCGGGAAAAATCGGGAAGTTGCCGGGGTCAAGAAATAATCGGGTCTCCATTCACCATAAGAATTTGATTAATTTTGTTCTTTTTAAAGTGTTTTGACAAGAAAACAAGATATTGATAATTGATGAATTAAAAACAATAAAAATAAAGAAAACGAAGACATATAAACTAATGTTCTATTAATTGGTATATTGCTTTTATTATATGAAAACAATGAAATTTATTTAGACATATACGTACAAAAATATAAATACCTATATTCGGATTCGGATCGGGTTCAAACGGGGCGGAGGAAGCAAATACCATCACCGCCCCATCTGCTTATCGGATCAGGGTGGGGACAGGTCAAATTGGGGCGGGAGCAGGTCGGAGGTAATTGCCAATAGCCCCCACCCGAACTTTTTAGGTTTGACAATTCCATTTTGAGATCTAGTTGTCATAGAATGATGAGGAACAACAAGAGGTTGAGAAATAGAATGAACTGAAGTCGAAGGCATATCAGAAGAAGGAGAAGAAGACTGAGGTAACAGAGGAACAAGCACCTCATCAGGATGTTGAGAACGATTGTATACAGAAGGAGGAGACTGATGTGGAATAGGAGAAGACACATCATGAGGAGGTGAAACAGGAGATGACACACTGGTATCAAACAAAGGAGTAGCCTGTGGGGGACAAGAAGAAGAAGAAGGAAGACTAGAGGACACAGACACAGATATAGGAATAGTAATGTCATCAAAATTGGTTAAAGGAACATGAAACTGAGAGGAAGCATCAGAATAAGGGCCTGTGGAGTCCTAATAACACAGCTTGTGTCCCCCTTCCTTCGCAGACTGATCTGGAAGGTAAAACAGACTAATGATGCCATCCCCAAAACCACGCAGTCCAAGTTCTGCAATCCCCAAAACTACAATGCACTTGCTTTGCTCCCCCAGCCTAAAGGGTTTATGCAAGTTGAAATTTCCATGGCAAGAAATTTCCCAGATGGCACTATCCGGAAGACCAGAAAAGACGGACTATGTGATCTTACGTTATTTAAGCTCTACAACAAATCGGGGTTTTCGGGTAAAGCAGTCAAGTCTTCCAGGCATTTATCCCAAGCGCTGGCAATACAGATGTCGGGAATGCTTCCTGGTGTTTAATAAGTCTTCCCGGTGTTTTTTGTAAACGCAGGCGATACCAATGTCGGGAATACTCCCCTATAAGGCATTTTTCCGTTATTTCTCATTATTGCACCTTACTAGTAATAATAAAAAATAATACAGATAGGATCTTCCAAAATCTTCTTCAATTGAGGTGTTCTTTCTGCGAACAAACGCTAGCACTGGTCACCGTTCTGCACCAACTGCCTCATACCCTTGTCTTGAAAGTTGAAACCATCCCTTTCCAACCATCTAGCAAGTTCAGCCTAAAAGAAGAAAGTACCATTTGGTCAATAATACAGTCTGAATACATTAGAAAAATCTCACCAAGACCATTCCATAGATAATATTATGATCAATTCTTTTCACAACAAGCTGAAAATAATCCTTCTGTTATGCTTCTATGCATCTATGCAGCCATTAGAAAGGAATAAAGTAGAGTTTAATCAGCCAAATAAAACATATAAGCCAATAGAGTTGCAAGTGAATGGAAAAAAGTTTCGATTCTAACTAGTTACTTTTCAAGTATAGTGCCCATGGTTTCCAAGTGAACTTAGAGAAACAAAACTAGAAGTAAAATATGCAAGAGGCTTAACAGACGCAACTCCGAAAAGTAACCACAACATAGATGTGCTAAGTATCCAAAGCCTAAAAGTAACCACGGAATAGAATGGCTTGGGCATTTTGTCAATCAAACAAATGTCTCAATTATGTAGTGTCACCAAGGAATTCAACAATCGACCCAATCAAACAGGTAACTTGTAATAGATTTCATGAAAACTTACTCAACATGAATTTTAGAGAGCTTAAATCTTAAGTACCTTGTGTAAGAACAACTCAACAGGTCAATCCTAGTATCGACGGTGGATTGGAGGTAGCTTGTGTAGAGGCAATACCAAGGCTCCGCAATTGGACCTCCACTAGATTGCCTCTTCAACTGTCAACCGTGACCAGAGAGTAAGCATTTTGTTCCCAATTTTAAAAGAATGAAATCAGCAGATTCAGCACAATAGAAAGTTAGAAAAAGCATCAAAAAAATCATTACTGTTAATTAGATGTACTAGCGTATATCAAGGTAGATTCAATCACTCAATACCTTTGATAGAAGGCCAACCTTTGGCTGCTTAAAATTGCTATCGGCGTTACTTTTAGCCACAACACGCTCCTCAGCCAAAAATATCTACCACTTGGCCCAAACAACAGTCTTGTTATCAGGAGCTTCACACACTTCCCTGATTTCCACTAGAAATACAAACCCAATGCATAAGACCACAAAAAAGTAAAAGGAAACAAATAAACATGGGAAAAGGAAAGTATTGGTACCCCCATCAAGCCGATGAGAATACACCAGATAAAGCAATGGCAAAAACCCCAAGCTCCTCCGCCAACATGACAAAAAGAGCCCTGGCTCTATTGTAAAAGCAAACACGAAAATAAATGAAGACAATAAGGAAATTAAGCACGAGAGGGGCGTTTTCTGACTCGAGTCTTAAACCTAATGTCCAAACTTGGGGAAATAAAGCACAGCAATCGCTTCTGTTTTTTTCCCTGTGGCCCACCCGCTAAACTAAAAAAGGGCTATAAACGGGTTTAAAACAAATGCCGGGAAAGCCTACTTTTGTTGTGATATGAAGTATGGCATAGCGAGAACTTAAACATAAATACAGATAGAAGGTCACATAGGAACAACCGAACAAGTTACAAAATCAAAAGCCAACTCATTCCAGACCAAGAAATGGACTGCAATCTCCACGAACAAACTCAATCAACAATTTCACCAAGGAACAAGTTACAAAACAAATTGAGAGGTGCCTTTCCTTCAAAATTGAGCTCATCTACAACCATGAAAGAAAAGGCCTCAGATCTAGAATAGAATTACAAATTCCTTTGCAAACTTGAGCCCATCTTTCACATATTAGTCTTCAAAAAATTTAAAGAGTTGTTTCAGTGATTTTCTTTCTTTACATTTCGTTGCACGCCAGTATAATATAGCTACTTTCAATTCAATTACACAGAGTTGAACAAGTTGAGGTAATCATATGAACCAACATCGATCATATTAGAAAACTTGACCTTAATAGCAGAGCTACATACGTGGACATCTAGATTTCCATATGACCGGTATTTGAAACTAACTAAAAAAGAATCCAACAATAATAGCTTCATGGAACACTAAATCAAGTCATGCAGTAAAGAAAACCAACAGATCAAACAAAAACAGAGGATTTACACAAGTAACTCCATTATCAAAGTAAGGTGTTTATCATTTCCTACAAGTAAACCAAGCTTTTTGTGCCCTAACCCAAATCCTCCTTCCCCACAACCCCCTCCCTCCCTGAATAGACTGCCCTAACTAGAAACGCAACCCTGACTACTGAAGCCCAACTCCACCGGAGAAAATAAAGAGACATTGAGAGAGAAACACACACACACACAGAGACCAGCGGTGAGGGGAACGCCAAACCCCAGAGACAGAGAGTGCTGATATGGATGAGAGATAGATTCAGAACCCTTTAGGCAGTGAGAGAACCAACCCCCGGTTGGGCCATCCTTTGCTTCCACACCACAGATCCGTTACAGCCATCAATGAACCAGCAACCCCTTCACTACCACATATCTGCCGACCACAGAGAGAGAGAGAGAGAGAGAGAGAGAGAGAGAGAGAGAGAGAGAGAGAACCAGTAGAGATAGAACAGCCGAACACATGGTATGTCGATCCTGAAGTTTATCTGCCCAAAACGAGATACAACCAGTCCAATCGTAATACAAATTCAAGCCACACACAAAGAGACAAGTACCAGTAGAGTGAGAGGAGGAGACCAGAGGACTGTCAATCGAAGAGAAAAATAGGGCTTTCCGAGAGAGAGAGGAGACCAGAGGAGTCGATTGAAGAACATTAGGGCTTTTCTCTGCCTTAGGCACCAAAGGGAAAATAAGAAGGGATGGGGAAATTGGGAAGCACCCCATGCGTTTTGTTTTCTCCAGACCCGGCAAAAAATTGACCTATAGCGAGGCTTATTGGAAAGAAACAGGGAAAGGAAGTGCAGCGAATACCCTCTTTGGTTGTAGTGTTTCACAAATAGATAGACAGGTCACTAGGTCAGTACAACATCAACTCCGAATATTACTTCATCTTGGGTTGAAGCATCAGCCGCAGCATTCTTCAACCTTATCACCATGAGCGAACAGCTTGACTTCTATTCTTCGTCTTCATCTACAAAGTTGTGATCAAAAACTTCTGCGGAACCTCAATTATGTGGACAACTAAGTTGATCAACATAGATAAAAGAAATAATGGGGTGAAAGGAAATAATATACGTGCCACACGAAATGTGCTTCTCATCCATCCATGATGTGCAGGAAATAATGTACGTGCCACAAGAAATGTCCTTCTCATCCATCCATGATGTGCACCATACAGTTTCAATTAACCAGTAAACCAAGTTCAAACTTTTCTGGAAATAAAAATAAAGAAAGTACACATGAACAACTTATTAGACACGAGCAAATAGGTGTCCCGTAATTTGTTGAAAAGTGTAACCACCATAGAACTTACTATCTCCAAAAGACTAGCTGTGTGGGTGTTTAAAGCCCAAGGGCATGCTTGATCCAAGGCCTGTGATGTGCGCTCCAAAGAAACTAACTAACTAAGCTACTAGGGCAACCAAACTCAAGCAGAATTATCGTACACAGTTTTCAGTTCTCTTTGAGGGTGGTATAGCATACTCACCTGGAGTCGTGGACTAACATCCAAGCTGTCAATTTTGTAAACAATACATCCACATCACCAATAATCCCCACAAGAACAAACCCCATCCTTGAAGTGATGGAAGCGGTTAGAATCCCTTACAACAATCTCCCTCTCTGTAATCTTCGATATGAATTTAGTCACATTGTGGCAATCCCCACAAACCCGCAAGTTCTTGAAGATCCGGATAGGGCTCTTATGAGGAGTGCTGATAATTCCGTACGCAATAGCCAATCTCTCGCTATGACTCATAAGTATATACTCCTTTTCATCTTCCTCGACATCTTGCAACACAAAGCTATAGTCTGGAATATAACCAAGGCTCTTCATTTTAGCAGTTAAACTCTCCAACTCCTTGTAAATCGCTTCACATTGCGGATGGGATTGGTTTGCAGTATAAAAGACTTCAATCCTGTTGTTCAATTCGATTGAGCTCCACCCAGGAGTCTTCTTCAATCCCCTGTCTCTAGCCATTGATCTCACTTCATCCACTCCCTCCCATTTTCCTACATTTGCATATAAATTCGACAACAAAACATAGTATCCAGCATTTTCCGAATCCACTTCAAACAAGCGATCCGAAGCGAATTTACCCAGCTCAATGTTTCCATGGATTCTACAAGCTCCGAGAAGAGCACCCCAAATTGAAGCATCAGGCCTTAAATGCATTTTCTCGATAAAATCATGCGCCTTTTCCAAATATCCAGCTCTACCAAGAATGTCTACCATGCACCCGTAATGCTTCAAACTAGGTTTGATTCCATATTCTTCCTGCATCACATGAAAGCACCATTGACCCTTATCAACTAAACCCGAATGGCTACAAGATGACAATAGAGATATAAATGTCACGTGATCAGGCTTCACTCCCTCGTCCCTCATAGCTCCAAATAGCTGCATAGAAGTCTCACCGTGGCCATGAATCCCATGACATGATATTATGGCATTCCAAGGAACTGAATTCGTCCTCGGCACCTCAAAGAATAAGAACATTGCATCATCTAATCTCCCACATTTTCCATACACGTCAATGAGGCAGGTACACACATAGACATCCAAGAGGGAACTGTCTTTTATAATCCGCCCATGAACTTTCATCCCCAATTTCAAGGCTCCTAGGTGAGAGTAAGCTGGTAAAATGCACACCCAAGTCCCCTGATTTGGTCTTATATCCTCACACCCTTCCATCAAATTGAATACTTCAATGGCCTCACTTGCGAGACCATTTTGACCATAGCCACCGATCATAGTGTTCCATGAAACTACATCTTTTGAAGGAATTTCCTCAAAAACTCTACGTGCGTAATCAATAATACCCAACTTTGCATACATGTCCATGGCAGCATTTCCAAGGACCACCCCTTCCACAATCCAACATCTCCTTAAGATGAAACCATGAACAGACCTTCCACTTTGGCAATCCCTAGATTGAGCTACAGTAGAAGCCAAGCTCACTAGTGTAAGCATATCAGGTTGAACTCCATTTGACTGCATCCCACTGAAGAACTTAAGCGCACTATCCGGATTCCCATTCTGCTCATATGCGGCAATTATTGAGTTCCATGACACCAAATCTCTAACAGACATCTGATCAAAAACCTTATGTGCATGCCCCAAGTTTCCAAATTTTGCATACATGTTAATCAACGCATTGGACACGAACACATCAAACTCCAACCCATGTTTTATGGCATATAAATGGATAAGCTTTCCCTGCAAAATATCGTCCATTAGTGCACAAGCAGGAAGAATGGTTGAAATTGTGACGCAATCCATCTTCATCCCTTCCAATCTCATCTCGTCCAAAACATCCAATGCCTCTGCAGCATTTCCATTTTGACAAAACCCAGAAATCATGGCGTTCCAAGAACCATTATCCCTGAATGGCATGTCACGAAATATTTTATAGGCAACCGTGAGAGCTCCAAAGCGGCAATACATATGCACCAAAGAAGCAGCCACGTAGACATCCCATTCGAAACCCAGTTTGGAAACCCAGCAATGCATCTTCTTCCCATCTAATAAATTACTGCACGCTTTCAACACGGGAGGAAAACTATAAAAATCAGGCCTAACTTGAGAGTTCAATAACATTTCATATAAACAGTTCACAGCTCCATGGAATTGGCTATTGCGAACGTATGCTGATATCATTGAATTCCAGCTATAGGCATCCTTATTTGGGATTTGATCAAAAGCGTAGCGAGCTGAAGTAACATTGCCAAGACTTGCATAGAGATTGACAACTCTAGCGGCAATGAATATGCTTTGGGCTTTCCCTGACACAACAAGAAGCGCGTGAAGGCGCTTAGCAAGGTGGGTTTTGGTGCATGATTGGAATAGAAACTCAAAATCAATCTCTTTATTCTCGCTCCCAACTTCATTGTACCAAACTTGTGCACAACTTGCACTCGAGGAGTATAATTGGTGATGGGTTCCATGAGATTGGAAATATTGTGGGAAATGCCTACCTTTGCAGGTTGGCAACAATCTGCGTACACAAACAATGAACCAAAATAAGCATTTAAAACCAAGAATGCTTTCATATATATGTTATGGGAAATTACTTATGAACAAAAGTTTACAAGGTTAAGAAAGCATAAAATGAAAGCCTGGGTATTAATGTACTTTTGTACAACAAACCATCAAATTACACAATCATTTTGGAGGCATGTCAACGACGAATTGAATTTTTGCAAAGAAAATTCAATGTAAACCAACCACCCATATAAGATCATTTTCTCGTTCAATAATCATAAAACTGAAAATAACAACATAGTGCAAATTAAACTTTGCCCAGGTTTCCCATTTAGCCTTAAAAACTATTATTTGCCCAAATTTGTCCCTTAACTCTCCAATTATTTTCAATGTCCCCATTCCCTAACTTTCATTCACACGTTAAAAGCTGCTTGGCCACCTTGGCTGACCCGTTTGCACCAACACGAGGGCTGGGCATCGTGACATGACTTGTCAATTCGTGTTCGTGCCAAATAACCTTCAACATTAACCTGACCTGTTTAGCTAAACGTGCTAAGAATTCCAACCCTAACATGACCTGCTAGTAATCATGTCAACCCGAACAAAACACGGATTGACACAATTATGCAAAATCCTTCGCTTTCCGATGATCTGTTTCCATAACCCGTTTGCACCTATTTTTGTTTCAAGTTTTCAACCAATTTCAATCCAACAATAAGCCATTCTCAAGGACTGAATAGCACTACTGCTTACATAATTCAACATTCAAGGAAACAACCATTATAATTTTAAACCCGATAGATAAATAGGTTCAGGTTAACGTGTCGACACGGATAGATAAACAGGTTAACCAGGACAATTTCGGGTTATACGGGTTGAACCTGAACCTGACCCGACCCCAACCCGTTTAGCAATCGTGTTCTCAGGTCTTAAAAATAGTCATCCCTAACCTGCTGACTCCGTGTCGAGTTCGAGTCATGTTATCGTGTCATAAACCCAAACCCAACACTTGCTCCTCTCACTCCACCCCCCAACTGACCTCCACCGCCCCACCACCAACACCACCACCAGCCTTGAACCACGAATTCAGGTTCATAGCCCACCCATCCCCCAAGCAACCACCATATCACGACCACCACCACAGTCCACACATACACAAACCCCAACGGCGATAAAACAACCCAATCAGCCTTTTCCTAATCGACACCGCCAGTCACACACACACAAACACACGCAGAGAGAGAGAGAGAGAGAGAGAGAGAGAGAGAGATAGAGAGACAATACCTGAACATACATGTAGTTTCACTGCTGTATCAGGCGATTAGCTTAGTTGATATGCCGAGCTACCAAAAGCACCTATGGAGAAGCGAACGACGGGGGATGAGGGGTTTATGGAGAGAGAGAGAGAGAGAGAGAGCGAGAGAGATGGGCTTTCGGGTAACCCGATTCACAATGGTCATAATACGAGTCCGGCTCTCTCCAATCATGGGAGAGAACACTTTCTCCAATTCTGACCCGTAAAATTTTTTCGATCTCACATCAATGATCGAAATAATTCATTTTATTTTTCTCGTTGAGAACATAAATTGTGCCAAAAATCAAGTTTATTGGACATCATTAGATATGATTTTGAAACACATTATCTTGCAAAATACTGTAAAATTGCTACACTGGAACAAAACTCCTTTCTAAATTTTTTTCAATATAAATCTATTTCGAAATCATATCAAACGCTAATCGATCAAAATGATTTTTGAATTGCTTGATGCTCTCAGTGCATTAAAAATTATAAACGGTTCCGATCATTGAAGTGCGATTTAAAAAAAAAAAATTCCGAGCCAGCATTGGAGAGTGTTCTCTCCAATAGGAGCCAGACTCCCATAATAACCATTTTTAGTGGAGGTATGGAGAGAGTTGAATAAACGTAAATAGGTGGGACTCAAATGGGAGGAGGGCTAAAATGAGAGAAAAAATAGAAAATGTGTGATGTCCATTAAATTTGATTATAAAAAACAAATTGCTAATTTAGTTATTCAAATGTCAAAATTTGCTTTTTGAATAAAGCGTTACTAAGTTTAGCTGTATTTTGGACAAACGTTACTGACGTTAGGAAATTTTTAATTTTGGTTATGTCGATGAGAACACCCTAGGTCAGAGTAAATTTTATAGATTTTGATAGACTTTTTCGTAACTCTGTGGGAGTGTGTAATTCCATAGAATAGCATTGGAGCCTATTGCGATTATCTATTTTGGTCTGAAAAACGGAAATTCTAACTCTACACCTAATACACACCCATTCACACACCAACGCAATAGGGATGGGTCTCATACACACTGGGTGTGTAATGTGTACGGGTTCAACCCCTATTGTGAGTGGGTGTGTGTGATTGGGTGTGTATTTTGGTGCGGAGGTAGAATGCTTGATAAGCAAGCAAGTTATGTTTTTTACATTTGTTAGTTTTTTTAGCAATTTTCTGTGGATTATAGTTTTTTCATGACGAAGGGAATATAAAAAGTAGAAAATTGCGATTGAAATCTATTTTTTTTTAAATTTAGGTTTCAAACATAATTTTTTATTTTTTAGATTTCTATCGCCATGTCAAAACTATAATCCAAAAAAATAATAATAATCGACGAAAAACTAACCAATATAAAAGAAAATTGAATAAGGACAAAAACAAAATACTAACTTATTAGGCAAAAAAAGGCCGGGCCACTGCAGATCCAGTTGTGATCTCTACATCAGCCACAAGTTGGGACTCAAAAAATCGATCCAAATAGTACGAAATGTATTAAATTTGTTCGTTATGCTAGTTTGTCATGCATTCAAAAATATAAATTGATCTAAGGCTCCGTTCAGTTGTTAGGAATTTTGTATAAGAAAAAGATTCTTAGAAAAAATGGAGACTGTGGAGTGACGTGAAGCAAAAAAAAATAAAATTGATTTTCTGAAGTGTGATCTCTTGATAAGAAAATCTGGTAAGAAAACTAAAATTCTCTTCTTTAGACAAGAACTACTTTGCAGAAAAGTATTTTTTAGAAGAAAAAGTTGAAGTTGTGCGTCCTGCAAATTTTCTGATAACTAAGTACACAGAAAGTTACATGAAAGTTGATTTTTCCATTCTTTTATACCCTTTCCGTGCAACTGAACTAAACAGCACCCTTGAACCGGACCGTAGCTCTCTCGGAACTTACCTCAGCGACTTGAAGCATTGCTTCCTATCGGCTTCGGGCCGAAAGAGAGTGAGATGGAACCCTGAAGAGATCTAGCGTTACGCAATCTTTCTAAGAAAGTCATTTTAGTCATCGATTGCCTGCTATTCCCACTTTCTGACTGAACATGGCCTTAATATGAGTAGCCATATGATTGGGACACGTTTTTGGTGAAAATTTTGTTTTTAAATTCGAATTACCTAATAAATTTTTTTATCAAGACAAACATGCATGTTTCATTCATCTCATTACAGCTGACCAATCAATATGACTTGTAGCATACATAACAAAATGAGACCTGTACGGAGACGTCGGAAAGCCATTATATTGATTACTAGTGGATGCCCGTGCCTGAAGGCGCGACTCCAAATTGATGGCCAAAAAATTATTAAGTTTTATCCCTCTAACCTCTTTAACGCAATGGCAAAAAAAAAAATAACAGAGCATCATTTTCTTCACTCATCGATAACAGTGTTTAAATGTCCATGATTAAAAACACGACGTAACATATTGTTAACAATCAATTTTTCCTTTGATTGATTATATCCACCTATCCTTCCCCAAGTTGTAAATCAGTGTCACAGAGCATATGCATATCAATATAAATTTGATGAGTTACTTTCAACGAAAGACATCTCAAACCAATAATCATTCACAAAGACTATCAGATTTAGTACATACCAACATTACCACCACCTTCAAACAGGATCATTCAATTTTGCCTCCAAAAAAATTCCATTGAAAGCCATAAGAAAATATTACTTGAAGCAATAGTCCCAAGTCCAAATGACCACATCGCAATACTTCTCAAGCAACTGTGAGGACCTAGTCAATCACATAACCACCATCTCTTGCCAACATAAAAAATGAAAAAGAATTTACAGAAAAAATTAGGAACCAATGTTAAAGACGAAGGGCAGTGCAATTGGATTTAATCCATCACCAAGATTGTAAACCGAAAATATAACTTCAATCCCACACTCCCAATTGCACAGAACATGCCTAGTACTACAACTAAGTGGATTCAAACAAAATGAAACCTAGATGACCAAACCAACACTTGCTAATTAATTGAAGACTTTACAAAATTAATTTATGCCATATATAGCTTTCCCAAAAAGCTATTTTAACCACGAAACAATAAAGAACAAAGCAATATAAAAAAAAATTAGGCCTAAAATAGTTACATACTTGTGACAAAGCGTAAATCGGGCGAAAAAGAGTCCACTAAGTGAAGCACAAATAGTTTGTTCCCTTGCTTCTTGAAAGAATGGGATCGAATCCTTTACATCTTGGAAATGAGAACTAAACCATTCAGAAATGTTGAAAAAGAGTTACACTCTTTCCAGAAATACATCATGCACAGGATGAATCAAAGTACACATAGTTAATCTAAATTCATATCAAACAAAAAAATTCTTATTCTAAATTGTCAACATCATTTAACATACGTCATTCAACAAAAAACAAAACAAAATTCAAGTTAACAAAATAAATCAGAATTTAACCTAACAAATACGGTTGGTTATCATGAAGACTCCAATACTCCTTTGTCCCTCAATATTCCTAAGATTAAGATGGCCGACAGGCCGAGGAGCTCCTTTAGGCACATATCTAACCTTCCTTTCCTGGACAAAAGATATGCTAGATAAAGAACACCACGCGCTCTAAAGCCCCTTTCTAGGAATGTCTACACCAATCACCACCAACCAAAAACTTAGAGACCTAATCCATACTAACCATATCATCACGCTAGAAAATAGACTGGTTGAAATAACCCAATCAAAATTCTTCCATCATTATAATGCAATTAACGTAAGCCAATTGTTTGGAGTGTTTGTAAATAGCATAGGAGGAGCATAAGGACTGATCATGAGCCATGAAACACAATTCCAGTGAATAGATTGGCATTATTGTCTTGATCTCATTGCCAATCATTGAACTTGATATAGAATCCCAATAAAAAATGAAGAATCATTAGAGCTAATAGTAGTACAAAACAACTAAATCAAAGCAACTACACCTTTTTGCCAATGTTTAGTACAAAACAATTAAATCAAAGAAACATATTGAAATCTCTGAAATGAAAAACCATGGCCGAAAAAAAAAAGATGGTAGAAAATTTTTTATCTGTTGCTATCCGTTGTCCCGAGGAAGCCTATTGGATTTTCAAAGATTAGTAAACAAAAAAATTGAACACGTTTTCTCGGAAGCCTATCAAATTAAATTAGTTGACAAAATATTTTCAAAGAAACCATTTGCAAAATTTCAAAGGCATAAATCAGATTAAGAAGTTTGGATAATCAGTTCTAAATAAGATCAAACGGAAGTAGAAATTAAAAAAAAATTCATATAAGAATAGGAATATTGTTAATACTTACAATGCTAGTTCTTCATATAAAGTTTCAGTTTTACAAAAAAAAAAAAAAAAAATCCCTTGAAATTACTTTGACGGCAATTTGAAGTTTCAGGTTTCAATTTTGCGGGAAAATTCATTTGAAATTATGATGCCTTCAAAGCTTCCATTTTATATCGTCACTCCTATGAATCTGCAAATAGAAAATAAAAAGAAAATTATTAGTAGCTTTGTGAAAATAAAGACTAATGTAGAAAAAAGACGATACAGATTTCAATAACAAAGAAAAAAACATAGAAAGTCTAAACGACTTAATGCATAAAAGAGACCTTTTGATTTTTGTAGATCAAACCTATATGTTTCAAATAAAAGAAGAGATTTGTTAGTAAAGAGTTTTCTTCATAAGCTCTTCCAATTAACCATTTGAAACCAAATTGCCAAATAAGACGAAAATCATGGGATGTGGTAACCAATCCTGTTAAAAATTAGTCACTTTAAAAAAAAAAAAAAAAACGGGGTAGCCAATTCCGGGATTACCAAATGAGAAACTTTAAAAAAAAAGTTATTCTTTTAAAATCTGACCCCACAAAATCAAGGGGAAGGAAAATCACACAATCTTAATCACCAAATTTTAAAAAATATTCCTTTAGAAGTAAATTGCTACTCCCCCCCCCCCCTGACACACCCCCCCCTCCCGGCCCCACCTCCCTTTCCCAGACTACCCCCTCCCCCCGCCCCCCTCTCTCTCTCTCTCTCTCTCTCTCTTTCCTTTTTCTTTCTTTCTTTCTTTTTACAGTTTACTCTTTTTTTTTCTTTTTATTTCCGGTTTGGTTTTATTTTTTCATTTTATTTCATTTTCTTTCTTTTCGGTTTGAATTTCTTTTTCTCTTTAATAATAGGTTCAAGTCTTTTTTTTTTTTTGGAAAGCGGGTTCAAGTCTAATTCTAGGCTTTGTAAAATAATTGAGAGAAAAAAGTGTTTCAATTGATCATGTTTATCCGATTGTTTTAATTTTCTTTTTTTGTCCTTTATAGATTAAAAAATATAGTTACGAAAATAAGTGTTTCAATTTTTAATCCGTTTGAACCAGTGCAAAGATGTTACCCCCATTGGCACAGTAGCCCCTACGAAGCCCCTAAAACGTTTCCGCTTTAGTTAAAAAAATAGAAACCAGTCATTTGCAATCCTACGGAATAGAAACGTGATTTGAAGCAACATACTACTGAATCAGTTTAAAGGACTATGCTAAATAATGGTTAACAATTATATTAAAGAGTACTATAGTTAAAAAAAAGTAATCTTAAATATAACATTTGTATTCTGGATTAGTATGTCATTTGCAAAATACATTTCGTAGTTAGTTCCTGAACACTAATTGTAATCGTAATGAATTTTTTATTTTACGGCCTTTCAACGAGCACTCTAAGACTCATTATTTAGTTTCAGGACTCTCTTAGGGTGTTTATTGAAAGGCCTTGGAGCCAAAAATCTATTTTTTTAACTAAAGCGGAAACGTTTTAGGGCTTCGTAGGGGCTACTGTGCCAATGAGGGTAGCAGAGCCCTTGGGTCCCCCTACTTTTTAATTTATTTTTTTATTTCATTACTTAAATCTTATTTATTTAATTCCTATAAATACACCCTTTGTATATTTAAAAATATAATTCAAGAATTAAGTGCTTTAATTTGCAATTCAGTTAAATCAGAGCAAAGATAGTTTTTTTGGTTTAAGGTCTTTCAATAAACACCCTAAAACTCATTATTTAGTTTCAAGACTTTTTTATGGTATCCATTGAAAGGCCTTGAAGCAAAAAATTTATTACGACCATTTATGATGAAATGATCAGAAAAATAACATCTTTGCACCGGTTCAAACGGATTGAAAATTGAAACACTTATTTTCGTAACTATATTTTTTAATCTATAAAGGACGAAAAAAGAAAAATAAAATAGTCGGATAAAGATGATCAATTGAAACACTTTTTTTTCTCAAGTACTTTACAAAGCCTAGAATTAGACTTGAACCCGCTTTCCAAAAAAAAAAAGAAGACTTGAACCTATTATTAAAGAGAAAAAGAAATTCAAACCGAAAAGAAAGAAAAGGAAATAAAATGAAAAAATAAAACCAAACCGGAAATAAAAGGAAAAAAGAGAAAAAAAAAAAGTAATCTGTAAAAGGAAAGAAAGAAAGAAAAAGGAGAGAGAGAGAGAGAGAGGGGGGGGGGGGGGGGGGGGGGGGGGGGTGGGCGGGGGTAGTCTGGGAAAGGGAGGTGGGGCCGGGAGGGGGGGGTGTGTCAGAGGGGGGGGGAGTAGCAGCTCTCCTTTAGAAACTACTTTAAATGGTAATGGGGAGTACTCGTATGGTTTTCTTTGGAAAAATGCTACCATAAGGATAATAATTATTGGATGACTTTGCCATGTTGATGATTTAAGTTTCCTTTTCAGTTTAGAAGTCTCGGAAGTCATGGGATTAGAATATGGAATGTAATATTAGTATGTCAGATTTGTTTCATAAAGGTAAGATAAAAAGCACAGTATTTACCAAAACACCATTTTATAGAACGAAGGGTGAAGATTTATGCAGAAAGAGGGGACAAATCTTTCTGCATAAATCTTGAGCGTTGGTTATCTATTGGATTCAAAAGCAACTTTGTTTTATTATATAGATTTGTGTTATTCACATGAATGTGCGATGTTAGAGGATATTGAGATACCTATGAAGGAAATATTATTTGGTGGTCTCGGGGCATTGTCACTGTAAGTGGCAGATCCAGTTATTTCGTACAGAGGGGCAATAATTACCTTGAAATTTTTTTCATAGTCAAACACAATGCAATGATAAATAACACAATCACAGAAAAGAAAAGTGTACTAACTTAAAATTAAAAGATGTTTGTAAATAGAAGCCAACAAATTAGATAGTATATCCTACAGTTTTTATGTACGTATAGTTTAAGAGCAGACTCTCTGTAGACACCCCAATCTGGGCTTCCAGATTAGTTTACTTACGGTTTTTGATTCCCCGATGATGAAATGGATCAAGAACACCCTGGGAATGATAGCGTGTTTGATCTTTGAGTGTTTGCAAAACCCTTGAACCTAACCTAGCCTAAGCTACTTCAAAAACCAAAAACCTTGCTGGTCCGTGCCAGGGCGCACCATCGCGCGCCAGAGTCACTCCATCACACGACAGACTGACTCCATCGCGCGATGGTCCGACCTACAACCGACCTTTCCTGAGGAGGACAGTTGGCCACCGATGCAGCCTCAGCCAGGCCTCGTGGACTGGCTGAAGGCCTCTGTTTCCAACCAGATTTGCCCCCTCTCTCTATATATACCCCCTTTGGCCTTCCATTAAAAGGGTTAGCATTTTCCATTGTTTCTCTTTCAAAAGGGTTAACAAAATTCAAAGGTTTTGAAAGGGTTCCATTGTTTTTGAAAGGTTACAAAGTCTCTATTAAGAACATAGCTTGTTCTTCCCATTTTCTCCCACTCAACAATCCTCAAACACCTCAATCAACAATCAAACCTCAAAGCTCAAATTTGTTTCAAACCCGAAACCAAAGGTATAGCTTACCTTTGCTTTGTCTTTCTGTTCTGATCCCTGAGGGGGGCTGGCAGGGCCAAGGCTGGTAATCAATACCAGTCCTGGTCCTAAAGCTGGCGAGGTTTCAAAAACCGTCATGGTAGGAACCAGCGCACGATGGTCCCACTATCTCGCGCGACACTCCGGTGCTGCACGAGATGGACCGCGTGGGGATTGGTGTCCTATTGTTTTCTATTTATGTATATATAGATCACTCTGCAAGCATGATAATAATCAGTTTACTGCTTTCCTTAGTATAAACTGTTAGCCTTGTAGTTAATTTGCATTTCTGCTGATTGTGGAATACCCCTGGGATAATTCTGGATCTGTCCCAGAACCCAGAAAATGTGAACCAAGCACTGGTCTGGTTGTGCCAGGGCGCAACCATCCTGCGCCAGGGCGCACCATCGCGCGCCAGGGCGCATCGTCGCGCGACAGAGTGATTCCATCGCGCGACAGTTTGCCTCCGACCAGTGACTGGCCTTGCACGGGTAACTTGGATTTAGGCTGTTATTCTGTCCCCACACTGTTTATGGGGGTGTTTTGTCAATTTCTAGGGCTTTTAAGCCTTTAAACTGTATATTATGCTGCCTATAAACTGCGTGGTTTGTCCTGGGTGTGCACTGGTCCTTCCAGAGCCCAGAAGGTTTGAGAATAAGAGTTGTGGGTTTGAGCTCACCGGCGCGCGTTTGTCTTCGAATTGTGCGCGCAGGAGTGAACAGCATGCAGTGACTTGTTCGGTGCATACTGGTTTCTTCCTGCGCACATCACTCCAAAACAGGGGTCTCCCAGTCTGTTTAAACTCTCACAGCAGTCTGGTCTCATCCTATACTAACTACTCATCCATGCTATCTATCACATCTTGCAAGTTGTTACAGCTTTAATCCCCATTAAACTGTTTCCCCGCCCTAATTGGCTAAAAACTGATTAATCAAACAGAATCGCAAATAAACATCTTTCGCAAATGCCTAAGTAGAGACCGATCTCCGGATTGGGCGAGAAGGGTGCCGTAAAACCCTTCCCCTCTCGTAACCTGGCTCCCGAACCCAGATATGGTTATGACGGACTGGTTCCTTAACTTTTTCAAATCAAACAGCGCGGCAAGTGCTTCGAAATACGGTTCCTTGGGTGTCGAACCTTCAAACCCGAGTGGCGACTCTGTATTTTCGCGAGCGCTTGTCGTTCAGCTTCCAAAGCGCTCCCGCGAACCGGCAGCATCTTTCCTTTCTCAAAAAGGGTGGGGAACGGAATCCCTTTCCCGGAGGAGAGAAAGATCGGGCAAATTGCATTTGCCCACAGTGGCGACTCTGCTGGGGAAATGCGATTTGCCCGATCTTTCTCTCCTCCGGGAAAGGGATTCCGTTCCCCACCCTTTTTGAGAAAGGAGAGATACTGCCGGTTCGCGGGAGCGCTTTGGAAGCTGAACGACAAGCGCTCGCGAAAATACAGAGTCGCCACTCGGGTTTGAAGGTTCGACACCCAAGGAACCGTATTTCGAAGCACCTGTCGCGCTGTTTGATTTGAAAAAGTTAAGGAACCAGTCCGTCATAACCATATCTGGGTTCGGGAGCCAGGTTACGAGAGGGGAAGGGTTTAACGGCACCCCTCTCGCCCAATTCGGAGATCGGTCTCTACTTAGGCATTTGCGAAAGATGTTTATTTGCGATTCTGTTTGATTAATCAGTTTTTAGCCAATTAGGGCGGGGAAACAGTTTAATGGGGATTAAAGCTATAACAACTTGCAAGATGTGATAGATAGCATGGATGAGTAGTTAGTATAGGATGAGACCAGACTGCTGTGGGAGTTTAAACAGACTGGGAGACCCCTGTTTTGGAGTGATGTGCGCAGGAAGAAACCAGTATGCACCGAACAAGTCACTGCATGCTGTTCACTCCTGCGTGCACAACTCCAAAACAAACGCGCGCCGGTGAGCTCAAACCCACAACTCTTATTCTCAAACCTTCTGGGCTCTGGAAGGACCAGTGCACACCCAGGACAAACCACGCAGTTTATAGGCAGCATAATATACAGTTTAAAGGCTTAAAAGCCCTAGAAATTGACAAAACACCCCCATAAACAGTGTGGGGACAGAATAACAGCCTAAATCCAAGTTACCCGTGCAAGGCCAGTCACTGGTCGGAGGCAAACTGTCGCGCGATGGAATCACTCTGTTGCGCCACGATGCGCCCTGGCGCGCGATGGTGCGCCCTGGCGCAGGATGGTTGCGCCCTGGCACAACCAGACCAGTGCTTGGTTCACATTTTCTGGGTTCTGGGACAGATCCAGAATCATCCCAGGGGTATTCCACAATCAGCAGAAATGCAAATTAACTATAAGGCTAACAGTTTATACTAAGGAAAGCAGTAAACTGATTATTATCATGCTTGCAGAGTGATCTATATATACATAAATAGAAAACAATGGGACACCAATCCCCACGCGGTCCATCTCGTGCAGCACCGGAGTGTCGCGCGAGATAGTGGGACCATCGCGCGCTGGTTCCTACCATGACGGTTTTTGAAACCTCGCCAGCTTTAGGACCAGGACTGGTATTGATTACCAGCCTTGGCCCTGCCAGCCCTCCTCAGGGATCAGAACAGAAAGACAAAGCAAAGGTAAGCTATACCTTTGGTTTCGGGTTTGAAACAAATTTGAGCTTTGAGGTTTGATTGTTGATTGAGGTGTTTGAGGATTGTTGAGTGGGAGAAAATGGGAAGAACAAGCTATGTTCTTAATAGGGACTTTGTAACCTTTCAAAAACAATGGAACCCTTTCAAAACCTTTGAATTTTGTTAACCCTTTTGAAAGAGAAACAATGGAAAATGCTAACCCTTTTAATGGAAGGCCAAAGGGGGTATATATAGAGAGAGGGGGCAAATCTGGTTGGAAACAGAGGCCTTCAACCAGTCCACGAGGCCTGGCTGAGGCTGCATCGGTGGCCAACTGTCCTCCTCAGGAAAGGTCGGTTGTAGGTCGGACCATCGCGCGATGGAGTCAGTCTGTCGTGCGATGGAGTGACTCTGGCGCGCGATGGTGCGCCCTGGCACGGACCAGCAAGGTTTTTGGTTTTTGAAGTAGCTTAGGCTAGGTTAGGTTCAAGGGTTTTGCAAACACTCAAAGATCAAACACGCTATCATTCCCAGGGTGTTCTTGATCCATTTCATCATCGGGGAATCAAAAACCGTAAGTAAACTAATCTGGAAGCCCAGATTGGGGTGTCTACAGTAGCCCCTCTTTGACGGCACTTGAAGCACCATCGACTTGGTACAAGTAACGTCAAAGAATTCTAGACACCCCTCAAGGCAATCCAGAGCAAAGCATACGAGCAAAGTAGACAAGTAAACTTAAAGAACCTGATCGGTGGAATGGACTGGCTGTCCATTGCCGGGAATGGAAGTAGAAGTGGACAAGCGAATCGGCGCTTGTTGATCGAAGTTGGACAGGACAGGCTGTCGCTGCAGATGTGGACGGGACAGGCCGTCGTTGCTGGGGATCAAACTATCCTCGGCACAAAGTATTCCAACAAACACAGGTAGGTCGTGTCAGGCAGGTTGAATTCCATCTGTTGGGAATCAGAGCCAATCTCCTTATCAAAGACCATCCGAGACAGAGCAATAAGCCTACTGGAAGATGCGCGTGAAGCTAGACTGATGTAGAGGTAGTCGTTTGAGGCAGGCCGAGGCAGACTCTCCTGGGGAACAACTAGTTGCGAATGGGCGGACCATTGAATTACATTCGGATCGTCGTTGATCGGACGATATGGCTGATTGTCATCGCTGAATGGACAGAGACGGGCGATGTGGTTGATTGTCGCCGCTGAATGGGCAGAGACAGGCGACGTGGTAGGTTGTCATCGCTGAATGGACAGAGACAGGCGATGTGGTTGTCGTCGCTGAATGGACAGAGACAGGCGACGTGGTAGGTTGTTATCGCTGAATGGACAGAGACAGGCGATGGCTGATTGTCATTGATGATATGGCTGACCATCGTTGAATTGAGAAGGACGATATGGCTGACCATCGTTGAATAGGATGGAGAGATCAATGTGCTGAGTGATCAAACTGTTGAGAAAGTTGACAAGCTGAGAGGATCATCAGTATAAATGATCGAGCCATTGAAGTCTGGATGGGAGGATCATCAGTATAAATGATCGAGCCGCTGAAGTCTGGATGGGAGGATCATCAGTATAAATGATCGAGCCGTTGAATTTTGAACTGGATCGACTGTCGTCGATTTGGATTGGGCGGATCATGCTTCAAGATGATCGTGCCGTTGAAATTTGGACAGGACTGGCTGTCGTTGATTTGAGATGGGCGGATCAGTGTGCAGAATGATCGTGCCCTTGAAGATTGGACAGGACCGCCTGTCGTTGATTGAGATCGGGCGGATCAGTGTGCAGAATGATCGTGCCGTTGAAGATTGGACAGGACCGACTGTCGTTGATTAAGATGGCAGATCAGTGTGCAGAATGATCAAGCCGTTGAAGATTGGACAGGACCGCCTGTCGTTGATTGAGATCGGGCGGATCAGTGTGCAGAATGATCGTGCCGTTGAAGATTGGACAGGACCGGCTGTCGTTGATTAAGGTGGCAGAGCAGTGTGCAGAATGATCAAGCCGTTGAAGATTGGACAGGACCGCCTGTCGTTGATTGAGATCGGGCGGATCAGTGTGCAGAATGATCGTGCCGTTGAAGATTGGACAGGACCGGCTGTCGTTGATTAAGGTGGCAAAGCAGTGTGCAGAGTAATCAAGCCGTTGCATTGGATAGGACAGGCTGTCGTTGAATCGGTTCCACAGAAGATTTTATTGCATCCTGCCATTTGAACAATGCCGCAAGAAATTTTCGATCGCATCCGTTGGCGAACAAATCGTGGACTCAGGGAGATTTCTTCGCATCCCCTGACCAACAATAACAAAACCGCAGGAGATTGCATCGCATCATTTGGGAAACAAATCGTGAGATTCAGGGAGATTTCCATTGCCTCCGCTAACAAACTGAACAAAACCGCAGGAGATAGCATCGCATCCTTCGGCCAATAAATCGAGAGTTAGGGAGATTTCCATCGCCTCCGCTAACAAACTGAACAAAACCACAGGAGATAGTATCGCATCCTTCGGCCAACAAATCGAGAGTTAGGGAGATTTCCATCGCCTCCGCTAACAAACAGAACAACATTGCAGGAGATTGCATTGCATCCTTTAGCAAACAAAGACTTGATGGTAACCATTCTGACCACCTTCCTGTTTTCAACAGTTGACATACACAATATGCAAAGATGTATACTAACAAAATGCGCAAATTGAAAAAGCGGATGCAAGCTAAGGGCGGCTCTTAGGAGGACAACAATGCCTAAGGACTACCACTGAGCCCCAGTACTTTACTGTCTTTTGCTTCTGAGATGCGCATCCAGATAGAGAGACGCTTGAGCGGGCCGGCGTGCCCAGTTGACATTTAGGAGCAATGTGGCATTGGGCCTGCATGCCCCTTCTTCGATGCTTGGGTGGATAAGCCCCAGAGATATGCTTTGCTTGGCCTTGGACTGACGTGCCCCTGCTGTCTCAAGAGAGTCCACAGCTTGTGAATTATAGATGCAAAGAGTAGCAATGTAAAAATTGCATTTTTCAGTTTAGTGACATATAAACCATGCGCTAATATCTAATTTGCATTGACAAGTGAACTGAGTCGACACACAGACACACATATATGCATAAACTCACCTAGCTCGAACGAAAAAGGGAGAAAGATCCCAAGGATACGATGCAGATCCTTAGACAAATGGAAAATAATGAAATTTTGGGCATTAGAGTGCCAAAACTCATAATAGTCTCTTTAGACAGGTGAAACTGACACTTGTAAGGTCAAACATATGTACGGTGACCTGGATGAACAAATAGAACCGAGAATAGCATCTCGACATGACAATGGATTGAAATCTAGAAAAATGCCACAAAGACGGACATAAGACGCAAATGATGACACATATAGGCCCGGACTGAAACCGACACCCCCATGCAGTCACATTAAGTCTACACGGTATGACCAAACTTGGCAAAAACCCCTTGAACAGGACTCGAAGGCAGTAGCTGACTGCTATTGATTGCTGGGCGAATTGAAAAAGTGCGCGTAGGGTTGAGACCAACGCACATAATTACGAATCAAGTGCGCGTGAACCTCAAACTAGCGTACATGACTGCAAAGCTACTGCAACTGCTCACATCAGACTTCGCTGAACTTAGAATAAACTGTGAGCCGTTAGGCCTCGCTAGCATTTCATTCTGTTTTTGATGCTTAAATTCTTTTAAGGCTTTATGCTCAGCTTTGAAATTGAAGTAGTAGTTTGTAATAAAACTGAAAGACAAAAGGTTTTCCCCCTTTCAGACGCCTCCCATGCAACTTGATCTTTGATCCTCTTCGACCTTTGATGTGTACCAAATGTCAACCATGGATCCAATTGATAGATTGTGACCGAGTCTCAAGGAGAGACTGCCTACGTATCCCAAGCTAGGGAATCAGGTCAAAACGTAGTTCAGGCCGAGGTTCACTCGAGTATTTTACCTCACCTTTTACGCTCTAACTTTTGCCTAGAACCGCCCATTCGGATTTTCGGTCTAGCGAGCTTTCAAACATCGCCTTTACTTTTGCCTAGACCTCCTTCATAGGTTCTCGGTCTAGCAGGCTGCTATAACTTTTGCTTGGAACTGCCCACCCTTGGGGTTTTCAGCCCAACGAGCTTCTCTTAGGGAAAAAGCTTTTTTGAATTGATCCATGCTGACCAAGGTATTTGAATTTATTGCTATCGAGATCAAAGAAATGGCTGCACCCCCAGATGAAATGGATGCAAGGTCCAAAGTGCTTCGGTTGAAAACTCTTTGCTCCGGGCCAATTTTGAACTTTCTAACTTGTGCTTGGCGGAACGCTGTTCCTACAAACTTGAACATGGTATGAGGCGCTGGACCTTCTGAGCTTTGGTTTCTATGATTTGGCTTCCAGTTAGCAGGGGGATTTGATGTTCCTTTATCTCGAGATCAACGCCGGGCGTGTCTTTTGAGAGACCTTGCCAAAACATTGATGAACTCTTTGAGCCTGTCTGACTGGACACAATGCTCCTCTGGGAACAACTTTGAACCAAATTTGAACCATTGGGAGGTTGTCCTTGTCTTTCAAGTTTATTTGAAAACTACTATTTCAATTTATAGGCTGAGCATGCCTTTCGTCTTCCCTTTCGGCGAGGGAACACATTTCCTTGGGAATGATCCCATCGAAATCTATCCCTTCGTCGTCAGGGTCAACACAGTTTATTCAAAAGTCAGCAAAGTACTTAGAAGCAAGATAATGCATATCAAAGAAAGCCTCTCGGGGTTGCCAAGTACAGCAGACTCAAAACTTGAAACAAAAGCTACGACGTGGAGGGCCAAGAGGCACAACCTCCGACTCAGAGCTAGACTTAGACAAATGCAAACGACTCTGTGTCAGACTCAGACAAAACGCCAATGCAAACTAGACGCGGTTTGAAAATGCAATATTTAAAAAGCTACCCATAGCTTCCACAAAAAGAGGTAGGATCCAGCGGGTGTCAGGCCCAAGCAACAGCACTTCAGCTTCCTCAGCTTCTTCGACCAAACCTACTCGGTGCTCCTTTGAACAATGGACCTCAGCCAGTCAGTCTTCTCATTTGTAAGCCCCTCATTACTGTCAATCCAGGCGTCAACAGTGAAGGCTTCAATTGCCCAACCTACAGCCATCATGTTGACCTCTGGTTCAAACGGGATGGATACGATTGGTTTGGGTTGGCTTTCTGGGATGATATAGTGGCTAGGGTTGAATATGGTAGAGCTGGGGTTGATTTGAGTGGAGATGATAGATATCTGACCTACCAGAGGGTCAGAGTTGTGTTGAGGCAAGGAGTTGGAAATGACGTTAGGCTTTGGTGGAACATGAACCGTGCCATTGTCAATGAGATCTTGAATCTCATGTCGAAGACGATAGCATGCGTCAGTAGGATGGCCAGGCATTTGATGGAAGGCACAGAAGAGGTGAGGCTTGTAACCGGAAGGTAGGACTTTTGGCGGAGAAGTTGGGGTCAAGGGCTTGAGATGCCCAGATTTGACAAGTTTTTCCATCACTGTGGACAGAGGTGCCTCAAAAACAGAGAAACTTCGAGGTTGGGTTCGGGCCCGGTAGCTTTGGGCGTGTTGAACCTGATTGACGTCGGCTGTATGGTTGGGGGAAGCAGCAGCGTTGTCCCCACTTGTAGCTGTATTGGCGTAATTGCTTCCACCAAATAGTGCGCTACTATTTCGAGAGTAAGCCCTCGGCTTAGCTTTCTGTGAGGAGGATTCTCCCCTCGGCAGAATTCCACTCTGCAGTGCATCTTCAATGGCCAGGCCAGACTCAAAGAAAGTCTCAAAGTTTGCAGATGCTTGAACAAGAACCAGGTGCCTGGCATAATCTGGCTAGAGATTGCGGGAGATGATGCGAAGTTGATCCCTCTCGCTCAGGCGATCAGTCATCAATGCGGCTTTGGCTCTCCACCTCTTAACAAAATCCGCAAAGGACTCATTTGCTTCCATTCTGGTGGATTCTAACTCACGAGTAGTCATCTTGAGCAGAGAGTTGTAGTTGTACTGTGCAATAAAGGCAACCCCAATATCCTCCCAAGTTCTTCTTTTGGAGATGTCGAGCGACATGAACCAATGGAAGGCAGGCCTAGAGAGAGTTTGAGGGAAAAGCTGAGACATGGCCTCACTTTCTACACCCAACAACTTCATTGCAGCATGGTAGCCAAAGAGATGAGTCTTGGGATCACTGCTCCCGTCAAACTTAACCAAGTCAGGCATCTTGAATTTGTTAGGAAGCCTAGCATTAGGGTACAAACAGAGGCGATCCAGGTCGATTCCCCTTGCGCTGATCTTCTCGGATTTTGAAACAGCTTCTTCCAGCTTAGCCATCTTGGCCATAAGTGCAGCTATGTCAGGGTTTTGAACAGGCCTAACAACAGTAGAGTTTGGATTTGGAGCAGGCACACGAGCCTCTCTAGGCTTGGGCTGAACAATGAGACGCCCTGCATGGTTTGGATCCTCGACAAAGACAGGTTCTGCATGAACATCCTCATCGTCCTCGCCTTCCTCTTCGGCTGCTGGTGGAAGACGAGTGTTGATAAGGTCATTCAGGCGAGTGATGGAGGCATCAGTCTGGGTGGCTCTCTGTTGCATAGCAGTGATACTGTTCTGGAGGTTCATGAGCATGGTTTCCAGAGTGAGTGGTTGCGGCTGATCTGCCATCGCAGGTTTTTCAATGGAGCTTGATGAAGAAGCTGAAGATGGGGAAGCCGGCGGCGTGACTTTTTGCAATATCGATGGCGAACCCGACTGTAGGGTGGCCAACAATGAACTTGGAGAAGCCTCCGTTGTGATTGACAGGGAATCTAGCCTGACAAGCCTTTGAACCGGATTCAGGTGCAGACGTTCCCAAGTAGGTTTGGCTCTTCCTTTTGGTACTTTCTTGTTCGGTGCAATGGTTCCAAACTAGACAGTAAAGTAATTGAAAGCTCAGTAACGTTCCTGCAGCATGCCATGTACAAGAATAAAACATTGTACACGTCATCGTCGGTGTCCTCCTAGACTTTACAACTACAGACGAGTCTGTCTCATGATGTTTGGACGCTGCCAGAATCCTCGGAAATCTTTTCGAGGGTGTATCCTTTGAATAGATCGACTAACACTAAAAGATGTCAAAATAGTCTAAGCCTTTGACTATTCCGTTCTCGAAATTTCAATTTTGGAGTCCGGAACAACTCAGTATTGATGACATGGCACCTTGACTTTGAACGCCGCGGTGTATAGTGACTTCGCACTTCAACCTAGGTAGTGCCAGTGACACGGCATCACTACTTTTGTTGTTCCATATTTTCGGTTGAAACTTCAATCAGGCATGTGCCAAGGACTTAAAAAGGTTTGATTTCCCAAAGTCTTGTTAATCTAAGGACTTTGAAAATTAGCAACGTGCACCATCGAGATGCACGACTCTTCATCGGGTCATGGCAGCGTCCTAATAAGCATAAGACAGACTCGAAAGAGAGACAACCTAGAAGCCGCCCTAAACATGCTTCTACGCAAAACAGTATGTATGTACAAAAACAGAGACGAGTTTGCCTCACGAATTTCAGACGTTGCCAGAATCCTCAGAATTCTTTTCGGCCATGTGTCCTTGAGTAGATCGTCAGATCCTAAAAGATGTCAAAATAGACTAAATCTTCGATTAGTCCCATTTGAAGGTTCAACTTTGAATTTGGAACAACTTGATGGTGATGACATGGCACCTTAACCTTGAACACGGCGGTGTATAGTGACTTCGCACTTCAACCTGGGTGGCGCCAGCGACATGGCATCACTACTTTTGTTGTTCCATATTTTCGGTTGAATTCTTAACCGGGCATGAGCCAAGGATGTAGTAAATTTTGATTTCTCAAAGTCTCATTGAACTAAGGACTTTGTGATTGAAAACGAACATTCGATAGAATGAACGACTCCTCATCGGGTCCAACAACGTCTTAGACTGCGCAACACAAACTCGAAAGAAAGAACCATCCTAAGCATGCTCCTATGCAAAATAATGTATGTACAGTGCATGCGATAGGGAAAGCAATAACACGTAAACAGTATATGGGGGTTAGATGCAAGTAATCTTACCCTGTAGGTACCTGTCCTAGTTTGGAGAGTTCTAATGCTTTGTATATGCAAAGGCTGGTTTTGGCTTGTAACAGGTTCCTCGGACTAGAGCCAAGATATACCTCCCGCTGCCCGCGTAATCGCAGAGCAACAGTCGAACGGTAGAATGACTCATCATCGTCGAAGGTTGTCGGTCATTCGGGGTCCCCGGGCTCCGGTAAACCGTGCCGGATTGCCAAAACGATCCAACGAGGCTTATCCCACATCGATGCAAATGAGAATGCTAAAAGGTTAATTAATAGAACAGAATCGCAAATTCGCAAATGCCTTTTCAAATTTGGCTCTCTTTATTGATTAATACTTAGAAGAAACTACGCGAGAGAACAATCGAAAAAGCCCCAGATTGGATGGCCGGACACGAGGTCCTGTTAAATCACCAATCCTTTCTTCGGCAGCGCGAAGCTCACCGTTTTGACAAGCTTTTGTGGGATTGTTCCCAAGTGTATTAAATTCTAAGTATAGACCAATATTGATTCGATCCCCAGCAAAGTCGCCACTGTGGGCAAATGCGATTTGCCCGATCTTTCTCTCCTCCGGGAAAGGGATTCCGTTCCCCACCCTTTTTTAGAAAGGAGAGATGCTGCCGGTTCGCGGGAGCGCTTTGGAAGCTGGACAACAAGCGCTCGTGAAAATACAGAGTCGCCACTCGGATTTGAAGGTTCGACACCCAAGGAACCGTATTTCGAAGCACTTGCCGCGCTGTTTGATTTGAAAAAGTTAAGGAACCAGTCCGTCATAACCATATCTGGGTTCGGGAGCCAGGTTACGAGAGGGGAATGGTTTTACGGCACCCCTCTCGCCCAATCCGGAGATCGGTCTCTACTTAGGCATTTGCGAAAGATGTTTATTTGCGATTCTGTTTGATTAATCAGTTTTTAGCCAATTAGGGCGGGGGAAACAGTTTAATGGGGATTAAAGCTGTAACAACTTGCAAGATGTGATAGATAGCATGGATGAGCAGTTAGTATAGGATGAGACCAGACTGCTGTGGGAGTTTAAACAGACTGGGAGACCCCTGTTTTGGAGTGATATGCGCAGGAAGAAACCAGTATGCACTGAACAAGTCACTGCATGCTGTTCACTCCTGCGCGCACAACTCCAAAACAAGCGCGCGCCGGTGAGCTTAAACCCACAACTCTTATTCTCAAACCTTCTGGGCTCTGGAAGGACCAGTGCACACCCAGGACAAACCACGCAGTTTATAGGCAGCATAATATACAGTTTAAAGGCTTAAAAGCCCTAGAAATTGACAAAACACCCCCATAAACAGTGTGGGGACAGAATAACAGCCTAAATCCAAGTTACCCGTGCAAGGCCAGTCACTGGTCGGAGGCAAACTGTCGCGCGATGGAATCACTCTGTTGCGCGACGATGCGCCCTGGCGCGCGATGGTGCGCCCTGGCGCAGGATGGTTGCGCCCTGGCACAACCAGACCAGTGCTTGGTTCACATTTTCTGGGTTCTGGGACAGATCCAGAATTATCCCAGGGGTATTCCACAATCAGCAGAAATGCAAATTAACTATAAGGCTAACAATTTATACTAAGGAAAGCAGTAAACTGATTATTATCATGCTTGCAGAGTGATCTATATATACATAAATAGAAAACAATAGGACACCAATCCCCACGCGGTCCATCTCGTGCAGCACCGGAGTGTTGCGCGAGATAGTGGGACCATCGCGCGCTGGTTCCTACCATGACGGTTTTTGAAACCTCGCCAGCTTTAGGACCAGGACTGGTATTGATTACCAGCCTTGGCCCTGCCAGCCCCCCTCAGGGATCAGAACAGAAAGACAAAGCAAAGGTAAGCTATACCTTTGGTTTCGGGTTTGAAACAAATTTGAGCTTTGAGGTTTGATTGTTGATTGAGGTGTTTGAGGATTGTTGAGTGGGAGAAAATGGGAAGAACAAGCTATGTTCTTAATAGGGACTTTGTAACCTTTCAAAAACAATGGAACCCTTTCAAAACCTTTGAATTTTGTTAACCCTTTTGAAAGAGAAACAATGGAAAATGCTAACCCTTTTAATGGAAGGCCAAAGGGGGGTATATATAGGGAGAGGGGGCAAATCTGGTTGGAAACAGAGGCCTTCAGCCAGTCCACGAGGCCTGGCTGAGGCTGCATCGGTGGCCAACTGTCCTCCTCAAGAAAGGTCGGTTGTAGGTCGGACCATCGCGCGATGGAGTCAGTCTGTCGCGCGATGGTGCGCCCTGACACGGACCAGCAAGGTTTTTGGTTTTTGAAGTAGCTTAGGCTAGGTTAGGTTCAAGGGTTTTGCAAACACTCAAAGATCAAACACGCTATCATTCCCAGGGTGTTCTTGATCCATTTCATCATCGGGGAATCAAAAACCGTAAGTAAACTAATCTGGAAACCCAGATTGGGGTGTCTACACTCTCGGTGTTCAAATTTATTCAATATTAGTTGGTGAATTCTTTATTATATCATCAGTTAGTGAAATTAAGACCACATCATTATGAGTTTTAACAGTGAAAAAGCTCCTAATTGTAGGATAAATCAGTGATTCTTAGATGCATGTATAGAAAATAAAAGGGGCACTAGAATTATTTATAAATGCCAAATGGGAGTTCATAATTCATACAATAATATTTTGGGGGTTTAAGAGTAATAATCAAAAGCTCAGGGGTCACATGTTAGTAAATCCGTCCTTGATCAAGATTTGGAGATGCAGCAAAACAACACCCTGTAGAGCGCTGCAGGCCGCATTCGGGCTGTCCAAAAATGTTTTCAGCGGTCTGGATTGAAAACGAATTCTTCAAGAAAAAGATAACTCTTTCCTAGAAGAGTTTACTTTCAATCCGGACCATTGATTGCCGAGATGGACGATCCGGATGCACACTGCAAGACACTCTACAGGAAGCTGTTTCGCAGCATCTCCGGTCCCCCTGATCACGTGACGTCCCAACACTTTTATCTATGGACTATTTTTTTGTGCCAATATTGTATAGTTCGCGAGGGTTAGTGAGATGTTAGTCAACGGAAACTTAGAGGCTATCCATAGCCTTGAAAATCTTAAACCCCGTCCATTGTGGGGCTCAAACCTAGGCCACTATGGAGGGGGCTATGAACTTTAGTTCATCTATGGACTTCACACATGTATAGTGAATAAGGAGTTGAGTTTCGTTCACCTTTCACTTAAGAGGGTGAGCATTACTTTTTTTTTTTGTAATATTTTAGCCTTTAGTAATTAATGTTGGTATCCTCGTAGTTCAAATGTTACAATTATATTTTTTTTTTCAAAATTCTACACAGGGACGAGCATATATACTTTCATAGGAATTTTTTTTTTTTTACATATAATACTAGTGTTTTTTTTTTCTTGTAAGAGCGACCGCCCGTACTGGCTCCTCCTTGGATGTGGATTACACCTCAAAGTAATGTCATATTTATCAAAAATTATATAGCAGAGGTGAGACATATATCATTTCAACTAATAAATGAGAGGACAATATTCACTATCCTTTAAAAAAGATAAACAAAATTGCACTCATGAATAAGAGACTTGAGACACAACGTGATGTGCTAAAAAAAACATTGAATAATTAAAGTGGCCCAAAGCAGACATTCACGTGGAGCCAACTCCTGAACAACCCAAGCTCACATTGTGAGCACATGGCATGTAGTGCTGTTTAAGATCAAACAGATACGGAGGCAGAACCTAGGTTTGCGTAATCAACACCACGCGCACACTGGCCCCCGATTGGATACTTTCGGAATACCGTGTCGTAGGATTTGGGAGGCTCCAGGGCACTTTCTGTATTCCATCTTGCAGGACATAATCATGATCGTCGCGAGTGTTTTAAACTATCTAGATTTAAAAATACAATAAACCTAAGGACACATATATTTTGCATATAGATTTTTATGGGGTCCACCTCGAATTCCACCAATATAATCCGAACAGTTCATTATTTTTAAAATAATTTTTTAAAAGTTTCTGTAAAAAATCAACTCGATAGGATATCGGAAATGGCTTTTTCAGAAATCGAAGAGCGAACCAGACTGTTTCACCCTATGATTTTTGAAAAAAACCCTTTTCGATATCCTATTGACTTGTTTTTTTACAGAAACTCATAAAAAATTATTTTTAAAATAATGAGCGGTTCGGATCATATTGGTGGGACCCGAGGTGAACCCCATAAAAATGTATGTGCAAAATCTGTGTAAAAATGTATGTGCAAGTAGCATTGCTGTTAAAAATAAACCCTCCCCTATATAGGATTTCTGATTCCCAATGTGGCATGGTCATATTGTATTTTTCAGAAATAAAAGATCGTCGTCACACAATATGGGTTCTCTTTGTCTCCCAACTACTCAATAAAAGTTAATAATAATGTCCATGCGGCATTATTTATTGCTACGTAAATTGTTAGAGTACTACGGGGTTTTATTTTTTGGGCTAAATAAACAAAGTGATGTATTTGCTGATTTTTGTCTTAATTTCAAAAAAAATGACTTATTGGCTAATTTTTGTCTTTATTCTAAAAAATTAGATTTTGATCATAATTTTTTACTTCATTTTTTAAAATTTCTTTTGTCATGACAAAATAATAGCCCACAAAAACTTTTTAAAAAATGCAAAATTTTAACAATAAAAGCCAAATGTCAACTACTCCGTACTAGTATTTATTTTTAACAAAAAAACCCCCACACCACTTGGTACTCCGGATACTCCCACTCGCTCGGTGAAGTTAAAAAACGAACAAATCACGGATGGCCATCTAATGTGCTGTCGGAAAGTGCAATCCACGGTCCGGATGCACCCACCTGGCACCCCGCATTGGATACACGTCACATCACAAACCTCAAAGACAAAACAAAAACAATAAAAAATACTCCAATAATTTTCGAGTAATGGAGGATACAAAGAAATTCCAAAAGTGTCCCGAATAAAACAATCAATGGTTGAGATTTATTTTGATGATTGGGTTTTACACATTAAAGTGAATCTCAATTACTAGTTGCTTTTTTTGGGATAAATTTTTTCTGTCCTTAGCATTTTCGATAATTTTCCCATCATCACCACACATAGAATGTGCAGCTTAAAAGTCCTCCATAGGTACACCATTTGCATAACGCGTAATGTGAGATCCATCTCGGAGTCTCATTGGAGCACAAATGATCGGAGCCGCTCAATTTGTCCAAAGTATTTTTTTAAAATTTCTTTTGAAAAATCAGATCAGCCAAATATCGGTAAGAATTTGATCAACAGAAAATTGAGCAAAAACAGATCAAGCCCTTGTTGATATGCATTTTTCACAAATATTTTTCAAAATGCATTTTCAATAAATTGAGCGGTCCGATCATTTATATGAAACTTCGAGATGAGTCTCACAAACGCGGTGTTCATTTGGCGTAGACCAAATAATGTACCCCAGTTTTTTATTGAGCTTTAAATACCGGCTCGTGTCGAGGCGGCTCAACCGCACAAGACACCTGTCGCCTACTCCGTTGCCCCAACCGGCGAACGTGAAGAAGCCTCTCACCTCCTCCTCACACACTCTCTCTCTCTCCAGTCACTGTTTCTACAGCCCATAAGAAAATTATAAAAGGTACTCCATAATAAGTCCCTCTCAGTATTCAAGTTCGATTATGTGGTTATTGTTTATGATAGACCCAAATTCTAAGTGTTGTTGTCTTCAATCATCGTTTGTTGATTGGGTTTCAATATTCTGTCATTTGATCTGATTTCGCATGCGAATTACATCATGGGTGGTTGTTTCACAGCAGAAAAATTTAGGGGTTTTGGCACTTCTTCTTCTTCCTCTTCCTCCTCTTTAAAAAAAAAAAAAAAAAAAAAATCATTCTGTGTTAATTTTTGAGGCGTTTTGTGAGTCGTGATCTGGGATTCGGAGTTGGTTTTCGGTGAAATTGAGTTTGATTACAGCTCCATATTATTGTGAGTGTGCATGGATGTTTGCGTTTGTTTATTTCATACAAGTACTTTAGATGGAAATTGATTGTTGCTTTTAATGGGAATTTTTTGGGGAAAAACGTGTTTTGATAATTAATACCCGTCAAGGACATTTTGGTCATTAACAATTGTTCTTAGCATGTGCTTAAAAGGTATTAATTATCAAAGCACGTCCTGAGCCGTCATTTTCCTAATTTTTTTGGTGGAAGAGTAACAAATTCATTGATAATTAAGAGGATGAAATACAAGAAACAGACCTTATAGCAAGACGGTCAGAACAAAAACCAAACAACCAACAAAAATGAGAGCGCCTATGCGCAAAATTGGAAGCAACTGAATCGGGTTCAAATTATGAGAAACCATCACCAAAATCGAAGAATATGAGAACTACGAAAATCTAATTGTTACGACGATTTAAGAAGTATAAGTTGGATCTGATGTTGCAAAGCACCGGGGTATAAACACTGCCCTGTGCATCTATTTACAACATGAATAAAGAGACCTATTTTGCATCTATTGCAACAAGTCTTCTTTAATTGTTTGTACTTTGTACTACTGGTTTGTACTAGTATGATTCTTGATGGGTTTCCTTTGAAATTCGTATCTAACAAGTTCACCATTGATTTCAACCTAGAATTGCAGGCTTGCAGCTGATGGATCTTGGATCTTTTTATTTTTTATTTTTTTAATAATTGGATATCCAGGCCAGCTTGCGCGCTCCTCATGGATCTCTTGATACGTCGCGCACCTCATGGATCTCTTGATACGTCTTGGTGGGTTTTGGGTTTAATATGATAGGGAAAGTTGTTGATTTTGAGTTTTTTTTTTTCCCATTATTTTCTTGTGGCTGTTTCTGCATTAGAGTGGAAGACATGCAAAGACCTTTCGTATGATCAAAGTATGAAATTCCATGGGTCCCTAAATTTGGTTCTTTTAGTGTTTTCCCTATGTAGGAAGTTCAGTGTTTTGAGATATACTAATTCACCTGACCCTCTTCTTGGTTTCCATTTGTGGGTCTGAAACAGCAAAGCATAGAAATGAGGGTTCTATTTGATCCAAATTTGAGTGGATGAACACTTGGGACAGCTGGTTTAGCACCTGACAGTACTAATTAATTGCTTGGATACATAAGAAAATCTTTTTTGTGTTCTTGAATGATGGGATCCTACATGAATTTTAAGAACTTTGTCGAGCCATCACAGCCAGAGCCAGATGTCAACTTCCCATTGGTCAGACAGTCTTCCATATTCTCTCTGACCTTTGATGAGCTACAGAACACTTTGGGTGGAACTGGAAAGGAATTTGGGTCAATGAACATGGATGAACTGTTAAAGAACATTTGGACAACCAATGAGACTCAATCCGCGGCACCCTCTTGTGCCCCTGGCGCGAATTTACAAACACAAGGATCGCTATCTTTGCCTCGCACGCTTAGTCAGAAAACCGTGGATGAAGTATGGAGAGATTTGTTTAAAGAAAGTACTGGTGCAAATGAGGGGAGCGGTGGTGGTTACAGTGGAGGAGGAGGAGAAGGAAGAGTACATTTGCCGCAGAGGGAGCCGACTTTGGGAGAAATGACATTGGAGGACTTTTTGGTACGAGCAGGTGTAGTCAGAGAAGATGCTCAACCAATTAGCAAGCCAAGTCATAGTGGATTTTTCAGTGAAATATCACAGACAAATGGTAATAACAAGGGTATGAGTCATGGGTCTCGGAAATCAGCTCGAGACAAAGCACTTCCGGCTAATCAGATAACGGGAAATCATAATTCAGTGGCTAATCCACAGCCGCAGCCACTTTTCCCCAAGCAAGCAACTGTGGCTATTGCCTCTTGTATGCCTTTGGTAAGCAATGCTCAGCTGGCTGTTGGAATGGTAGATCCTTCCATTAACAATGGTGTAGTTCAAGGTGGTTTCGTACAAGGTGGAGGTGTACAAGGAAGGAAATGCGGTGGTGTGATTTTCGAGAAAGCAATCGAGAAAAGGCAGAAGAGAATGGTGAAAAATAGAGAGTCTGCTGCGAGGTCACGGGCTCGAAAACAGGTGAGAATATCGTTATACACACTGAAATAATTTGTCTGTTTTTAAACTTCTTTGTTTGTTCTTATAATTTATGCAGTACTTTCTACAAGTTTGTCTTTGGATTCTTAAGCTCATCAATTGGGTTTTGTGGATTAAGATACGGGTTTTGGTGCTCATTCATAGAAAGGGCTAGTATTATGGCCTTTGCTGTTTGCGAAAAATGGCTATAAATCGTCATTGGAATGAGATTAATATGGTGGCAGAGAGGAGAATCCATATTCTAAGTTCAAATCAAAATCAAGATGAAATCGATTTACATACATTATTTTTGCAATAACGGTTAGCTTGATATGGAATTGATGGCAACAGGGTTGGAAAAATCGGGAAGCTCTAGAAGCATTGTTGGACGGCTATGACATAGTCACGTAAGATAGCGTGGTAACTCAATAAATGCATTCCCATCGAAGTATACGTACATAATTCTAGAAAAATAAAGAAGGCACATGCTGCGAAATATAGATGTAAACACCCAAATGTGACAAAGATACGAGATATTACTTTCTGGGAAGAACAAGGTAATGGAGCATACGTCTTTTATTCTGAAGAGCTGAATATTTTCCATATCAGACTGTTAAGGAAATGCAAAAAATGAATATAACATGTCAGCAAAAAAGAGAAAGAAAGAGAGAGATGGTTTCATAGTACAGCAATAGGTCCAGTCATGAATTAGTATTTTTTTTTTTGTTGTTGAAATACTTTTTCGAAGTTTGCTTGGTTTCTAAACTGATTTAGTTTATGTCTTTGGTTTTATGACAGGCCTATACTTTAGAATTGGAAGCAGAAATTGAAAAGCTAAAAGAAATTAATCAAGAGTTGCAGAAAAAACAGGTATGTTAGTAATGACAGTCATTACTATGGATCTTTTGAAGTGTTATTTCGAAATGTGAGGTTGTGACAAACAATTTTTTTTGTGTGTTACCTTTATTGCAGGAAGAAATTGTGGAGATGCAGAAAAATCAGGTACATGCACTCTTTTACTCTATTAGTTGCCTTTACCGAAAAATCATTGTTGTTGATCCAGAGGAGTGGTTAACCCCTACAAAAAATCAAGGGGACATACTCGGAATCCCCAAATTACAACTCAGGGCCAGCTCAAACAATCCAAACCAAGAAACACGAAATTACAGTCTCGGAGCGAACTAGGAAGCAAGAAAACTAGGAGGCAAGTGCCACTCATCTCTAATCTTAACATGAGCATAGGCAAGCCCTTAGATCATCTGCAAATGGTAAATGGTAGCAGGTAGGCCCAGTTCAAGTACTATAACAGACAAGGAAGACTTGGCCCCAAAATCTGGGCATTATGTAATTGCCTTACCCAGGTTGAGAGGGAACCAAGAACCACCACATTTTCCTCAAAACCTGACCCCAGACTGCAGCAGAAAATTGGCACTCAAAATACTAGGGGTTATGTGACTCTATCCCCCATGACAAAGAACACAGTTATCATCCACAGTGATCCCCAATCCCCATTGCAGGAGTCTGTCCTTAGTGCTGAGGCGACCATGGCAGACCAACCATTCAATGAAGGCCCACCTAGGGACATGCTTTGAGCCATATGAAAATACAACAAATTCGAAGGTTTTGCTGATTCACAGCTATTAGTACCCATGGGGACTCATTTACTGATTACTAGTACAATTTTGAAGTTCTAATGGCACGGGTTAAGAAGACCATTTTTAACATCTCTACATCAGTGTTCAGACTGCATCTTTTGCAAGTCAGCCTCCATTATCTGGACTTCTGTAACAAAACTAACTCAAACAGAAGTTTTCCCGTCATGCTGATTCGTTTACTTGAATGAAATACATAGCATTCTTTACATTTAGTTTCAATTTTATTTAGCTCTTCTAATCATTTTTGCTACATATTGCTTTGCCTTCTGTTGATCACACCAAGAGGCTGCCAATGGATTACTCATTCTATAAAAGGACCTTATCCATTGGTTGTAATCATCTGGGTATGGTCAGTGAAATTACATGGGATCAAGCCACCTTGTGTGTGTTCGTCTGAATATGCCAAAGTCACTTGGCATTCAGGAAAAAGAGTCGACAACTCCTTGTTAATGGAGAATACCTTAAGCTAGTATTTGACAGCACGCGTTATTGTTTGTTGCACAGGCAGTGGACACGAGAAATATGCGATTGAGAAGTAAGAGTCAATGCTTGAGAAGGACACTAACAGGCCCCTGGTAAAGTATATAGAAATGGGAACAAGTTGAGGAAATGTAATTAAAATAGCAGAACATAGTTTGAGCTTGAGTTGTATTAGAGGGTTGTTACCAGCATTAGAGTGGACAGCCAATGCTTGAATACAGAAACCTTGGCCATAGTCAGGTGAAAGGACTGAACAGCCTCTTGTGCTGATTCAAACCTTGTATGTACAGAAGCAAAAGAGTGTAATGTGCTGTAAAATATTGTACCGGGATTGAATTTCACCAGGAGATTAAAGTGTCCTATTTGTGTAATCTCTGGTTGCTTCTCCATTTGATTGCCAATGGTAGTTTTGGATTTATGAAAAAAGACCCTCATTTTTGTGTCCAGTTCTGAACTTGTTGGATTTTGGACCACCATATGGAGATCAGATTACGAACTTTGCAGTTTCGGTTGCAACCATTTAAACAAACATCTTGAATATTGGGGACAAAATAGACTCAATGTTTTTATTGGGGACCAAAGTGTATCTTCGGTAATACATCGGGGATCAACATTAATATTAGGCCTTATTACAATTTGATTCACGTTTTTTTTTTTGTCAATAAGAATATGAATATTTATGAAAAATTAACATAAAGTAACAAAAATTCAGACTATCATAATCTCAAATAAATAAATTAGGTCAAACTCGTAAAGTTTGACTCGTGATAGGTTTTTAAGGTAAATTAAATGTGTGTATATAGGTGAGTTGCATATTGGGATAATAATTTAAACCATAAATGGTTACCTTTACGTTTTTTCACATTCTCTCTCCAAATGGTGCTTCCATTTTTTTGTTCTCTACGTTTGGATTAAAGTAAGAGGTTATGTTTACCAATTACAAGAACAAATCCATCCAGTGGGGGCATTCATATTCCTCCGCCGCTGCGTGTCCTGGTTTTTGAACCCATTGCCCTCACCTGGTTCGAACGAAAACCCTAACCCCCATATCCAGTTCAGTCCGAAAATCCCCTTTTCTCTACAAAAATTCGCACGAAACCCTAGCCCCTCTCCATTCTCTTGATTTTGGGCCTTGCTTGCTGTGTGTGCAATTTTTGTGGTTGTGGCTTTGATGGCTAAAAAGTGGACGGCATCTGTTACCAAAAAGAAACGAGCAATGGTTCAAAATTGTCCAAGCCAAGGCGAGGCTATAAAATTATTTTACGTTCACAAATAGATAGGTATTTCGGAAGTACCTAGTTCTATAATTTTATGTTATTGTTTCCTTTAATCTTATTCAACGAATTGGAAACACAAAGAAGCCATTCATTAGTACCAATTGGCAAAACATGGAAATATTTGTAAGCAATATAAATAACTGTGTACTATATAAAAAGACAATACAAAAAGAACAATTCAATTTTATTGAAGTAGTGTTAAAAAATGCAGGATTGAGTTACATTGCCTAGACACACAATGCCCATCTAGCTAATCTATATACATTTGAAGAATAGTAATGACAACACATCTAACCAATCATAACTAGCCTATACATCAATGATACATTCAAACAATAAAGAATGCAGGATTGAGTTACATTCCTTGGACACACAATGCTCGTCCAGCTAATCTATATACATTTGAAGAATATCAATGACAATGCATCTAACCAATCATCTAACTAGCCTATACATCAATGATACATTCAAACAATGCACAAACTAGACTAGACAGTTGAAGACATTCAAAAAATGGAATTCAAGACTTTGAAACACGTTGTCCCCATAACAATCTAGCATCGCGAAGCCGTTTTTCTTGGGAGAGTATTTTTGCCAACCTATCGAGATCACAAAAACTTGTATTAAAAAAGTGAACCAACTAAGTGAGATCTTAAAAACAGAATAACATATTACGTTTTGCGAGAAAACTAAATTTAGTACCTCACGAGGGCCTCCTCGTTAGTGCCCTGGTTAGATGGTTCATATATACCGGTCTCTAAATTCACTCTTGAAACGGGCTTCTTCAACAGTCCCTCACCAACTTTCACAAGTTTCTTTAAGTTCTTCGCGGTTGCAATATCAACTGAAGATACTTGACCACTTAGTGTGTCATCCTGCATGTTCATTTAATGAGCCCCGTGAATCAATAAACCGAATAAATAAGAATAATTGATAATGAACATAATAAATTTTTTTTAATAGTTTCCCACAATGGTTATTAATTGTAGATGAGAGCATACCTGTATTCGTAGGTAATTGTTTTCAGAGCGAAGGGCTTGGAAAGTTGTAGAAAGGTGTATATCAACCATATCACCGCTCGCTCGAGTAAATGTATCCACTAATGGACTTGAACCCCCATTAACTAGCCACCCCAAAATTCCCCATTTAGCTGCCTTTTTTGCGTTGTATTTCTCTTCGGTTTTTGCAGAACCAGTTCCAAGGGATAAAACCAAAAAGCGACCATATTCTACCGGCTTTATCGGAAAGAAGTCAATATTTCTGCGGTAGATCTCTTTTGTAACTTCACCAATTGCCACTAAAGTCTAGATCAAGCAAAAAGGAAAAAACAAAGAAAGAAAGAATTAGGAGAGAACTCTTGGCAAAGAAACAAAAATTATTTAAGTTCCAGATCGTATATAAGTACCGGATTATTAGCAGCTACTCCACCGTCAACGAGGTTGAATTCCCTTGATCTCCCCAAGTAGTCTTTGGTTTCAAAATAATGTGCTGGGAGATATGTTGGCGCAGCAGAGGTTGCGATGCAAATATCTGATAATAAGGCATCTAGGCTTGGGTTTTTTCTCCACCTAAAAAAACAAAAACATGGTAAGCTAAATGCATATAATTCAAGAGTGCATATAGTTCTATTAGTTTAGACATCAAAGGCAAAGATATAAACCTCATAGCTAGAGAAGATGGTCGGTTGGAGTCGCTTGATGTCAAAAGTCGGCACCACAATTTTAGTCAATGTTTGGTGCAACCGTACATTTCCTAGCTTTTTCTTAACAATTTGATGGAGATACTTGCCGTTGTATTTCGGTCCTGAGAGAGCTCTCAGTACTTTCGTGACATATGCAAATAGAGATCTGTTGTTTAAAAGAGGCTAGCACGTAAGCAAATTTCAGGGATTATAGAAAGATTAATTTAACTACTGGATTTATAAGAGATTGAATATTTTGTAAATCAAACTAATCACCTTTTTTGAGGGAAGATTTTAGGGCAGTGATCAAGATAGAAGGCCTCGATGTCTTTAGCAGCAAACAAAGGCCGGTTCTTTTCGTTAGGGGTAGTGAGCATGGCAGTTACAAGACCACCTGTGCTCGTCCCCGCAACCACGTCGAAATAATCTGCGATTCTAGCATCCTCACCGTCTAGTTTCTGCACGAGGGAAAACACAACTTCTATGAGAACTTGCTAAATACTGGTAGTAACATTTAGCCACATAACATAAAACAGAGCACACTCTATGAGACTTAATTTGTCCAGTAGACTGAAAATATGATCTAGTTTCTGCACGAGGGAAAACACAACTTCTATGAGAACTTGCTAAATACTGGTAGTAACATTTAACCACATAACATAAAACAGAGCACACTCTATGAGACTTAATTTGTCCAGTAGACTGAAAATATGATAAGTAGTACAATTACGCCATGTACACAAGAGTTACTTTAATTTGTCAAGTGGATTGAAAATATGATAAGCAGTACAATTAGCCATGACACACTGGAGTTATTTATTTCATGCCAGATATGATAAGCAGTACAATTAGCCATGTACACGAGTTATTATTTCATACCCATATTTATGTGCCCCAAACTTTTATTCACCACATATTTGTGTGGGTTCTACACACTTTATGGTTATTATGATTCTAATAAAAATTTCAAAACGTTTGTATGACGACGGCGACTAGTATTCCTAAAAAGATGAAATCGATGCATGAAAAATTACTCGTAATAGTGTAATTGATTTTGAATTCGGAAGCAAATTCAACATTCTTGGATTCGCAGAAGAGGACTGGGGTGGACTGAATTTTGGGCAAAGCAGAATGGGCTTGAGCGGCCCACATTTTTTGACTACCTGACTTAAGAATGGTTAATAATGGGCTGGCTACTTGAATTTTGGCCCATCTTCTTTCAACTAAACTCTGCTCAGTACTTTATCTTTTAACTGGAGGTTTTTTGGGATTTTTTTTTTGTTTTGTCCTTATTTAAATTTTTTTCAGTATTTTTTTGTGTTGCGATAATTTTTTTTTTAACCCTATTGATTCCTCTCGACGAGAGAAATCGAAAAAGTAATTTTGTTTCTTACTTTTAGCCAAATATTTTTTAAAATATCCAAGATAAAACCTAAAAAGTCGGACAAATCAATAGGGATAAAAAGTTTGTCGCAAACAAAAAAACGCGAAAAGAAATTTCATTAAGGACAACACGAAAAACAAAAAAGGCCAAAAATCTCTTAACGGTTAGCCTAGTGGTGAAACAGCAGTAACGACTAGTCTAGTACACAAGAAAATTTCACTTAAATGTAAAACTGGAACTAAATAAAGAAGAGGAGAATTTTTTTATTTTTTATTTGTCAAGAAAAGATGAGGAGAACTGGAAGATTGGTAAATACAAAAGTCAATAACTGAAACAATTGGTAAATATCTTTTTTTGAAGAGCTGCTCAGTACCATCTTTGGGTTAAGTTCCGGTAGAGGATTTTTGGAATTTTTTTTCCTGTTTTGTCCTTATTCAAAAAATTTCGTAATTGTTTGTGTTGCGACAAATTTTTTACCCCTATTGATTCATTTCGACGAAAAGAATCAGAAAAGTAGATATATTTTTTCACTTTTACCCAAATATTTTTAGAAATATCCAAGATAAAGCCCAAAAAGTCAGACGAATCAATAGGGGTGAAGAAATTGTCGCAAAACGAACAAACGCGAACAAAATTTGAACAAGAGCAAAACGAAAAAATCCCGAAAATCTGTTAACGGAACTTAGCCTAGTGGTGAAGCAGCAGTAACTAGTCTACCACTATTACACAAGAAAATTTCACTTAAACATAAAACTGGGACTAAATACTCATAACAGTTAACCACAAAACAGAGCAAACGCTTAATTTTTATCCAGTGGATTGAAAATATGATAAGCAGTACAATTAGTCATGTACACACCCGAGTTATTATTTCATGCCCATGTGCATCAAACTCTTACCTACCATATATTTGTACGGGCTCCACACATTTTGCGGTTATTACGATTCTAACAAAAATTCAAAACGTGGGTATGACGACGGGGACTAGTATTCCTGAGAAGATGAAATCAATGCATGAAAAAATTACTCGTAAATATAATCGGTTTTAAATTCGAAACCAAATTCAACATCCTTGGATTCACAGAAGAGGACGGGGGTTGACTGAGAATTTGTACCCCTCGAGGATTTTTGGTTTTTTTTTTTTTTTTCATTTTGTTCTTATTTAAATTTTTTAACATTTGTTCATGTTGCAACAATTTTTTTTACCCATGTTGATTCGTCTCAACGAGAAAATTTGAACAAAGACAAAACGAAAATAGCCCAAAAATCTCTTAACGGAAGTTAGCCTAGTGGTGAAACAGCAGTAACTACAAGTCTTGTATTACACAAGAAAATTTCATTTAAACGTAAAGTGGAACTAAATAAAGAAGAGGAGAACTGTTTTTTTTTTTTTCAAGAAAAGAAGAGGAGAAGTTGAAGATTGGTATAGATATATACAAAAGTTGATAACAGAAACAATTATGTACGTAGTAAAACCTGAAGTTGGGCTTCAAGAAAGTTGAGAATGACACTCGGAATGATTCCTCTTATGCCACCGCCGTCGATCGAGAGGATCGAGATTAGCTCGCCGTGAGCTGAAGGCGATATTTGAAACAAGTTGTTAGATTTCTTCATGCAAAATACTCCTACTATCAGCTCAGCTATAATAAAATTATCTCACTTTCAAAACAACACTCGAGAAATACGTTACGGTACTCAAGAAATATGTTAATGTGACTGATATTCCATGCACAGAACTTCCAGTCCTATATTTATAGCCCCTTCTTCGACTCACAAATATATATTAGGAAGGTTTATTACCTTTTCGGATGAAATTTGGATAAAGGCTAGCTAGCTAGGCGCGCAGTTTCCTAATTTTCCATTCAATTAGATTTAGCAACTAAATGCCAACGTATACCTACACTATTTGGAAACAAAACTAAGTAGTAAAGTTTCCTAATTTTGATGCGGGACTAACTTTTTTAATATTTGGTTCTGAGAATCAGAGGATGATTCATACATATATTTATGGAAATTGATTTTGACACTCCACTTTTTGTTTTTTTTCTCATGTGAAATTACCAATTTACTCTTTATTTTGTTAGTGTTTATCCACATAGAAGGGTATTGTCATAATTTCACTTATGAGAAAGACAAAGAAAGTGGGAGTGCCAATAGCTAAACGTGGAGTGTCAAAATCACTTTGGCTATATGTAAATATGAGTGCATCAATATCAATATATATATATATATACACACACACACTCGCGCGCGCGCGCATTAAGCATAAGCCTTGAGAGTGAAGTTTCAAAATTGGGAAGTACTCCGTAGCAGTCTGAACTTAGAATTCAGAGATTCTAATTTGGATTTTGTTGGGGATACCAATACCAATTGGAGGGCAAATATCTGGATAGTGATCAGTGGAATGAATACTTGGGAGTGTAGTTTCAGAATTTAAGAAGAATTACTTGTAAGTCAAGTTTTTACTTATTAAGCAGAGTGTAATTTTGATTTGTTTGGGATACTAATTGAAGGGGGAGATCTCTGTGTTCCAACGGTAAAAAAATATATGGTTTTTAAGGATCTCTTTCCTAATTCCCACTTAAACACAAATTCCTCTATTATTTTTAGGAAAGTGATTTCGGCACTCAATATTTTGCTATTGGCACTACACTAGCTGTCTTTATCCTATGTGAAATTACAAGTTTACCCTAATTGAAATTCTGATTTTGTCAGTAAGACTAACTGCTATTTGGATGGCCGTCGGAAATTAATGTGTTTTGATCAGTTGCTTGATCTTTGATCATTCACATGTTCCATATATGGTAGCTTCTACGGATTAAACAACAAAAAAATCCTGTGGTTTTTTGCAGGGACGGAGCTAGCTTGCAGCGTATGGGGGCCACTACTACCGCATTGCTTCGGATATTTTTTTTTAAATATTAATATTAATATTAGTATTTTTTTTTTGTCAAGAACATCTAGATATTGTCTTTTATGTTGGGTGTTACTTAGACATTTAAATCCTCTAAAAATGTGCCCATTTTGGGTCTCACAATCCAATTTCTCTCTCTGTGCTATGATCTCCCATAAGTTTTTCCTTCAATTATTAATCTCATTCCTCTTTCTCTCTCCACTTACTACCTGAAAAACCTCCTTAAGAACCTCAACCAAACAAACTATTAGATTTCTCAATCTTGAAATTTCAAAATCTTGTTGTTCATAGTTCGGCCCCCGTGTTTGCGAAATTCAGATTCCGTCCCTGATTTTTGGTTGAAAGGGAAGATTATTGTTTGAAAATGATTAGCAAAATTTTATTGCAGGAAAAGGTACCTGCTGCCTGAATTTGGCTCATTCAAAGTTGGTAGTGGAATGTTGATAGGTTGAACGTCCATAACATTTCGATTTATGCCGGCTGAATTTGGCTCATTCAAAGTTGGGGGATCAATGACATGAGCATTCGCAGTTTTGTTGTCGTTCCTGAACAAAGAGGGCTCTCGACGCAATCGTCTTAGACGCAAGTATGCAATTCTCATATGCCGTGCCTCTTTCAATTTGTAAGAAACGTTGATTCATTAATGGATCGGTACGTTGAATCATTTATCTTCTCTTATGTATTTCACCATACACCGCATCCATCCCGAATATATAATTTCAGCCTACAACACAGAACTCTGTTTTTTCATTTGTATTGATCGAGTTAACGAGGTTTTTGAAACTGTGCAAACCATGCGAACACACACCTAGAAGCCTCAGAATCTAAGGGAATTCATCCCGGTGAGGATGGCTCCATTGAAGAACCACGAAAAAAAAAACTAGGTGTGTTATCTAGGTGTGCAATAAAGATATCATTTTTTTGTGTGTTACCTTTATTGCAAGAAGAAATTGTGGAGATGCAGAAAAATCAAGTACATGCCCTCTTTTACTCTATTAGTTGCCTTTACCGAAAAATCATTGTTGTTGATCCAGAGGAGTGGTTAACCCCTACAAAAAATCAAGGGGATAGATTTGGAATCCCCAAATTACAGACCCAGGGCCAGCTCAAACAATCCAATCCAAGATACACGAAATTACAGTCTCGGAGTGAACTAGGAAGCAAGAAAACTAGGAGGCAAGTGCCACTCATCTCTAATCTTAACATGAGCATAGGCAAGCCCTTAGATCATCTGCAAATGGTAAATGGTAGCAGGTAGGCCCAGTTCAAGTACTATAACAGACAAGGAAGACTTAGCCCCAAAAGCCGGACATTATGTAATTGCCTCACCCAGGTTGAGAGGGAACCAAGAACCACCACATTTTCCTCAAAACCTGACCCCAGACTGCAGCAGAAAATTGGCACTCAAAATACTAGGGGTTATGTGACTCTGTCCCCCATGACAAAGAACACAGTTATCATCCACAGTGATCCCCAATCCCCTTTGCAGGAGTCTGTCCTTAGTGCTGAGATGACCATGGCAGACCAACCATTCAATGAAGGCCCACCTAGGGACATGCTTTGAACCATAGGAAAATACAACAAATTCAAAGGTTTGGTAATTCACAGCTATTAGTACCCATGGGGACTCATTTACTGATTACTAGTACAATTTTGAAGTTCTAATGGCATGGGTTAAGAAGACTATATTTAACATCTCTACATCAGTGTTCAGACTGCATCTTTTGCAAGTCAGCCACCATTATATGGACTTCTGTAACAAAACTAACTCAAACAGAAGTTTTCCCATCATGCTGATTCGTTTACTCGAATGAAATACATAGCATTCTTTACATTTAGTTTCAATTTTATTTAGCTCTTCTAATCATTTTTGCTACATATTGCTTTGCCTTCTGTTGATCACACCAAGAGGCTGCCAATGGATTACTCATTCTATAAAAGGACCTTATCCATTGGTTGTAATCATCTGGGTATGGTCAGTGAAATTACATGGGATCAAGCCACCTTGTGTGTGTTCGTCTGAATATGCCAAAGTAACTTGGCATTCAGGAAAAAGAGTCGACAACTCCTTGTTAATGGAGAATACCTTAAGCTAGTATTTGACAACACGCGTTATTGTTTGTTGCACAGGCGGTGGACACGAGAAATATGCGATTGAGAAGTCAATGCTTGAGAAGGACACTGACAGGCCCCTGGTAAAGTATATAGAAATGGGAACAAGTTGAGGAAATGTAATTAAAATAGCAGAACATGGTTTAAGCTGGAGTTGTATTAGAGGGTTGTTACCAGCATTAGAGTGGACAGCCAATGCTTGAATACAGAAACCTTGGCCATAGTCAGGTGCAAGGACTGAACAGCCTCTTTTGCTGATTCAAACCTTGTATGTACAGAAGCAAAGGAGTGTAATGTGCTGTAAAATATCGTACCGGGATTGAATTTCACCAGGAGATTAAAGTGTCCTATCTGTGTAATCTCTGTTTGCTTCTCCATTTGATTGCCAATGGCAGTTTTGGTTTTTATGAAAAAAGACCCTCATTTTTGTGTCCAGTTCTGAACTTGTTGGATTTTGGACCACCATATGGAGATCAGATTACGAACTTTGCAGTTTCGGTTGCAGGGACCATTTAAACAAACATCGTGAATACTGGGGACAAAATAGACTCAATTTTTTTATTGGGGACCAAAGTGTATCTTCGGTGGTAATACATCGGGGATCAACATTAATATTAGGCCTTATTACAATTTGATTCACGTTTTTTTTTTCAATAAGAAATATTTATAAAAATTTAACATAAAGTAACAAAAATTCAGACTATCATAATCTCAAATAAATAAATTAGGTCACACTCGTAAAGTTTGACTCGTGATGGGTTTTTAAGGTAAATGTGTGTATATAGGTGAGTTGCATATTGGGAAAATAATTTAAACCATAAATGGTGTACCTTTACGTTTTTCCACATTCTCTCTCTGAATGGTGCATCTATTTTTTTTTTCTTTACGTTTTGATTAAAGTAAGAGGTTGTGTTGACCAATTACAAGAAAGCCAATTAAGTGACTGCTCAATTCACTACAATGTTTGATTTCTACAGTGATTATCCACCGCTCAAAGTTGTTTCTAATATAAATTGAATCCACATATCAATACGTTATGTTCACAAAAATATGTTGTGATCTATGCGTTTTCAACTTCTTATTACAATTCTCTCAGTTTATAGTCAGAGTTTCAGATCTGATTCTACACTACATACGCTATTCCATTCCGGCCCTCACTAGCTAGCTCTTCGCTTGGTTGTATAAGGAGCATGCTCGAGGGGGCTACTTGCTGGTCATCGATTGATCCGGGCGTGGTTTTTCAACGGAGCCATCCTCAAGGATCGCCTTCCTCTCAGAGGGGGATTCCCGTCTGTGATAAAAAAAACTTCCGTCATGTGTCAATGTCACCAAGATGAATTCCCTTAGATTTTGAGGCTTCTAGGTGTGTTCGCATGGTTTGCACAGTTTTAAAAACCTCGTCAACTCGACCAATACAAATGAAAAAACAGAGTTCTGTGTTATAGGCTGAAATATTATATTCGAGATGGATGCGGTGTATGGTGGAATACATAAGAGAAGATTAATGATTCAACATACCGATCCATTAACGAATCAATGTTTCTTACAAATTGAAAGAGGCACGACATTTGAGAAGTGTGTACTTGCGTCTAAGACAATTGCGTCGTGAGCCCTCTTTGGTCAGGAACGACCACAAAACTACGAATGCTCATGTCATTGATCCCTGGCCCCAACTTTGAATAAGCCAAATTCAGCCGGCATAAATCGAAATCAATGTTATGGTCGTTCAACCTGTCAACATTCCGCTACCAACTTTGAATGAGCCAAATTCAGTCGGCAGCAGGTACCTTTTCCTGCAATAAAATTTTACTAATCATTTTCAAACAATAATCTTCCCTTTCGACCAAAAAGGCAAAAACCACAGGATTTTTTTGTTGTTTAATCTGTAGAACGGTAGAAGTTACCATGGAACATGTGAATGATCAAAGATCAAGCAACTGATCAAATCACAATGATTTCCGACGGCCATCCAAATAGCAGTTAGTCTTATTGACAGAATCAAAATTTCAATAAGAATACTTTGGTAATTTCACAAAGGATAAAGACAAAAAGTTGAGTGACAATGGCTAAATATTGAGTGCCAAAATCACTTTCCTAACAATAATAGAGGAATTTGTGTTTAACTGGGAATTAGGAAAGAGATCGTGAAAAACCCTATATTTTCTTACCGTTGGAACACAGAGATCTCCCCCTTCAATTAGTATCCCAAACAACTAAAAATTACGCTCTGCTTAATAAGTAGTAAAACTTGACTTACAAGTAATTTTTCTTAAATTCGGAAACTTCACTCCCAAGTATTCATTCCACTGATCACTATCCAGATATTTGCCCTCCAATTGGTATTGGTATCCCCAACAAAATCCAAATTAGAAGCTCTGAGTTCTAAGTTCTAACTACTACGGAGTACTTTCCAATTCTGAAACTTCAATCCCAAGACTTACATTTAACGTGTGTGAAATTACAACAATACATTTCTATGTGGATGAACACCAACAAAATAAAGAGTAATTTTGTAATTTCACATGAGAAAAAAGACAAAAAGTGAAGTGTCAAAATCAATTTCCATAGATATATATATATATATATATATATATATATATATATATATATATATATGAATCATCCTTTGATTCTCAGAACCAAATATTAAAAAAGTTAGTCCCGCATCAAAATTAGGAACTTTACTACTTAGTTTTGTTTCCAAATAGTGTAGGTATACGTTGGCATTTAGTTGCTAAATCTAATTGAATGGAAAATTAGGAAACTGCGCGCCTAGCTAGCTAGCTAGCCTTTATCTAAATTTCATCCGAAAAGGTAATAAACCTTCCTGATATATATTTGTGAGTCGAAGAAGGGGCTATAAATATAGGACTGGAAGTTCTGTGCATGGAATATCAGTCACATTAACATATTTCTCGAGTACTGTTAACATATTTCTTGAGTGTTGTTTTGAAAGTGAGATAATTTTATTATAGCTGATCGAGCTGATAGTTGGAGTATTCTGCATGAAGAAATCTAACAACTTGTTTCAAATATCGCCTTCTGCTCGCGGCGAGCTAATCTCGATCCTCTCGATCGACGGCGGTGGCATAAGAGGAATCATTCCGAGTGTCATTCTCAACTTTCTTGAAGCCCAACTTCAGGTTTTACTACATACCTAATTGTTTCTGTCATCAACTTTTGTATATATCTACCAATCTTCGACTTCTCCTCTTCTTTATTTAGTTCCACTGTACATTTAAATGAAATTTTCTTGTGTAATGTACTAGACTTGTAGTCAGTGCTGTTTCACCACTAGGCTAACTTCCGTTAAAAGATTTTTGGACTATTTTCGTTTTGTCTTTGTTCAAATTTTTTCGTTGAGACGAATTAATAAGGGTAAAAAAATTGTTGCAACATGAACAAATACGAAAAAATTTGAATAAGAACAAAACGAAAAAAAAAAAAAAAAAAGAAGCCAAAAATCCTTGAGGGGAACAAATTCTCAGTCAACCACCGTCCTCTTCTGTGAATCCAAGGATGTTGAATTTGGTTTCGAATTCAAAACCGATTATATTTACGAGTAATTTTTTCATGCATTGATTTCATCTTTTCAGGAATACCAGTCCTTGTCGTCATACCCACGTTTTGAATTTTTGTTAGAATCGTAATAACCGCAAAGTGTGTGGAGCCCGTACAAATATATGGTAGATAAGAGTTTAAGGCACATGGGCATGAAATAATAACTCGTGTGTGTACATGACTAATTAATTGTACTGCTTATCATATTTTCAGTCCACTGGACAAAAATTAAGCGTTTGCTCTGTTTTGTGTTTTGTGGTTAACTGTTAAGAGTATTTAGTTCCAGTTTTATGTTTTAAGTGAAATTTTCTTGTGTAATAGTAGTAGACTAGTTACTGTTGTTTCACCACTAGGCTAAGTTCCATTAAGAGATTTTTGGGCTTTTTTCGTTTTGTTCTTGTTCAAATTTTGTTCGTGTTTGTTCGTTTTGCGACAATTTCTTCACCCCTATTGATTTGTTTGACTTTTTGGGCTTTTTCTTGGATATTTCTAAAAATATTTGGACAAAAGAGAAAAAAAATATCTACTTTTCTGATTTTTTTCGTCGAAATAAATCGATGGGGGTAAAAAATTTGTCGCAACACAAATAATTACGAAAAAACTTGAATAAGGACAAAACAGGAAAAAAATTCCAAAAATCCTCTACCGGAACTTAACCGAAAGATGGAACTTAGCAGCTCTTCAAAAATATATATTTACCAATTGTTTCAGTTATTGACTTTTGTATTTACCAAATCTTCAAGTTCTCCTCTTCTTTTCTTGACAAATAAAAAATAAAAAAATTCTCCTCTTCTTTATTTAGTTCCAGTTTTACGTTTAAGTGAAATTTTCTTGTACGTAATACTAGACTAGTCGTTATTGCTGTTTCACCACTAGGCTAAGTTCCGTTAAGAGATTTTTTGCCTTTTTTTTCGTGTTGTCCTTATTGAAATTTCTTTTCGCTTTTGTTCGTTTGCAACAAATTTTTTACCCCTATTGATTTGTTCGACTTTTTAGGCTTTATCTTGGATATTTTGAAAAATATTTGGGTAAAAGTAAAATACAAAATTACTTTTCCGATTCCTCTCTTCGAGACGAATCAATAGGGGTAAAAAAATTATCGCAACATGAAAACATACTGAAAAAAATTTAAATAAGGACAAAACGAAAAAAAATCCCAAAAAACCTCTAGTTAAAAGATAAAGTACTGAGTAGAGTTTTGTGGAAAGAAGATGGGCCAAAATTCAAGTAGCCAGCCCATTATTAACCTTTCTTAAGTCAGGTAGTCAAAAAACGTGGGCCGCTCAAGCCCATTCTGCTTAGCCCCAAATTCAGTCCACCCCAGTCCTCTTCTGCGAATCCAAGGATGTTGAATTTGGTTCCGAATTCAAAATCGATTACACTATTTTTACGAGTAATTTTTCATGCATCGATTTCATCTTTTTAGGAATACTAGTCGCCGTCGTCATACCAACGTTTTGAAATTTTTATTAGAATCATAATAACCGTAAAATGTGTAGAACCCACACAAATATGTGGTAGATAAGAGTTTGGGACACAGAAATATGGGCATGAAATAATAACTCGTGTGTGTACATGGCTAATTGTGCTGCATATTATATTTGGCATGAAATAAATAACTCCGGTGTGTCATGGCTAATTGTATTGCTTATCATATTTTCAGTGCGCTGGACAAATTAAGCCTCATAAAGTTTGCTCCGTTTTATGTTATGTGGTTAATTGTTACTACCAGTATTTAGCAAGTTCTCATTGAAGTTGTGTTTTCCCTCGTGCAGGAACTAGACGGTGAAGATGCTAGAATCGCAGATTATTTCGACGTGGTTGCAGGGACGAGCACAGGTGGTCTTGTAACTGCCATGCTGACTGCCCCAAACAAAAAGAACCGGCCTTTGTTTGCTGCTAAAGACATCAAGGCCTTCTATCTTGATCACTGCCCTAAAATCTTCCCTCAAAAAAGGTGATTAGTTTGATTTACAAAATATTCAATCTCTTATACATCTAGTAGTTAAATTAATCTTTCTATAATCCTTGAAATTTGCTTACGTGCTAGCTTCTTTTGAACAACAGATCTCTATTTGCATATGTTACGAAAGTACTGAGAGCTCTCTCAGGACCGAAATACAACGGCAAGTATCTCCATCAAATTGTTAAGGAAAAGCTAGGAAATGTACGGTTGCACCAAACATTGACTAAAATTGTGGTGCCAACTTTTGACATCAAGCGGCTCCAACCGACCATCTTCTCTAGCTACGAGGTTTCTATCTTTGCCTTTGATGTCTAAACTAATAGTCTCTTGAATTATATGCATTTAGCTTACCATGTTTTTGTTGTTTTAGGTGGAGAAAAACCCAAGCCTAGATGCCTTATTATCAGATATATGCATCGCAACCTCTGCTGCACCAACATATCTCCCAGCACATTATTTTGAAACCAAAGACTACTTGGGGAGATCAAGGGAATTCAACCTCGTCGACGGTGGAGTAGCTGCTAATAATCCGGTACTTTTATCCAATCTGGAACTTAAATAATTTTTGTTTCTTTGCTAAGAGTTCTCTCCTAATTCTTTCTTTCTTTGTTTATTCCTTTTTGCTTGATCTAGACTTTAGTGGCAATTGGTGAAGTTACAAAAGAGATCTACCGCAGAAATAGTGACTTCTTCCCGATAAAACCGGTAGAATATGGTCGCTTTTTGGTTTTATCCCTCGGAACTGGTTCTGCAAAAACCGAAGAGAAATACGATGCAAAAAAGGCAGCTAAATGGGGAATTTTGGGGTGGCTAGTTAATGGGGGTTCAAGTCCATTAGTGGATACATTTACTCGAGCGAGCGGTGATATGGTTGATATACACCTTTCTACAGCTTTCCAAGCCCTTCGCTCTGAAAACAATTACCTACGAATACAGGTATGCTCTCATTCGAAATTAGGAACCATTGTGGGAAACTATTAAAAAACTTTATTATGTTTGTTATCAATTATTCTTATTTATTCGGTTTATTGATTCACGGGGCTCATTAAATGAACATGCAGGATGACACACTAAGTGGTCAAGTATCTTCAGTTGATATTGCAACCACGAAGAACTTAAAAAAACTTGTGAAAGTTGGTGAGGAACTGTTGAAGAAGCCCGTTTCAAGAGTGAATTTAGAGACTGGTATATATGAACCATCTAATCAAGGCACTAACGAGGAGGCCCTCATGAGGTACTAAATTTAGTTTTCTCGCAAAACGTAATATGTTATTCTGTTTTTAAGATCTCAATTAGTTGGTTCACTTTTTTAATACAAGTTTTTGTGATCTTGATAGGTTGGCAAAAATACTCTCCCAAGAAAAAAGGCTTCGCGATGCTAGATTGTTACGGGGACAACGTGTTTCAAAGTCTTGAATTCCACTTTCTGAATGTCTTCAACTGTCTCTAGTTTGCGCATTGTTTGAATGTATCATTGATGTATAGGCTAGTTAGATGATTGGTTAGATGTGTTGTCATTGATATTCTTCAAATGTATATAGATTAGCCAGACGGGCATTGTGTGTCCAGGCAATGTAACTCAATCTTGCGTTCTTTATTGTTTGAATGTATCATTGATGTATAGGCTAGTTAGATGATTGGTTAGATGTGTTGTCATTAATATTCTTCAAATGTATATAGATTAGCTAGACGGGCATTGTGTGTCCAGGCAATGTAACTCAATCCTGCATTCTTTAACACTGCTTCAATAAAATTGAATTATTCTTTTGTATTGTCTTTGTATATAGTACATAGTTTATTTATATTGCTTACATATATTTCCTTGTTTCGCCGATTGGTACTAATGAATGGCTTCTTTGTGTTTCCAATTCGTTAAATAAAATTAAAGGAAACAAAAACATAAAATTATAGAACTAGGTACTTCCGAAATACCTATCTGTTTGTGAACGTAAAATAATTTTATAGCCTCGCCTTGGCTTGGACAATTTTGAACCATTGCTCGTTTCTTTTGGCTGGCTTTTTGACCGTATCCTGCCCCATTCCACTTCCCGACCCCTTTTTGGTAACAGATGCTGTCCCCTTTTTAGCCATCAGAGCCACAACCAAAGAAATTGTACACACAACAGGCAAGGCCCAAAATCAAGAGAATGGAGAGGGGCTAGGGTTTCGTGCGAATTTTTATAGAGAAAAGGGGATTTTCGGACTGAACTGGATATGGGGGTTAGGGTTTTCGTTCAAACCAGGTGACGGTGATGGGTTCAAAAACCAGGACACGCAGCGGCAGAGGAATATGAGGCCTAATGCCCCCACTGGATGGATTTGATTCGGGTTTTTTTTTTCTTTGCATTTGTAAAAAAAATCCTTTGAAGTTTTAGTGTATTAAGTTCGAAAAAGGAAAAATCATTGAGAGCATCGCCACGTAGTGTCTCAATATGTTATTTTCTAACACATTCGTGTGACTCAAGAAAAAATACCATGAATCCAGTATAAAATGTGATGGAGAAAGGCGTAGGGGCACAACCTAGTAAGATCTCATAATCACTAAATAATTAATAATTACTCATAATGAAGCCTCCATTCACTGAATATTCGCCTCCAAACCACCCACTGGTTCAAGGAATTATAAGTTTGGATTATTGTCTTATCAGAAAATGCAAATCAAGCGACGCTCCTTTTCACCCTTTCCCTTATTTCTTTATTTTTCTTCTTAAATCTTTCAATATGACCTCTCTCTTTTGTGTTGAAGATGATTCAGGGTGTGTTCCACATTCTCTACTTAAAAAATAAGTACTTATTACCGTTTCCCAAGACAGGTCACTCTCTCATAATACATCACATTTAATTCAAAAAATAAGCAACTTTTTAAAAAATAAGTACTTATTTCTAAAACCGAAACGGGACCTCATTTAGATCACTAGGGAACTTATAAATTTATCTGAAACATATGATATTTTAATTTTTTTTTCTTCCTATTTTAATATTATCTCATAGCTAAAAACTTTTTAAAGGATCAACTAGTGATCATACCATTTGAAAACCAAGATAGTACGTATAGCCCAAGTCCAGTAAAAGTCATGAGAGGAACCATAGAAAAGCTGCGATTTACGACAATGACCTTATGACATTTCTCCGCACGCCTAAGAAGCCGATGAGCGTCTGAAAACAAGAGGTTTCGATGAGAGAACCTGCATACCTCTCATACTCGTTCAAGCGAGATCACTTAAAGAACTTGTTTAGGCCTCAGTAACGATGAGGATAATAATTGACACATGATCGGATGATCCTTATGCATTGATTCATTTTTCTCAAAGATAAATGTGTTTTCAATCATACTTATCAATACACGATCAACATTTTTATTTTATAAAATCGATTTTCGAAACGAAATTGAAAAAATGAACTGCTCCGATTATCAAAGTAAACGCTATGGTCCCTTTTCAGAGACTGCGAGCAAGAGCAACCAAGCCCAGATTGGCAATCTTATCGGAACTGATCGACACCCAAACCAATCCGCACCGATCAGGACGGTTCCTACTTGATTTTTTTAGTCGCCGGTTCGATTTTAGTTTTCAATTCGAAAAAAAAAAAACCCCATGGGTTTTGGTTCGGATTCGGTTTTATCCACTACTATTTGAATAAATTTGTACTCTTCCGCGTATCAACCTGGCTTTGGACTTTCGGTCTAAAAAAATCTATTAACTGGGATTTAGGAAAGAGATCCTTAAAACCCCTTTTTTTTTTTTTACCGTTGGAACAAAGAGATCTCCCCCTTCAATTTGTATCCCAAACAAATCATAATTACACTCTGCTTAAGTAAAACTTTGACTTATTACAACTTACAAGTAATTATTAATTCGGAAACTTCACTCCCAAGTATTCATTCCACTGATCACTATCCAGATATTTGCCCTCCAATTGGTATTGGTATCCCCAACAAAATCCAAATTAGAATCTCTAAGTTCTAACTACTATTGTACTTGGCAATTCTGAAACTTCACTCTCAAGGCTTACACTTAATGTGTGTATATATAATTATTCAAGTATATTTAGATTTAGGAAAGTGGTTTTGCCACTCCATATTTAGCCATTGGCACTCTCACTTTTTCTGTCCTTTTCATATGTGAAATTACGACAATAACCTTCTATGTGGATGGGAACACTAACAAAATAAAGGGTAATTTTTAGTAATTTCACACTGTAAAAAAAAAGAAAAAAAAAGTAGAGTACCAATGGCTGAATTTAGAGTGTCAAAATCAATTTCCATAAATATATGTATGAATCATCCTCTGATTATCAGAACCAAATATTAAAAAAGTTAGTCCCGCATCAAAATTAGGAAACTTTACTACTTAGTTTTGTTTCCAAATAGTGTAGGTATACGTTGGCATTTAGTTGCTAAATCTAATTGAATGGAAAATTAGGAAACTGCGCGCCTAGCTAGCTAGCTAGCCTTTATCTAAATTTCATCCGAAAAGGTAATAAACCTTCCTGATATATATTTGTGAGTCGAAGAAGGGGCTATAAATATAGGACTGGAAGTTCTGTGCATGGAATATCAGTCACATTAACATATTTCTCGAGTACTGTTAACATATTTCTCGAGTGTTGTTTTGAAAGTGAGATAATTTTATTATAGCTGATCGAGCTGATAGTTGGAGTATTCTGCATGAAGAAATCTAACAACTTGTTTCAAATATCTCCTTCTGCTCGCGGCGAGCTAATCTCGATCCTCTCGATCGACGGCGGTGGCATAAGAGGAATCATTCCGAGTGTCATTCTCAACTTTCTTGAAGCCCAACTTCAGGTTTTACTACGTACCTAATTGTTTCTGTTATCAACTTTTGTATATATCTACCAATCTTCGACTTCTCCTCTTCTTTATTTAGTTCCACTGTACATTTAAATGAAATTTTCTTGTGTAATGTACTAGACTTGTAGTCAGTGCTGTTTCACCACTAGCCTAACTTCCGTTAAGAGATTTTTGGGCTATTTTCGTTTTGTCTTTGTTCAAATTTTTTCGTTGAGATGAATCAACAAGGGTGAAAAAATTGTCGCAACATGAACAAATGCGAAAAAATTTGAATAAAAACAAAACAAAACAAAACAAAAAAACCAAAAATCCTCGAGGGGAACAAATTCTCAGTCAACCCCCGTCCTCTTCTGAGAATCCAAGGATGTTGAATTTGGTTTCGAATTCAAAACCGATTATATTTACGACTAATTTTTTCATGCATTGATTTCATCTTTTCAGGAATACTAGTCTCCGTCGTCATACCCAAGTTTTGAATTTTTGTTAGAATTGTAATAATCGCAAAGTGTGTGGAGCCCGTACAAATATATGATAGATAAGAGTTTGAGGCACATGGGCATGAACATAACTAATTGTACTGCTTATCATATTTTCAGTCCACTGGACAAAAATTAAGCGGCTGCTCTGTTTTGTGTTTTGTGGTTAACTGTTACGAGTATTTAGTTCCAGTTTTATGTTTTAAGTGAAATTTTCTTGTGTAATAGTGGTAGACTAGTTACTGCTGTTTTACCACTAGGCTAAGTTCCGTTAAGAGATTTTCGGGCTTTTTTCGTTTTATTCTTATTCAAATTTTGTTCGCGTTTGTTCGTTTTGCGACAATTTCTTCACCCCTATTGATTCGTCCGACTTTTTGGGCTTTATCTTGGATATTTCTAAAAATATTTGGGTAAAAGTGAAAAAAAATCTACTTTTCTGATTCTTTTCGTCGAAATGAATCAATAGGGGTAAAAAATTTGTCGCAACACAAACAATTACGAAAAATTTTGAATAAAGACAAAACAGAAAAAAAAAAAAATCCAAAAATCCTCTACCGGAACTTAACCCAAAGATGGTACTGAGCAGCTCTTCAAAAAAAGATATTTACCAATTGTTTCAGTTATTGACTTTTGTATTTTCCAATATTCAAGTTCTCCTCTTCTTTCCTTGACAAATAAAAAATAAAAAAAATTCTCCTCTTCTTTATTTAGTTCCAGTTTTACGTTTAAGTGAAATTTTCTTGTGTAGTACTAGACTAGTCGTTACTGCTGTTTCACCACTAGGCTAAGTTCCGTTAAGAGATTTTTCGCCTTTTTTGTTTTTCGTGTTGTCCTTATTGAAATTTCTTTTCGCGTTTGTTCGTTTGCGACAAACTTTTTACCCCTATTGATTTGTTCGACTTTTTAGGCTTTATCTTGGATATTTTGAAAAATATTTGGGTAAAAGTAAAAAACAAAATTACTTTTCCGATTCCTCTCTTCGAGACAAATCAATAGGAGTAAAAAAATTATCGCAACATGAAAACATACTGAAAAAAATTTAAATAAGGACAAAACGAAAAAAATCCCCAAAAAACCTCTAGTTAAAAGATAAAGTACTGAGTAGAGTTTTGTGGAAAGAAGATGGGCCAAAATTCAAGTAGCCAGCCCATTATTAACCTTTCTTAAGTCAGGTAGTCAAAAAACGTGGGCCGCTCAAGCCCATTCTGCTTAGCCCCAAATTCAGTCCACCCCAGTCCTCTTCTGCGAATCCAAGGATGTTGAATTTGGTTCCGAATTCAAAATCGATTACACTATTTTTACGAGTAATTTTTCATGCATCGATTTCATCTTTTTAGGAATACTAGTCGCCGTCGTCATACCAACGTTTTGAAATTTTTATTAGAATCATAATAACCGTAAAGTGTGTAGAACCCACACAAATATGTGGTGGATAAGAGTTTGGGGCACAGAAATATGGGCATGAAATAATAACTCGTGTGTGTACATGGCTAATTGTACTGCTTATCATATTTGGCATGAAATAAATAACTCCGGTGTGTCACGGCTAATTGTACTGCTTATCATATTTTTAGTCCACTGGACAAATTAAAGCCTCATAGAGTGTGCTCTGTTTTATGTTATGTGGTTAATTGTTACTACCAGTATTTAGCAAGTTCTCATTGAAGTTGTGTTTTCCCTCGTGCAGAAACTAGACGGTCAGGATGCTAGAATCGCAGATTATTTTAACGTGGTTGCGGGGACGAGCACAGGTGGTCTTGTAACTGCCATGCTGACTGCCCCTAACGAAAAGAACCGGCCTTTGTTTGCTGCTAAAGACATCAAGGCCTTCTATCTTGATCACTGCCCTAAAATCTTCCCTCAAAAAAGGTGATTAGTTTGATTTACAAAATATTCAATCTCTTATATATCCAGTAGTTAAATTAATCTTTCGATAATCCCTGAAATTTGCTTATGCGCTAGCTTCTTTTGAACAGCAGATCTCCATTTGCATATGTTACGAAAGTACTGAGAGCTCTCTCAGGACCGAAATACAACGGCAAGTATCTCCATCAAATTGTCAAGGAAAAGCTAGGAAATGTACGGTTGCACCAAACATTGACTAAAATTGTGGTGCCGACTTTTGACATCAAGCGACTCCAACCGACCATCTTCTCTAGCTACGAGGTTTCTATCTTTGCCTTTGATGTCTAAACTAATAGTACTATATGCACTCTTGAATTATATGCATTTAGCTTACCATGTTTTTGTTGTTTTAGGTGGAGAAAAACCCAAGCCTAGATGCCTTATTATCAGATATTTGCATCGCAACCTCTGCTGCGCCAACATATCTCCCAGCACATTATTTTGAAACCAAAGACTACTTGGGGAGATCAAGGGAATTTAACCTCGTTGACGGTGGAGTAGCTGCTAATAATCCGGTACTTATCTCCGATCTGGAACTTAAATAATTTTTGTTTCTTTGCTAAGAGTTGTCTCCTAATTCTTTCTTTCTTTGTCTTTTCCTTTTTGCTTGATCTAGACTTTAGTGGCAATTGGTGAAGTTACAAAAGAGATCTACCGCAGAAACAGTGACTTCTTCCCGATAAAGCCGATAGAATATGGTCGCTTTTTGGTTTTATCCCTCGGAACTGGTTCTGCAAAAACCGAAGAGAAATACGATGCAAAAAAGGCAGCTAAATGGGGAATTTTGGGGTGGCTAGTTAATGGGGGTTCAAGTCCATTAGTGGATACATTTACTCGAGCAAGCGGTGACATGGTTGATATACACCTTTCTACAGCTTTCCAAGCCCTTCGCTCTGAAAACAATTACCTACGAATACAGGTATGCTCTCATCTGCAATTAGTAACCATTGTGGGAAACTATTAAAAAAAAGTTTATTATGTTTGTTATCAATTATTTTTATTTATTCGGTTTATTGATTCACGGGGCTCATTAAATGAACATGCAGGATGACACACTAAGTGGTCAAGTATCTTCAGTTGATATTGCAACCACGAAGAACTTAAAGAAACTTGTGAAAGTTGGTGAGGAACTGTTGAAGAAGCCCGTTTCAAGAGTGAATTTAGAGACTGGTATATATGAACCATCTAACCAAGGCACTAACGAGGAGGCCCTCATGAGGTACTAAATTTAGTTTTCTCGCAAAACGTAATATGTTATTCTGTTTTTAAGATCTCAATTAGTTGGTTCACTTTTTTAATACAAGTTTTTGTGATCTCGATAGGTTGGCAAAAATACTCTCCCAAGAAAAACGGCTTCGCGATGCTAGATTGTTACGGGGACAACGTGTTTCAAAGTCTTGAATTCCACTTTCTGAATGTCTTCAACTGTCTAATCTAGTTTGCGCATTGTTTGAATGTATCATTGATGTATAGGATAGTTAGATGATTGGTTAGATGTGTTGTCATTGATATTCTTCAAATGTTTATAGATTAGCCAGACGGGCATTGTGTGTCCAAGCAATGTAACTCAATCCTGCATTCTTTATTGTTTGAATGTATCATTGATGTATAGGTTAGTTAGATGATTGGTTAGATATGTTGTCATTAATATTCTTCAAATGCATATAGATTAGCTAGACGGGCATTGTGTGTCCAGGCAATGTAACTCAATCCTGCATTCTTTAACACTACTTCAATAAAATTGAATTATTCTTTTGTATTGTCTTTGTATATAGTACACAGTTTATTTATATTGCTTAAAAATATTTCCATGTTTTGCCAATTGGTACTAATGAATGGCTTCTTTGTGTTTCCAATTCGTTAAATAAAATTAAAGGAAACAAAAACATAAAATTATAGAACTAGGTACTTCTGAAATACCTATCTATTTGTGAACGTAAAATAATTTTATAGCCTCGCCTTGGCTTGGACAATTTTGAACCATTGCTCGTTTCTTTTGGCTGGCTTTTTGACCATATCCTATCCCATTCCACTTCCCGACCCCTTTTTGGTAACAGATGCCATCCCCATTTTAGCCATCAGAGCCACAACCACAGAAATTGCACACACAGCAAGCAAGGCCCAAAATCAAGAAAATGGAGAGGGCTAGGGTTTCGTGCGAATTTTTGTAGAGAAAAGGGGATTTTCGAACTGAACTGGATATGGGGGTTAGGGTTTTCGTTCGAACCAGGTGAGGGTGATGGGTTCAAAAACCAGGACACGCAGCGGCGGAGGAATATGAGGCCTAATGCCCCCACTGGATGGATTTGTTTCATTTTTTTTTCTTTGCATTTGTAAAAAAAATCCTTTGAAGTTTTAGTGTATTAAGTTCGAAAAAGGAAAAATCATTGAGAGTATCGCCACATAGTGTCTCAATATGTTATTTTTCAACACAATCGTGTGACTCAAGAAAAAATACCATGAATCCAGTATAAATATGCGACGGAGAAAGGTGTAAGGGCACAACCTAGTAAGATCTCATAATCACTAAATAATTAATAATTACTCATAAGGAAGCCTCCATTCACTGAATATTCTTCTCCAAACCACCACTTGTTCAAGGAATTATAAGTATGGATTATTCACTGATGCTGATTGGGTTGGGTCCATTAATGATAGACGATCCACCTCTAGTTATTTCACTTTCGTAGGAGGTAATCTTGTTACTTGGAGAAGCAAGAAGCAGAATGTTGTTGCTCGTTCAAGTGCGGAAGCCGAATATCGAAGTATGGCCTTCAGTAGTTGCGAAGTCTTATGGCTGAGATAGCTCTTAGAAGATTTTGGGATATCCACCAAAGCAATCGATTCATGTGTACTGTGACAACAAGGCTGCCTATGATATTGCCCACAATCCAGTTCAACATGACTGAACAAAACATGTGGAGGTTGATAGATGTTTTATCAAGGAAAAGTTGGAAGCAAAGACTATCGAATTACCCAAGATTCGATCTGAGGATCAGCTGGCGGATCTCCTCACCAAAGTTGTGTCAAATAAATTGTTTTCAAAATTTGTTGACAAGTTGGGCATGTGTGATATCTGTGCACCAATTTGAGAGGGAGTGTTGAGGTTATTTTGTAATTAGCTCTTAGTTAAAGGGCCTTGCTTGTAATTAGTTTGTCTTATTTTATTAGGATTGTATATATACCGTGTAAATGAATGAAATACATAACAGTTGAGTTTTTCTCCCAATTCACAACATCTTAATGGACTAACCGGTATGTGGTTATCCACCCAGTCATACGAGCCACCCAAATCTGCCAGGCTAGAAAGGCACATTAGCTCACCAAATTCCGGCTATCTGTAGTTGAATCAAAGTCTTTCTAAACGATAAATATGGTCCTCTTCATCATGACATACGAGATAGCTTTTGGATCCACCTGTAATTTAAATGGCTTCCAAACCAAACCGCTACTACACACACCCCCACACCGAAAGAGCAAGTGTTCGCTAGTTTCAGGTTCCTTATGGCAAATGGGGCAATGGGAGAGATGATGCAAATTTTCCTTACTTGGTAAGAAGTTCCAGCAGCTTTTCTACCAAAAGTGACGGAAATTTTTGGAGAAACGTTATTGAGTTTGTAAATAAATTTGCACATTCCGTGGGAGGTTGGAAAGATGAAGAGGCCTTCGTGGTTTTCACCGTATAAACTCCCTTTTGGATCGAAATGCGATACCAAGAAATTGTCTTTTCCTTTCAGAGAGATTGGCAAAATGAGCATGGCTTCAACATTTAGTTTTCTTATTTTTTTTTATTTCTAGACTCTCATTACTCATTTGTATTTTCATTTTTTGTCAACCATCTGACAAAGTTAGTGCAAATTATAATGAACGGAACGAAGACAGAGATTATAAAACCGAGTTGGACCCGTCCACACGCTTGCGATCCCTACATAAATGAGGTTCAACCATTATTTTCTCGCACTACTTATGGCGGAACGGGTCACGCGCATTGATTTTCTTTCCTCTCTTCTTTTCAACCAGCTCCAATTGCAAGATTATCCAAGTGTCCATAGCTTTTAGTATATTCTGAGAGATCTCTTTAACAACCGGATTGAGGGATTTTGTAAGGAAAAAAGAAGAAGAAGAAAGAATTAGCCAAAGCAATCATTTGAATGGAATACTTTGATGAAAAATGTAAAGACAAATACAAAAATTGAATTATTTTGATTGGCTCCCCTCTTCCTCACCAAATCTCATAAAAAAATGAGATTGGTGGGAAAAAAAACTCTCCTTTTCTTATCAATTTCTTCCCATTCTAAAGGGCACTAGCTTCCAAGGAGGTGTTTGGGAGGTTACTTCCCATAAATATTTTTGCATTTTTTCATTTTGCTTGTTTGGCCCACTCCTCCCAACAACAAAATGTATTTTTGGTTTTTGATGAAGACTAGCAAAGGACAAAAGTATGGGGAGAAGAGCTTTTTAACTTTTTATTTTTTCTAGTTTTTCCACTTTGATAGTACTTCCTCCGTCCCTTATTTATAGTTCGGTATTTCATTTTGGGTTATCCCTTAATAAGTGTTTATTTTGTAAAGTTAGTGGGTAAAAGTTGGTGAATTGTCTATTTTGTCCCTAAAAGTAGATTCCTTTTTGAAAAGTAAATGAGTAAAAATGTAATGATGATGGGTAAATAGGGAAAGTAGAGGAAAAAATTGATGTGAAAGGTATAATGATGATATCTTTTTAATAAGTTGGAGTTACGAAGTAGGACATTTAAAAAGGGACGGAGGGAGTAACATATAAGCCTATAAAAAGTGTTATGCAAAGTATACTCTTGTTGTAAAAGGCATTTTATGTGTATCTTCCAAACACTTTACTCATTAATAATGCATTTTTACCATAATTTAAATAGTAAAAAATATGAATTGTAAAATGCAAATAGCCAAAAGAGGCTTTCAAACACCCCCATAACGCCATAATCTTGTTTTTATTTGTCATCATAAAAATAAAGGCTATGTTCGTTTGGATACTTTGTTTTGTTTTTATTTTGTTTTCCAATCATTACCTTACTTCTTTTTTCAATCATTACCCTATTTCTCCAATTATTACTTTCTCATCTCTCTTTATCTCTCTCCAATCATTACCCCTATTTCCAATTATTATCTTATTTCTCTCTCCACCCACTACCAAAACTAAACTAAACTAAACTCTCAACCAAATATAGCCTTTCTTTATATGCTCTGTTTGGAACTTGTAGAAAAGAAAGAAAAGGAAAGGAAAATAAATGAGGGAAAATGTGAATAAATTAATTCTTTTCTCTTAGTTGTAGAAAGAAAATGGAAAGAAATCAGGAGAAAAATAAATTTCTCTTGTTTGACTTCAACAGGAAAATGGAAAGAAAAGGAAATTCTTTAACTATTTTTTCCTAAAAGTTGTGTGGTGAATTTTCTCTCCCATTTTCATTAACCGTTTCCCTTTCCGAAGCCTGCTTTCCTTCCTATTTTATTTTCCTTTTCCTTCAAACAAGAACAAAACAATCATTAGAAAAAATTCTTTATTTTCCCTTTCTTTCCCTCATTTTCCATAGATTCCAAACAGAGCCTAGTTTATCCATTGACACTGTATATTATTAGCATAATACTCTCTTCGCCTCAATTTGTTTGTCCAATTTTTTGACTTTTAAGTGTTCCAAAGTATTTGTCCATTTAAATTTTAATTGTATCACTTTTCTCTTTTTGCCATTTATTTAGTAGAATAAAGTAACTTTTGTAAAAAAATTGAGGTTAAATACGAAAAATTATACATTTTTTAGGTCTAATGATTGTCTTTCCTTAAAAAATTGGATTTTTGAGGAATAGTTTAAATTTCTGACAGCGAGGAATGGACTATGGATATGTATTACAGGCAAGCTATGGGAATTGGGGAGTAGATAAACCCGGACAGTGATCCCCAAAATCCAGATAGAGAGGGAGAGGGAGAGAGAGAGAAAGAGAGAGAGAGAGAAGAGAAGAGGAGAGGAGAGGAGAGGGAGAAATCAAAATGTACAAAGTACTGGTGAGAAGAGCATCAACAGCAACAGCCGCATCGAAACCAACTTTTTCATGGCTACAAAATCCAATCAACCCACTTCTCCTCCAGACTAGAAGACCCTTCTGTTTGGGCGTCCTGCCCGATTCCCTCGATCGGAGCTCCGAATCGTTCGCTCGGAACTCCAAGGTCATGGACCAAATCATCTCCGACCTCCAATCCCACATTCAAAAGGTCCCCCCTGCTCCCCTTTGTCTTCATGTATTCATTATAGAAGCCTGGGCGTGTAAATCGAGAAAACTTTCAATGTAACAGTTATTTGTAATCCCTCTCTCATGTGGTGGGAGTTACACATACATAAGCCATGGTGGGACTATACATACATGGCACCTACTTCATGTGAGACACGTTACAAATAACGGTGTTGCGTTGAAGATTTTTTCGTGCTAATGGTGTTATGTAAAAGATGGAAAAAGGAAAATCTTGAATCGAGATTAATTTGTAATGAAGTCTGAGACGCGGAACTAGAAAAAAAAGAGAGAACTTGATTGGGTTTTTTTTTTTTTTTTTCTTTCCC